>PYHX02000467.1:32372973-32696643 GCA_004302925.2 Cochliomyia hominivorax | reverse complement strand
CCAAATTCTTTTGGTTTTTTCATGTTGTCATTTTTTTATAATTTATTTGATTGAACATTGTTGTAATTTTGTTCAAATAAATTAGTAACATTGTTACTAGATTTCATAAAAAATTACAAAAAAAATCCTGAAGACGTAACAAATAACGCAAGTCAAAGCGATGGAGAAACTTAATTTTACTCGACTTCGAGTGACTGGGTTTCGTTCGCTTGAATTTTCATTCGACATAGAGAAGCAAGCTATTAGTCTTCTTGAAATTTCAACCCTGTAAAAATTTTATGATCAACAGACCTCACGAACTATATACATTTCGGTCGCCGTTTGTCTGTCTAAATTAATTTTAAGAGCTCAATGAAATTCAAAAAAAATCAGTTAAGTGAAGGAAAACTTTTTTAAATTAATTAAGGTTTTGCTTAAGACAGTAATAAACTCTTCTGCAAATTTCATCACCCTAGGATTATTTATAAAAAATATTTATAAAAATGTGAGCATGCCAAAAACATACAGACAAAGGGGCAGGGATATATCGACTCAGATTTTAATTTGATACAAGAATATATACTTTATAGAGCTTTGGATTATACCTTCTTATTGTTACACATAAAATAACTATGTTTCGCCCATTGTGAGGGATATAAAAATTTTATGGCATAGAGCTATCGCCATTTAGGAGATAATTAATTTTTTTGCATGAGTTTATTTGTGTGCGTATTGAGTTAAATATGTACATATACTTATAAATATATTTAGTAGGTTTTGGTGGTTGTTCCGAAAAATTCTTCACTTTACTAATCTACCTAATGATCATGGATATATCGAATAAGGACATATGGATATATTATATCCAAACTGTATACTTTGGAACTGAAAACTTTTATATTATTTGTATTTCCTTAAAAATACACCTTCCAAGAATTTCCAGAAATGTTTCTTTTTAGTGTTTATTGTATCTCTCCAATTTAAATAGCGGTACAACTAAAAGTTTTAGAAAAAAAATTTAGTATTCTAAGAGATATGAGCGTTTTAAAAATTTTAGCTTTACGATTAGAGAAATTAAGTAGAAAATTGTAATGTTATCCAAGGTTAGGACTTGCTATAGTATATTCGCTAATGTCCGTGAAAAAGTAAAATGTTTAAATATTTTAGGCGAAATATCTCTTAAAATTTAAAAGATAAATTACCCATAGGGCTTGTTTTTAAGGTCTTGACTAACAAAATAAATGCACGAAGTATTTACAGTTGTTTATGATATAATCTGATGTGCTAGCTTCACAAATTTCAAATGACATAAGGGAAATCGGGTCAGCCCTTTTGAAGCTACACATTTTTCTATTTGAAATACCCCGTAATGGCGAAAAAGACGTTAGATACAAATACTATATCGTAAGGGAATGGTAAAGTTTTTTTATGTAATGAAAACATTTTTATACATTTAGATTTTAAATATTTAAAGGCAACACAATTGTCTGAAATTGGGTAGCAAACAAACAAGTTTACAAAATAATAAGAAACCTTAAATAGTTCCATAGCAATTCAGAAAGGCCTTTTTTGAGGCAAATCTACAATTTTCAATATATCATAATAAAATTTCACATTTCACATGGTGTAGGTTCTTCGCGGTTCATAATTGGCCACATCAAAATGTATTTTTTACGAAAAATAAAAATATACGTGTACGTGTTCAGGTTATCTCTTTCGGTTAAATGATATTACTTTTGTAACTAAATTTTGCCTTATTTTAAGTCTAGAGATTTTAGATTTTAGTACGATTATATTTAGTATGTTAAGTCAAACGAAAAAATTAAATGGGACTACATCCGATGCCTATCAAAGTTAAGGGGTTGAGAGTTTTACCATGTTTTTCGGACAGTGTGATTGCTCTTTTCATCTATCGAAACAAAAGTGAACCGTTTTTTTTGCAAGGATATTTTATTTGAATCCCATTAGGTGATAACTATTGTTTCACCACTGACGAATGCTTCATGTTATTGTTATTTTGAAAAATCTATCGAAATTTCTTTTCCAACTCAACGTAGCGTATCATATGGAGGCAAATCAGTTTTGCTGATTGTAGAGTAGAATATAAAGAATGAGACAAAACTGTAAAAAATTTTATATTTTAAAAAAGTATATATGAACTATTGTTAAATGTTACCAATGGAACAATAAACCTTAAATATCCTTTTTGGGAGTAAAGGATATACAAATTATTTTACTTGATAAGAAACATTAGTAAGTGTTAGTTAATAGTATTTAAATATGTATCCATTATTTCAATTAATTGTTAAAATTTTATTAACAATTTATACATTTATTGTTTAAAATTATTATTTCTACAAAATCATCATATCAGATATAAAATGTATAACCGTTATGACCTGTTTCTATATAAACATATTCACCAGCTCCCTTATTTTAACTACAATTTAAGTGCTCTTAACGTACAGTGTCAAGTTCTTAACACCAGATTTTCTATTGTTTCTTGAAAATATAATTAAATAACATTCAAGCTAAAACTAACATTTATAATTTCTATAATATAATATAACTACCAATCCAACCACAAACATGACCAGATGGTGAATTTTCTTAAGTTTTGTTAAATCTTAAATTATCATAAGGTTTTCTGGAAAATCAAGAACAATAGAAATTTGAACAAAAGAGAATTCTAAAGACAAGAATTAAATACACGTTTGTATACATATGTATATAAATATTTAATATATATATTTGTATAAACTGTTTGTATACATTAATAATATTTACTACAATTTAATTGATTTATGTATATGTATATGTATATGGGTAATTCAATGCAAACATGCCACCAATATCATATAAAATTTGATTAATATTTGGTGGAAATGAATTGTTTGAAATCAAATGAAATTTTAATAACAAAAAATCTAGAATTCAATAAAATAAAGAAGAAAATTTGAACTTTCATATTACTGTTGGGTTCATAATGAAGACTTGTACAACTTAAACTAAATCAGGTAATCAAATAATTCGATAACCTTTGCATTTATGTTCGAATATATGTATATATACCCTACACCACCATAAGAGTTTTTCATAGTAAAGCTTTGCCAGAATTTTGCCAGAAATTTAATTTTTGTAAATCCCGAAAAATTTTTATCGAGAATTTTCGGGAAATAAATTTGAGTAATTAAGCCTCCATGTGTAAATCAAGAAGGAAACTTTTAAGAGCTCAATGGGTTTGGCAAAACTATTGCCTATTATACGGCGTATAGTTACAGACTGATAACTGAGACAGAGTTCATAACAAAACTTTTTTAAGTCGGAATAACGCAATGTTAGTGTGTTAAATAGATCTTAATTTAAAAAAGGTTTTCTGAATTTTCCAAAATACATTTATTATAGTACAAGCATATAATCCAAAAAGTTGAGGTTGTTTAAGTTAGCTGCAATACAATCACCTTATTCGAAATAAGCGTTTAATCACATTAAACTCTTAAATATAGAATAGTTCTATTAATTTCCGGTATAATTATTATTAATTATTAATAATTATTTTATACGGTATAAATCGTACTTTCTTAGTTATATATGTTACTAATTTAAAGAATATCGATATATAATTGGTTATAGCTCCCATATTATGCCCCATCCTGAAACAGGGTACTAAGCTTAAAAAACTCTTTACTGTGGAATAATTCCACATAAAATTCTCTATATTTTTTTGCAATTTTATTAAATATAATTTCATGAATATCCAGTTACCGATAAATCTCTAAAATAATAATATTTCAATATAATTCTGCTAAAATAACCTTGGATTTGATGTAAATATATGTGGTGGAAATTCTACATATGAGAAACAGCAGCTTCAAATCAGGTTATTGCCTAAAATAGAATTTTATGTTCATGAAAAATCACATAAAAATAAAGGATTTTATTAAAAAGCGGAAATAATAATTTTTTTTAAGAATATTGAATAATATTTCAATGGAGAATGTTTAAAATTCAGCTATGTCGAATATAGGATTCCTACTTTCCATTTAAGCATTTAGTCATTAGAAAATTATTAAAACATTGTTCTTATAAAATATTAGAATTTTTTTATTCTTTTTTCCTCGCTTCAGAAAAAAAATTTACAAATCGCGACATGTATTAAAATTTTTGCATAGGAAACGAATTGGGAAAAGTACTTAGAATTCTAGCTTTAATCGTTCTTTAGATATTTGTTAAGTGATTTGTAAGGAGGTACCACTCCCCCTGAATCTATCCGGCCCATAATTCGTCCAGTAAAATATTTTCTTTAAAAAATGATTGGAACAAAATTTTAAAGCACTAACTCTTAAACTTCATTAGAAAATTGACAGATCCCAGATCCAACCGAAAAATATCAATCTTACAAAATTTCATATAAATCATTTTGTATTTGAAACAAAAAAATCTTTCAGATATGCTCATTTTAGTACTGTATTGAACTCTTTCAAAGCGAAATGAGAAAACCAAATTATGCGAGGGTCTTTTAATATTTTTTGTAAGTACTATATATGACCAACAAAACAGTGTAAGATACTTCATAGTCGGTCGGGACCTTAATGCTAATTTTTTTCGTAATTAGGTACTCTGGGCGTATACTTAATTAAATCGATAAAATTTTGATTATAATTTTTATGCGCACAATTCAAATATCATTTAGAAAATTATATATATTTTTGATGTTAAAGTACTAAATCTACTAAACTTAAACTTGAATTTGATTTGAAAGCTTCAATTATTATTTAAATAAAGTCTTTGAAAAGTTATGTTTCATACTAAAGAATGGAATAACCCATATATAAATACAATTATTGATTAAGATTTTACTCTTTACGTATGTAAATGTATACCAAATGTATATGAAAGTGTTTAGGTCTTTATGTTTATATATAAAGCTTCACATATAGAATTTAAGCAGATTTTCATTTCAAAATACACCTAGAAGGATTTTATATCCTTTTGTTGACCATACAATAGTTATTTACAAAATGTGGAAGAAAGATTAAATTCTAATTAAATATAATCAAAAAGTTAATTGAAAATTATTTTGTTGAGATTTTGTGAACTCATTTGCATTTAACTCATAAAATTAAATATGTTTAGGGTGAAAAATTTATTATTTTAATTAATTAAATTTTATTTAATTTATTTTTGGGTTAAGAACGACAAGAAAAAATAAATAATGTCTAGACATACATTTGGGTATTTATTTAAGTAATCAAATTTAATATATTTTATTCACAAAAGTATTGTGGTCAAAAATTACATTTTGGTTAATTATAGTGTTGCTTAAAGCCTGTATTTTATGTAAAGTAAACTAACAAAAATCAAACAATTCTACAGAATTTTTTATTTTTGGAGACGTCAACAAGAAATGTTTGACTTTGTACAGATTTTTTTTTGTAGTTTGTAGACTGAAATAAATTTGTCAAGAGTTGGAAAATCTTTATAAAAGAAAAAAATGAAATTTAACACAATAATTATATTTAAGAATATTTACCTGTAATATTTACCTGATAGGAAATAAAATAAAAACAAGTCAAGTTAAATTTTATATACCCTTCATATGTGTCTGTACGAAATTAATTTATAACAAAAAATAGTCTACATTATATTCAAATTAAATGAAACTTTAAATAAATGTATCCAATGTTAAGACCCTAACGTGGTTAAGTTTTCATATCATCCCTATTTATAGCATATACATATACACAATAAAATTATTTTTAATAAATTAATAATGTTTAGCGATATCTACAACTGAACAATATTCATTGTTAATAAAAACTTTGTGACAAAACAATTGTTATTAAAAAAATTTTTAAATTTTTTATGCAACCATATTATGACCGGTAACATTATCGCCCACAAATTATAATATGATTGCTACGACTATAACATATTTTTTTAAACCCTACACCACTAACGGTAGTTGGGGTATTGTGAGTTTGTGCTGAAGTTTGTAACATACAAAAAAAATGGTGGTTTGGTATACAGAAAGTAATTCTAGAAAGATTTAACGATGTTCGTCCATCTGTCTGTCCGGCTGGCTGTCCATGTAAACGTTGTAAATAGTCTACAGGTCGCATTTTATAAAAATATGTTTTAGAGTTATAAAATAATTAAAAGTGATGTGCAAAAATATGTAAGGGTCGGTTTTGTGTTTCTCATAGGTCACATACAAACCCCTTTCCAAATATCACTTCTAAGACAAAAATCTCTCTTACTTTGGTATTGTAATAATAATTGCTATTGTAATAAATTATAATAAATATAAGCAAACTTTGATAGGCAAAATTACACGAGGGCTGGTTTACAAATTCTTATAGCCCTTATATAACTCCACAGAAAATTTGATTTAAAACGAATAAATTTTAGTGTCTCAATAATGTACTGAACACTTAATAATAAATCAGAAATTGAATTGTACGTTCATTAATGTTTTGTCAATGTGTTCTAGGCAAAGCCGCCTGTTTAATAGTTTTACCTTTCCAAAGATGTAATTATATGGATAAAAGAGGAGAGAGTTTACAACTTCATCTTGGAATTACCAACTTTAGGAAGCAAAAGTAGACTCTATACTATATATAGTAAAGTACTATAGAAAAATATGTTTGCGGTAACCATTAACAAGAAGCATTATACTATTGTTATTAGATATTGTTAACGTTAACAAAGTATTTGTATTAATAACAATAATTATTGGAATCGCCACTAAATTTATTTTTATATCAATAAACAATTTGTTTATCTGCATTATTATGCATTAATAACAATAGTTATTGTTATCGTTTGAAACAGGAAACAGGGAACTTCTCAGGACTATAGTGACTTCTTAAGCCAAACTTCATTGAGCTCTGTCAATTTTAGTGGATGTTAGCGTTTGACGGACATAGGTAAATCGACTCAAATTTTGATCTTTTTTATTTCATAAAAATAATTTTATTATAGCAAAGAAATTGTTATATAAATAAAATAAATTAAATAATTAATATGTTCGTGATAACAATAAATGATTGCCGTGAATATATAAGTGCTTGCGATGAACATATTACGAAATGACCTTTCTCTGCGTGATTTATCAGGGATAAATGACCTATTAAGATGTCGTAAGTTATTAGCATGAATCGAAGTAAAAAAAGTGGTGACAGTAAAACAAATGTGGACTCTTCTCTTGAAAGTTTAAAAAAATTTCAAAATTGGGTCATTGCACTTTATTTAATAGTCCGCCTGTAGCAGATGTACAATAGTCAACTAACATAAATCTTTATAAGAAGAAAGAAAGGTCAAAAATTAAGTTCATATGACTTGTTCCATATTGACTTGACTACAAATATGTGTTAAATTTCACGTAATATCACCTGGACCCTCTTCAAAATCTTTATCCTTAAATAAATACTTTGATGAAGACATAAAAGACATTTTGATTTAAAGATACTTTTATTATACATATGTTTGTATATATAAGACTTTATTGAAAAAGTCACACAAATATTTTCTTTTATTTTTGCACTTCAGGTCTTTTATGCCTCACTTATCCTCTGGCTTTTTGATCTTCTATTCATTGTCATGAGTTTGTGTTTTTTTTTGTGGTGCCTAATAGTTTGTTTTTTGTTCTTTTGTTGATAACTATTTGTTAATATATTTAGATACTTTTTATTTATCTCTTATGATGGCCATTTTGCAAATATTTGTATACAAAAGTTATGCATATATGAACTATAAAGAATGAAATACAAGAATGAAAGTAAAGAACGTTTGTATAAAAGGAATATTTTTTTCTGGTGCCACATGTTGATTGTGGAAAATGTAAGAAAGGTAATCATAATATATTTTTTCTGAATGGGAAAATGAAGAACTTTCCTTTAATGGCAGAAAAAATAGTAATTACAAATGTATAATAAAAAGGACAAAATTAAGATATGAACACTTAATTATTATCCTTTTGTCAATGAGTATGTTACATTAACATTATTTAATAATGACATTAGTGACATTGTAATATTGAACATAATTAGTATAACAGAATTAGCAATGTTATTACTAAGTAATAAAATAGAAGGATGATGACTCTTCTATCTTGTAGAGTGAAAGCCGCACCCCAAATTCTTAAAAAGATAGAAGTAAGAATGCTATATTCAACTATTCCGAATCTTTAATACTTTCCACCACAAATGCGTAAAAATACGTTATGTTTTGGACATAACCTCTCACATATACATTCTCAGATGTATTAATTAAAAAAATGTTCCTTAATACAACACGGAACACTTAATATCTTATAAATTTAGTTATATATTTGGCTATAATTATTTTCTACTTAACCGATTTTTATACTTTCTAGAACAGTAATAAAGTACATATTGCTTAATATTATGGCAATTTCATTATACATTATCGATTTCTAATTGAATATTTATCTAAAGTTTTCGATTAAACTAAGAGGTTGCCTATGATATCAATCTCTATTTTTGAACTTCTCAAGATTATAGCAAATACTCAGGTTAAATTCCATTAAGCTGGGTCTATTATAGTGGATATGATAGTGACAACAACAGACAGACGGGCATAGCTAAATCGACTGAGATTTTGATTTGTTCCAAGAATATATATTCATTATGGGGTTTGATATTATTCCTTCTTAGCGTTACACATGGAGAAAAATGTTAATTAAAATTAATAGTTTTTCTTTTCTACCTCTAAAAAATCAGATTGCTTTATTTGTCTATGTAGAATCGCATTAAATATCCTAATGACTCTCACATGTATTTTACGACTAATTCTGTCCGTTTTCACTGCAAATTTTAGAAAAGTTTTTCTTTTTAATTAAAAATTTGCATCAGATATAAGTCTATAACTCTTTTGCTGTTTAACTGATTTTGCTGATTATTAATTAACATCTTCCAGAGATATATCCTAAAATCATTTAGGAGTTAGATCTTATATATAACAGCTATGCGAATTATTGAACTGATCATTTCCAACTCTAATATACCTCGTCCTTAAACAGTATCTGTTTGCACATTGTAAATTGAACAAAAATAATATACTTGACCATCTGGTCGCAGTCCATGTACCGTTGCAAACATTCAATGTCAGATAAGATAACGTGATGAAAATGTTCAAGACTTTTTATAGTGTGAGTTTTATTATATTATTCCGAAATATTCCTATGAAACTTAGTTAAACCGTTAAGTCAAACACGTTTAAGCATTAATATTTTATTATTGCTACAGATAACAGTCTAAAACGGGAGTTAACATTTCATATTATTTGTTAATTAACAATGAATTTATATTTATTCAGTCTTAAGTTTCTACTGAGCAAATATCCTTTTAACTTCATTCAATACTTGTAATAGAGAGTGAAACAAATCAATTTTAAATAAAATATACGTTTTTGTGTTATTTATTATGTATCACTATACTTACATTGCCCAAGTGTCAATAAGTGTGCTGGTATAGAATATATGTCATCCATTATCTTAAGTTTGTTTAATTTTCTTATTCCCTTTTATGTTTTGTTTTTAGGTTTTATTTACTACGGGTCAATAAAAAGTAGTAACGTAGTAACACATTAATTAACTACTGTAAGTCGTATAATTGGACATTCAATATTTGATGCATTTTAAAACTTAATTTTGCATGAGAAAAAAATTGCAAATAATGAAGTTACCCTTATGGCTTAATTCCTAAATAATAAAAAAAATAATAATTTCAACCATTAGTATCAAGGCAATTCTTGCAGTGTGGCGTGAGTGTTGAAACTTGGTTTATTAAATATTTAGGAAAAAGTTCCAGAAAAAAGATTGAGGAATTTTATGTTCTGAAATGGAAAAACTAAAATACTTCGCCAACTAAAATGCTTTAAAAATTGGAGAATACGGAATATTTATGGGCGTATACTTAATAAAACAAAATGATATAATTACGAACAGATATTTTATTTAGTGAAAATAGTTTCAGTTTTCATAAAAGACGAAAGTCTTTTAATATTTTTTGTTCTGAAACATTTAGTGATATATGTATATATTATATAGGAATGGTTCATACATTGCTTATTTAACAGTTTTATAAGTTCACACCCTTTTTCCGAGAATGGGCCTTGTATGGGAGCAGAAACAAAATAAAGACTGATGTTAATAAAATTCATTACATTTTTTTCAAGACGGCTAGAAAAATGTTTGTGACAAATTTCAACAAAATCGTTTCGTATTTAAGAGTTTTATAAGCTATAAACCATATTTCGTGTAGGGACCTTATATAGGATGTTATTATCTTAGCATAATCTAGTTTCTTTGGGTTATTATTGTATCAGAAAAAATATATGGCAAATTTCAGAAAATTATCCTAAAAATTTCGAAGCATATGGCACAAAATATATAAAATTTAGCATATTTCAACCTATAACCTTTTTATTTTTTGTATGATGAAGAATATTAAGAAGTTATAAAAGTTTAGCGGACATACAGGCGGACCTAGCTTAGCTCTTGATTTGATGGACAAATTTATGGGGTCTGAAATGATACCTTTTTGGCATTACACACCGAATAACAATGTTTATATAACCTCATCGCCACTAGTGGTTGTGAAAGTTATAAAATAAAAGTGGATTAGAAAGGATTCAAATACCTCAAAAAGTTAGAATAATTAATTGATTACTTTTCAAAAAGATTAAGAGTTGAATAATTATTAATGTGGGATTTAAAAATTATTGTTGTTAAGAAATAAATGGAAACTGGGAATGTAGTGCTTCATAACTACTACATCGCTTCTCTCCCTTAATCAGAAACATTGCATACTCTCAAGAGAATTATACATAAGGCCTAAAGTAGTATTAAATCTGTTAATTTCAGAGAAGAATGTGCGAATCATTATAAGTTAAAATGCCGGTGTATTAAAGTTTTCTCATTCGAAAATATTGGGGATTATAGTATACCCTTTTTAATAATATAAGTATATTCAAACATTTAACAAAGTTTTCAAATATTTTTTTTTTTTTGTAAAAATAACTTGAGTAACTTTTCAATTGTGAGATATATTTTAATGTGCAATTTTCGAGTTTGTACGTAGAAGTCTATATCTGCACCTATTTAATGACATAGTCGATGACCCTCTAAATTGGACACCTCTGAAAAAAGATCTCTTTATTTGATTATGAATGTCATAAATTCGGTAGCAAACAATCTATTATCAATATAGATTTGGGTTTTATGCTGAGAAGAAAAGAAGAATATAATTCATTATAGACTATTAGGTGGGACTTTTTGTGTAAAATCTCTATTAAATTAGTTTTTAGTTAAGATTATATTTTGAAAAGACAATGCAGAATACTAGATTTCATAGTTGTTCCCACTTTACTTATTTTCTTCCTACTTGGTGGTCGCTTCTGTGCTATTAACATTCAATTAATAAGATTACTGACAGATTTTAAAGGACAATGTAAAGATAGAATCTTTGATTTCATTCTTGCTCCCCTTTTAGTTCTTTACTTCCATCTCAGTCTGTGCTATTAACGTCCCATTATTAAGGTGATACAGAGTTTATTTATATGAATGATGTAACAACACAAAAGCACCGAAGACTTACTATGTAATTCAAATTATTTCTAAAGCAATTATAATCATGTAAATGATAGTTCATTATATGAAAAATATTAATGTTGTACCATAACATTTTTTCACAGAACATTGAAAGAAGTTCCCCAAAACATAATAATGATATACTACTTTAACCTTAGAAAACAACGTTCATTGGGATCTTTCCAACACACATTATTCGAATAAAAATTAAAATTACAAAAATAACGTCAATGAAACATTTACAGCCTAAAGTACTTTCACATAAACTATGAAACAATTCTGTTTAAAATGCTGTATTAGCGTATAAAGTTTTATTGTTATTTAGTTCCAAGCACTTGATACTGAATTTAACAAAGATTTAAGAGTGAAAATAATAAAAAAGTGGAAAAAACATTAACGTTTCAACAAAGAAATACATTTTACATGCTCTCGCTTTTGTTTGCTTGAATAATTTTATTAAATAAAATTTAAATACATTCAAAAAGTGGAATAAATTGGTAGCAACATTTATAAATAACAGTAATTTTACTGTCATAAAAATGTCAGAATTTGTAGGAAAAAAGAAAATTTGTTAACGATCCTTAATTCAAATTTGAAATATAAATAAATTTTTAATACGGATTTTTGGATATCTAAAGAGTACTTGGTAGTCTTCTCGAATAAACTTCAGTTGCATGTGAATTTATACATAATTAAAATCATTTATTATTAGGAGTGTGATGAGAAAAATTTAACACACATTTATTTTAGAAAAAAAGGAAACAATTAACTGTTTTTTTTTTTTTTTTCATCTCTTTAGTGATAAATTTTTAAACTTTTTTCGAATTCAAATATGGATATTGACAATTTTTTTTCAATTTGAAGAATTTACGAAAAATTCACGAAAATTTTATTATGATGAATAAGGTTTCGTTGGTTGATATATAACCTACTTTTCTTCCATATATATATAAACTTCACTTTTTTTGATTCAGTGTAGATATAAAAAGTCTAAGCTGAGTAAAATTTTATTATAATCGGACTACATCCATTCGTAATAGTTTATTTTCATTTCACTACTACAGTCATTGCAAATATTAAATAAATACATATTTCATCAATTTATTATAGTTGCATAATATGTTTACATTATTAGTGCTAATTGCATTAAATATTATGTTTGAAATATATATACAGTCCCGATCGAAAACTATTGGCATAGTAAGCCTTCTATGATTAATCTTAATTTTTCTGCCATTATAACAAAATTTTTGAATTAAAAATCGTTAAACTGAATACAACCATGAAGGAAATTGTGATAATTTTTGCATACAATAAATCATTCTAATCGCTCAAAGTAAGAATTTGTTGATATATAAAACTCTGTTAAGCCAAAAATGCGCCCAAAAAAAAAAAAAGAGAAAAATAATACTACATCTGCATTACCGTGGTAAGTCATATACCCATATAGGTCAAATAATGGATCGAAGGAGTGTCACTATTAGAAGCGTAGTAAATCATTTTAAAGGAGAGTCAAGTTTCGAAAGTTTGAAAAGATCCGGAAAACCTAAAGTATTAACTCGCGCGAATGTACCAAAACAAAATCCTGAAAAATCCTAAATTTATGCTTAAGACCAATGGAAATATAACAAAAATATTCACTCCATTACTGTTCGTAGAATGATGAATGAAGCTGATTATAATGCTAGATCTCTCACAAATCTCTTCAATAAACCAAATTTGGCGTTAGGAATATGTGCAAGAGCTTAAAAGTTAAACAGTTGCATTTTAGAATCAGATGAATTTCTCCGTTAAAAGTAAATTTATATATATATATTGCAACGATCGCCGAACTACCGTGTTAAGAAAGCCCTATACAGAATCTGAAAAACAAAAATCATCTTTTACTGCAAAATACGGCAAAGGTGGTAGAATGTGGGACTATATGTCCACTGCGAGTATTGGTGAGCTAGATTCCATAGAATCATTATGGATATTTATTTAAAAGAAAATTTGTGGAAGTTTTAAATTTATAAACAAGTTTAACTATCCAACAAGACAACGATCCAAAACAATTAGGCCATGATCACGTATGTGGGGTAAACTGGACAGATGGGTCAAGAACTTCAAGAAGCATTAAAAGAAGTAGAATGAATAAAACCGGGGAGGAAGTTACAAGCAATTTAGTCTGTTCAATGCCAAAGCATTTTGATAAAGTTATAAACCTGAGCAATACTTTTTTGTTTATAACTTCCTCTAAACGCATTGGCTAAGTTCTGAAATTTTTTTTATTACGTATGCCAATAATTTTCTTTGGCAAAATCGAGACAGTATGACTTTAATGTATTATGAAATTAAAAATAATGATTTTGAAATAAATCTGCTTGTATTATTCACTATATCCGTGAAGGTATTCGTGGCAGTTTTTAAACAGCTAAAATTTGAATATAAAGGAAAGTACACTTGCTGTGCCAATAGTTTTGTTTGGAACTGTTTATATTTCACTTTTTCCGATAATGAACATTTAAAAAATAATTTCAGTTATTAAACAAAATTGTTCGAACAAAATTTACATTAGAAATAAAATAGAAATTTAATTAAATGTTTCCTGTGTCAAGGTGTTTAACTGTGGTACTATATTATGCATGTATGTATGTATGTATGTATGTATGTATGTATGTATGTATGTATGTGTATTTATTCATTGTGTCCATTTAATTTTTCATTTTCAATTAAATATATTCTATTTAAAATGTTTGTGTTTTAAGGCTGCCACATTGTGTGGAAAAAATGTTCAAATTATGTTAAATTTAATAAAATTTGAACAAAATAACAACAAAAAAGCAGCCAAAAAAGCCAAACAACATTTTTAGCCACATAAATGTTATTATAAAAATTATAATATGCCTATAATGAAGATTAAATAAATATTTTTATATGTATTATGATTTTTTGTGGTTGTTGTTGTTGTGTTGTTTTGTTGTTGTTATTTTCCACCATACAACCATATTTGGTACATGCCACAATTTGTTACACAGATAATAGTATTATTTTAAAATATGATTTATTAACGAGGTTGGGTTTAAATTTGTCTATAAATTAGAATATATATGCAGATGTTCGGCATATAAATGTTGGTAAAAGTATAATTATATTCATTTTTTTATCTGGAAAAAGTCAGTTAGATAATGAATAGAAATTTTATTTAATGAATAAATAAATGATGAATTCTATATTTGGGTGTGAGAAATTTTAAGCAACGGAAGTTTTATATTAAAGTTGCAAATCTAACAAATAATAACTGCACAAACATAGAAGAATTATTTTTTGGAAATATCTGAATTTATTTCTTATAGCACTGACACATTCAAAAAACATGTGTACATGTGCTACTTATATGATGTATTTTGTGAGTTACTGTTAAAATTTAAAATGTAAGCATTTTGCAAGATCATCAGTCAGTTATTATATATATAAAATTTATTCTGTCGATAAAAAAAAAATAACTCCTTCGCTTAATTACAAAACAATATTATTTTTCAATTCGTTTTCGAGTTGAAAATTATGAACGTTATGTTCGACTGACGGAATTTTTGTATTAATGAACATAAATTATCTGAAAACGTATTAAGTATTAAAAACCTTAATTTTTCGATTCCAAATAGATTTTTCATTCGCTTTAGATTTCGTTCGATATAGAGAAACAGATTATAAATGCCAGTTAAAGAACAGCGTCTGTTCCTTTTTACGTGAGAAAACAATAAGCAGGATGGTGTAATATGTTATTGTGATGATATTTATATAGAAAAATGATATTAATTCATATACTCCACTTTATCGATTCAACGACTTGTCGCGGGTACGACTTTTGTTTCTTAGATTAGACACCCACGTTATAAAAACTCTGTAGTTGCAGTATTTAAGATATCTAGACGAAATATGTACATATAATTTCAATATATATTCAAATAACATAAAATAATCTAAGAAGCAAAATCAAAATAAATAACCCTGTTCTAAAATTAGAGTTAAACTACATTTCTCATAATTGTATACTACATCCTCTTAGCTAATTAATTTGATAAAAAACCACAAAAATTATTCTCATTATAATCATATAAATTTGTATCTAAATCATTTTGTTTTGTATACTTATGCGGTTTTATTAAAATATTTGCTGTTTTAATCTGTATTTAAAACATGTTAAAATGTTGATTTTGTGTGTAAATAATTTTTTGGTGTATTTTTGTGGTTTTATTGGTATAAATAGTATATTTAATAAAAACAAGTAAGAATGTTTTATTAAGCTATGACGAATCTTCAATACCCTACACCACAAATGCCTGTAAAGTAAATATGTAGTGTTTCTGACGTACACTCTAGGGTATTTGAAAAGGCGATAGTTTTAGAAAACCAGCTTTCGTGTTATTCGAAATATGGGCTTTTAGAAACCCGGATTATACCAAAAAACGGATAATCAGTTTTTATTTGATTATTTTTTAATTAAAAACAAAACGATTTTTATAGAAATTTGTAGATCATTTTTTATATAAAATGAAGCAAAATTTAATGGTTCCATCATAATTAAAATTTTAGGGATTTGTTCTCAATAGCAAAAAATCAATTATAACAAATAACAAAAAAAAATCCAATTATCCTTGCACTGTATTATCATCTAAATATGGATCGAATATAATAATTTTTATTTTGTGATTTGTGGTATGAATTTAAATTAAAGAAGTTAGATGTAATGGTTATATTTAAATCAATTATTTTTCTTTACCAGATATCAGTCTATATCAAAAAATATACTGAATCGATTTTACTATAAAATATAATTGTGGATGTGAGCGTGCCAACACGAATAAGTATATAAACATTATAGAGTCTGAAATGATTTCTTCTTAGCGTTACACTCGAAATAACAAAGTTAATATACCTTCTTCACCACTTGTGGTGGTGGAGGGTATAAAATTATAAAATGAGTTAAAACGTTTTATTTAAAATGTTTATAGTTAACATGGGAGATGGAAACAATTTGTATTTTAATTAATATTATTTTAATATTTAGATAAGAGAATTATAGTAGAATTATAGTAAAAAACTTATAATTCAATAACATTATCCTAGAAAATTTAATGATTCCAACCTTTTCCCATAAGGAAATTATTGAAATACAAATACAAACTAATTAAGAGGATTTTAAAAATATTTTATATAATGAATTCGTAGAAATATTATAATTAAATTTATTTCCTATTTTAACAAATAACATGATAGAACTTTCATACTTCAGAGGAAATGGTGGTTAATGAAGGTGTAGCAAGTTGGTGAAGGAAGTTTGGCATTCTATATGTAACACTAAATTACACATCACCGGAATATGTTTTATTTCTATTACAATTCCTTATGTAAGAAGAATAATAACGGCATAAACCAACTAATGCTATTAACCGATAACTAAAACAACTTAAAAATCCTTAAATGTTTTAAATCGAATCCTTAAGATTTTTTTCAATATAAAACAGAAGTGACAGGCATAACGAAATAAGTCGTAATAAAAATAAAATCTATTTCAATTTTTTCTCATACAATTTTATTTTGTTATGAAAATAAGATATATATTAGATCTTTAAATTATTTCATTAACTTCACTAAGACCTTCAATATTTACACATGGATAGATGAAATTGGACAAAAATTGCATTATGACAAATCCTGGCTCAGGCAAAATTTTACTTTTGAAATTTTTTTTTTTTACACAAGATCCAATAAAGTATCCTTGCAGAAAAATATAAATTGGGAATAGATTATTTAAGAAAAATTTTCTATAACTTAAAAAGTGTGTAACTGATTTTCTTGACAAAAATGGGGGAAAAATCTACATTTTTAAAAAATCAGATTCAAATAAAAATCGGATAAAATTAGCATAAAAACTTCGCCAAGATCGGTCAAAAAGTAAAATTTTAAACCTTTGAAACTTTATACCCATTCCTCATACAAAAATTTTTTAAATCCGTAAGATATAAGAAATAATTAAATAGTGGGCATCGCTAGAAATTTACGATAAGAAATTTTTCGATGTAAAAATAATTCTGATTACAATTTTATACCCAATTTCTTCTATTTCATATCCCTTCTTTCACACATTTAGTGAATTTGTAAATTAAAAGGGTATTTTAGATTCGTTATAGCGGAAATTTTACGGAGGGTAATTTTTCAATGTTTTATTTTATCAAAATTATTTTTTTTAACTTTAGTTAATTATATTTGCATAATTTAAATATAATTTTTATAATGAACATGGTTGTAATTTTATTTTAAATTTATAGTAAAAATTTGTTTAAATTAAAAATAATGCAAATTTTAAATAAGTAAATTTTATATAAACTAATGAATTTCCTGACAGGGTTTTTTGAACAGAAGGTGATTTGTATCTAAACTGATGGAAACAAAAAAATATTATATTATTTTAGTAGAAGACTACAACATACCGAAAGAATGCAACATTGTACAAGCTATGCCTCCAGCTATTAAGGAATTTATGGAATTTAATACATGGAAAAAAACATTATTTTGAAAAAAATAATATATATGAGCAAAAATAATTTTTAATCATAAATCCCAAAAAAATGCTGCGTCTTGACATCATCGGAATAAGTCAAAATATAGAAGAAGAAAAATAAAACTCCGGTTTTGAAATTTCAAAAGAAATATACAATTGTATTTCCTTGATATCTGTTATTAACAGATTTTCTACAAATTTACGAAATCAAACTTGAATCGATTTACACGCAAATAAATGTCATTTCGCAATACGTTCGTCGCAATTACTAATATGTTTGAAAATATGTTTGACTAATAATAATTTTATTGTTATTAAATAATCCGGCAGAAAAAGCAAATATAATTATTACGAAAAAATATTATTTAAAAAAAATTTTTTTATGAAAATAAAATTAAATGACGACATTTCAAATATTTCAAATAAAATTTATATTTATATCGCGAACAAACAACAAAATTTTAGTTGCAGTAACGCTGTTCTTATTGACGATAACTATATTTTTATTGACGATAACAATAAATATTTTTTATGTAAAATTATATTGCGAATAAACAAACTTTTTATTATAATAACTATATTTTTTATTGGAATAACAATATTTTTTGTGTAACAAAATCTGATAACAATACTACGCTGCTTCTCGTTTTCTGCGTGTGTTTGTCTTTTGTAAATACTCCTATGCTAAGGCAGAGTGTCCAAATTAATAAATTTTGGTCAAATTGTTTGCTTTTATATCGTACACTACCGCATGTGGTTTGGTTACTAAGTGTTTGTGCTAATGTTTGTAACATACAGAAAAACTGGTGTTTCTCTTAAGTATACCTTTCGACTCAAAATCATTTCGATTTAATGATGTCTGTACGTACATATTTCTGTTCATACCGCTGCTTGTCCAAGTTAATGTTGTCAACACTCTGAAATTTGGTACAATTATTATTCTAATATATCCTGAATCTAATATTTCGGGTATATCCCATGCAAATGTCCTCCCGGAATAAGGTTTTGTAGATCCCAGTTAAACCCCACAAAATTAATTTTAAACGCATAAATTTTACAGAAATGTTACTTTCACAATATTTTATTGCAAACTTAAGAATAAATAAAAAGATATAATTATACGTGGATCGTTCATTACTTCTTCGTTATTACCATTACAATCAATATTGTGGTGTAGGGTATTACATAGTCTTTTAACCGACTATAATATTCTTACATTTTTGTTTAATATCTGGAATATCTATCAAACAAAAACAATTTTATAGACTCATATCACAAACGACAACAAAATTTCTCCGTACAAGGTTCTTTCAAGAAATGATTTTTAAGTCAAATATTATACGTCAAGGAAATTTGAAGGTAGTAATCAGTTACTAGAGTGAAATCGAAACATTCTTAACATAAATATATGTTTATTTAAAGGAAACCACTAAACTGAAATATATAAAAGTTTCAATCACTTGTGATGAAATTTTGAACATTTTTCGGAAAACCTTCCATTTATGTTTTAAAGTGCTTTCTGTAATTTTAATCAAACTGGAAGTCTATCCCCATTTAAAATATGTTAACCGTTGTAACAAATGATTTGGGTCCTTTATTCGTCTTCAATATTTGCGAAAATCTGCCAGAACATACTCTTCATGATTCATTATGGAGCAAAATAAGTAAGAAAACCTCTCTTGAATTTATGTGCTTCGTTTTTTGCCTGTAAATTTTTAACAGCGTTCCTGCTAGGAATTTTTAGAGCCTTGTACATTTTTAAACCTGCATTATCTTTATCTTTTTATTTAGGTTATGCACAGAGCT
Organism: Cochliomyia hominivorax; assembly: GCA_004302925.2. Taxonomy (NCBI): domain Eukaryota; kingdom Metazoa; phylum Arthropoda; class Insecta; order Diptera; family Calliphoridae; genus Cochliomyia; species Cochliomyia hominivorax. Next base: position 32,676,700 of record PYHX02000467.1, on the reverse strand, counting down.
AGACTTTATATAATTTCTATTTAGAAGTATTGTGTGGACCATTCTTCCTATCTGGACCAGGTTTTCTATTAACGGACAAATTCCCCCGATAATGGTTGATAATAATGGACAAAGTTTTTCGGCAGACCTCTGAATATTTTGCAAACTTTTTGTATGACTAAGTTGGGTTTTGATGAAAATAATTAATAATTTTAGTACGCAATTGCATACGTATTATATTTAACCGATTAACATGATAATTAATATATCTTGCAATGGTTACTTGATAAACACATGAAATATTATTTTGGTTAAAAAAAATTTATGTTTTTATATTTCACTCCTGAAGAACTTCTAGATCAGCAATCATCAAAAGGGATTATTCAAGGATATAATTACTTCTCAGCGTTGGGTATTGCTTAGATCATAAAACTCTTTAATATAAAAGCAATTTCTTAAAATCCAACACCTGTTGGATACCGAAAAATATGAATACCTTCTCCAGACCTTTGGAGGTGTTATCCTCTTCCCGAATTAGGTTTCAAGTTTATAACATTTAAATGATTTCCAGTTCAATATAGTAGGATTACTCTAGTGTTTAAAAATTGTCATGATAAAGATATAAAAAATTCTGTAATCTAGAGTAATTAAATATTAACTATTTTTTATCAATTTTTATAAACCATAATTAAAGCCCGACTAAATAAATATTATTTTTTTATTTATTAGTTTATCTTTAATATTTATGAAATTCTTTAAACAAAATTTGTTTCATATTTTATGTTATTTATAATATATTTATAACGACATTTATTTACGTGTAGAGTTTTAATGATTAATTTAATTATTATAAATAAAATATGTGATTTTCATTAAACCACAAAAACTAATTTAAATATATAATAATTTTATTAATACTATAATTAGATTTAATATATTAAATATTTTATAAATATATTTTTTTAAATAATTTATATTATGTTTTATTGTAATTAAACAAAAATCTCTATTTAATATAAATGAAGTAATTATGTTCGTCGATTTTTAAATACAACATGATGTATAAGTGTGTCGAGAGTACTTCATATTAAGTATACGCAACAGTTAACAGATGTTATTTTTATTGCATAAGCAAATATTATAACTAAAATGTTAATTACTTAAATTATTTCATATTAAATAACAGTAAATGTAGAATTTAATTAGGTTACTTAGTTAATGACTCAATTTAAAAGATTTAAATTCAAAATTTCTTTTTAGGACTACAAATGAGTAGTAACCAAACTATAACTACAAAAAATGTGGTATATTGAATTCGTAACGTATTAAGCAAAAAAAAAAAAAAAAAAAATGTGGAATATCAAAGAACTGTTTCAATTTCAAAAATTTTATAATTTTAAATTTTCTTTTTCCGGGAACGAGAACTAAATAGGAGATATAGCAAAAGATTGATCGATATTCGAGAAAGTAACACAAATATTTAAGATTGTTAGAGAAATAATCGTGTCGATTTAAATTAAATTTATTCATATTTATATAAGAGTTTCCGTTATATAAGAGCTATATTTAAACCGGAATGAGGCTTTATTTGGGAGCTATATCAAAACATATTCCATTTAAAAGTCATTGTACCGAATTTCAATAAAATTGGTCTGTATTTATTAGTTTTATAAGTTCAAAATTGCTTTCCGGGAAGAGGTCTTATCTGGGCTCTATAGCCAAATATGTACCGATACTGGTTAAATAAGTATTATATATTAGAGATAGTTAAAAAAATTAGACAGTTTTATAAGCTCAAACCGTTTTCGGGAAGGGACATTAGTAGAAGCTGTAGTAAAATATGGGCCAATATTTGCCAAATTTATAACAAATATTCAAGATAATTAAAAAGTTAATTGTGGAAAATTGAAATAGAATTGGTACACTTTTAAAAGTTTTATAAGCCGTAATATTCCAGGGTGGAACCTTACATGGAAGCCAGGCAAAATAATGACTCCTGGATAATCTAGAAAAAATTATCTTCGAATTGGCCAATTGATTGCGGGGTATATCAAAATTTTGCATACTTTAGCAATTAGTGCGATGAGGAAGTACTTATAACTGTAAGTTTTTGTTGCATTTTTGTTTAAAACCTGTTCGGTTATGTTGAATAAATTAGAGTATTTATTTATCGTAATAATATTTATTTATTTATCGTAATCTTTGAAATCCTTTTAATAATTTTGAATTTTGCTTTTTTAAAAGTTTGTTGACTTCTTTTCATTATAATCCATTTTTAAATATGCTTTAATTAAATAGTCATATTGTCATAAAAGAATTAGATTTTATCGATTGGATGGATATAAATTTTAAAATTATCATATTAATTGAAACGTGATTTTGCACGTCGGAAATAATTGCGAGATTCTATGACCTCGATCCCAATTATTGATAACACGGAGATAAGGATTTATATTGAAATCACATCAATCGGATTGACTATACCGAGGTCTAATGATTTGTTTAAAAATAACACGCCAGTAATATATACTAGAGCATTCTGCTTCTACCATTCTTTGCCTCGAACGTCAAGAAACAACTTTAGTAGAATACACTTCACTGAGCACATATTTACCTCAAATATGGAATTGACCATTTAACAACGAATACCAAAAGAATGGAAAAATTCCTGAATCAATTCCCTGTTTTTTTTACAAATTGTAATAAATTCGCTGTACTATCGTCGCATGTAATTTTATGAACTTGGAGAAAAATTTATCTTCAAATATCAGTAAGTACAGTTTTTTTTTTAATATCTTCCCCTAAATAAATTAAAGTAAAACATTTTCTTTAATTCAGATTATTTAGGATTAAGAAAAAAAAAACTTTAAATCCAGTTTTTAGTTTATTAAAATGAAATTCTAATATTTTATAAATATTGTTTTAATAATAATGAAATCTGAGAGTGTTAGTACACCATGTAACAATAAAATATAAACATGAAGTTGATATAAACGGCCTTAACTTTTTGTTATTTTATTAATTTATTTTCATTTTAGTTCTGAGCCAATTTTAGATACACAGTTCCAAAATAAAAACTATTTCCTTCTGACAAATCAAATTGAAAAAATGAACGATTTGGGAGTTTTGGCAAGCGAATTACTATTTCCTTTCCAATGCGTTTCAAGTAATTCTCAGTAATTCCTTATATCCTCATGGTTTATCGAAAATTCTGTTTTTTTTTTTATTTACTATTCCCTTTCAACGACTCAAGTATCTTTGGTACGGACATCTTATGACCGTGAGACTTATTCTCAACAGCACATTATTCAAAATCTATGACCTAACAAAACTTTGATGCATTATATACGGAGTAATACTTTGAAGTTAAGGATATTAAGCAATTTTTTGTGGTTTCAGTCCTAAATTTCCTATAGCTTTCGTATAACTCTACTTCTTAATATCAAACTCTACAGGGGTCAGTCTATTATTTTCATTAATTACACTTTTCTTTAATTTGAAATGTTTTCACGTTAAAAGAAGTAGTTACACGGTGTTTTTCCTGAATAAAAATCTTTAAAATATTTTTGCTTAACTATATATAAATCTCTCAAAGTAATAACTTCGTTCATAAAAAAATAATGTTATTCCAGTAAACACAAATTTATGTTCATTTTAAAATAATGATCCTTAGTTTTGCACTCAAAGTGTTTAACAAGTTTATAAGTTAAGTATTTTCCTGGTCATATACGCATTCATATGGAATCTATTTATAATAAAAAAATGTTGGAATTTATGACCACAAATACAATTTCTTAAAAAAAAAGTATATAACAGGTAACTTTGTTAGTATGGGAAGTAGAGAAACAGTTTATTTATTTATATATACTAAGAGAAACTTTATTTATATAGACAATTGTGTATGGAATAATAATAATAATATTTATTACCAACACTTCTATAAATGTTAAACAAATACTTGAACAACTATTTACATATTCACAGACATAAATAATATTTCTTGTGTCTGTTATATATAAATTTTACCAACATAACCAAACAAATGCATATTTATCACAGCGATGATTTACAGTTATGTTATATTATTTATGTATGCAAATGTCGTGCGGGTTAAATTATAAAATATATTTAACAGTATGTTCTATATATTTGGAGATTTTTTTACGAAAATTTCTTTGAATTCAAATTTAAAGTTTAAATTAAAAACAACAAAAACATTAATTTCAAATTTAGATTTTTTGCTTATATTGCAATTTTTATATAAACTATTTTCTTCAAAGCATTCAGATTCTAATTAAGTCAAGCTGAGACATAATCGATCATGACCGAATTATATGTAACACTACACCGAATGGTGGAATGAATATTGTACACAGATCACCTAAGCGAAAATACTCTCTCAGACTATGTTTGAACAAAATTTATTTCATCGTAGCTGAAGGAATTAGTTCGCTTTCGTCACCTTATATGAATTAAGTGGTTCATTTGAAAACTTATCAAAGATAGAATTAATTAGCGTTGTTTTGAAACAGACGACAATATAGTCAATAAGCTCCTGTGTTGCTTTTCTTGTGCTTGGTACTGTTTATGTGAGATTCTTGAAACTTTAAATGACTTCTTGCAGTAGATCATGCAAAAGGCAAGGGTTTTGAAAAATTCTGCTCTTGGCATCCTTTACTTTTTGCGATATTAAATACGCAAATATTTTTCAGAATTCTTTTTCAAAAAAATGATATATAATTATCATAAATACCTTCTATAAAAATCTATGAATTTTATTATATTTTGGTTCATTTATATCGTAAATATTTGGTTAAATCTCAGTGAATTTATGGGTATAGTTCACTACACTGATTATAATACTCATACGCATTCATGTTCTTGATTTGTGGGTTAAATTAAACAGTTAAGATTATCATATAAAAATCCAAAATAATTCACAATGGGTTACTAAAATATACATACGAGAATTTATGTTTGATTTTTCTAACAATAAAAATGATATGTTGGCGTATACTGATTATAATACTCATACGCATCCATATTTTTAATTTTTTGGGTTGAATTAAACATGTAACTTAAGTATACACACGACAAATTTTGTAAGATTTTGTGACAATATAAATTACATAAATCTTTGCATTAATCAAATTTTGAGTTGTTCTAACTATATCTTTCCGTTTGTTGGAAATATTTGCATGACTTTTGTAATTATTTAAGTAAAGTTGCATGACAAATATATTTTATTGTGTCTTAATCATATTTTGTTGTCTCTTAACCATATTATGGTGAAAAACATGGTTGTTTGAACAACATGGATGGGTTATGAGACATAAGCATATTTTTGTGGTGGTACCACGATGTTGTGTTTTTCGAATTTTTTCTGAGTGAACCCTCAAGTTTTTCTAAAATGTAAGTAGAGGATTTTGGTTACATTTATTTCATTAAGTTATTATCGGGTTTCATTTGACTAATTATTTTTTTAATATTACAGTAAATGTTAATAATGGTACGAAGGGAAGGAAAAAACAGATTTCTTTAATACACACTGATGTTTATTCCTTTAAACGCATTTAAAAGCAAATTAAAATTTTTTAATGAGGTATAACCTTTGTTGTGCTGGGTGGACAGTCGAAATGGGGAACTAATGGGTAATCGTGGCTTATTAATTTTATTCGAGTAATGCCCCCCCCCCCCAAAAAAAAAAAAAAAAAAAAACAATAATTAATTTAATAGAGTTTCAACTTAAAATAAAGCACCGAGATTGCTCAAATTAATAACATATATATTTAATACAGTTAGCGAAACCCTTGTGACAAATTTCGATTCAATTGGCCTTTGTTTAAATATTTTTGAAGCTCAAAGACGTTTTTCGTTTATAAACATTGAAGAGGTTAAGGAATTCATTATGCCAAATTTTAAAAGAATCGGTTCATATCTATGAGTTTCAAAAGCTATAAACCATATTGCTGGATAGGGGTGATATGGGATCTACGTGAAATAATGACCATAGCACATTCTAGTTCCTTTCAGTTTTGTATTGCATCAAAATTGCTACTTATGCAGCACACAGATTTTGCAGTGTATCGAAAATGTTCATATTTCAGCCTTTAACTGTTTTCTGTTGATTCAATTATGATAATATCGTTCAATATATTATTTACCAATGAGTTAAATATAGCAGGTTTTGAATTTAAAAGTGCTTAGGACAATAAGGATCAACGTGACCAAATTTCATTGAATTCGGATAAATATTCTATGCGTGAGAATGTTTCCAACTGACAGACAGACGGACATAGATAAATCTACTTATTTTTTGATTTGATGCAATAAAATATATATTTTTTGGGGTCTAAGACAATTCCTTCCTTGCGTTAGAAAGGAAATGACAAAGCTATCATATCACCACTTGTGGTAGTGGAGAATTAAAACAAATAAAATGAAATGTAAAGGAAACTTTTAGTTAACAATATTTTTAAAGAAGTTTTAATTGATTTAATAAAAATATAAAATTTTTCAACTAAATATTTTCTTTTTTTAATGTTTTTAATGTTTTAAAAAATGTATTTAGGTTAATAGGCATATGCACCAATGTAGATTTAAAAAAATGTTTTCCACTGGCGAATAGAGCATATACAGATAAACATATGATATATACTTCAGGGATTTTTAAGAAATAATCATTTTTCAGTTACTAAATACGTTATTGGATGTTTATTATTACTTCGTTATAGTTAAATGTGAATATTTGTAGCATATTTAATATGTCACTCTGTATTATTTATAGTAAAGTAACATAAAATATGTTTAAAAAATGATTTTATAATTTGATTAACGTTCTTTAAAAGCAAAATCTGCAAAACAAAAGCAAAATTCAAAATAGAAGAAAAAACAAATAAAATCATACACACAATTTAAGTTCTTTTCGTATTTTACGAATATTTATAGAAAGCCACAAAAAAGCCATTAACCCACAAAATACCATATAACAGAGAGGTAGCAACACTCATAAATATATAATACAGATACACGCAGACATACAAATACCATTTCCAGATACATATATACATATGCAGTTTATAAATTCATAACAAAAACAACAATAAATAAAATAAAATATATGAATTGATGTAGTTTTTTACGTTAGCAAATAATTTATAAAGTTTTACTGAACTTGAGAGAAACTACAAAATGAATAAGAAACATTTTACTCATATTTATAGATGAATGTAAAAAAATTGAGAGTGTAACAAAGAAATAATAGTTGTTTTTGTTTATAACAACAACAATAATAATAATACTGGCAGCAACAATCGTATAAATGAAGATAAATAAACATGTTTTAAATACAAGTGTGAATGTGTGTAAATTTTACACTAACACTAATAAAGACATATAAAAATACTTTTTGTGTTTAAGACCTACATAGTGTGCTATGTAAAGTATAATGTTATTTAACAGTTATGTTTAGTTAACAGTTAACTGTTTCTATCCTTGTTTAACGGTGATAGCTATATATTGCACTCTCATTTTAACACAGAGCATAAGGATTTTACAAAAAGAGAGCCAAAGCTTTTGCTGAAATCTTTAAGAGTTAAATGCTTCACCAATAAATCTCTTTTTTGCTTTAGCTCTATTTTGTGTTACTGTATATATTTAAAATAAAAACAGGATAAATCTTTAGTATGTCATCACAAGTGATGCTTGTTAGATGTGATTACTTCGAAATAAAGATTTAATTATTAGTTGCAAAACAACATTTATTTGTGAATTTACGTAAATTGGTTATTTTTCATTATTCATGGTCGTACATTTTAGAAAATTACTGTGATTGTTCATTAAATAATTGGGTTAATTAGAAAAAAATGAAAGAAAGGATAAACTATGCAAATGAATTAAGGATGCTTTATTTTTCACTCCCCTTATTTTGCTCTGTTACTTGTCTCCCTCTTGTATTTATGTTTAAATTGTAAATAATGTATGCAATTTATTTAATTTTACGTTGATTAATTGACAAAATGAAATCCAGCAACAACAACAAATACAATTTTGTTAAAGCATTCAAGTGCAAAAATAGTTTTTTTATAATTAAATTATTTATATGTAGTTTTCAGTGTTAGTTTGTGGTCGAATTCAATGGGGCATAATATTAAATTATGAATACTGTATAGTAAAAATTGTTGAATAATTCATATTTAGTTTTATGGTATTTTAATTTATTCATCTTCATATATATATATAAAAGCTAAAATTCAATTAAGTCCTTTTAACGGGGAATTTTTGGGTCAATTTATATATATAGAATTTGGTTTATATTTACGTGGAAGATAAAACAAAAAGATTTATCAAGAACTTTAAAAAAGAAATTTAAGCGTTTAAAAAAATATGAAATTTTAATGTTTTTTTACAAATATAGTTTGAAAATATGAAATATATTCTAAAAGGATAATTACAGGATATAAATATTATATTAATAAATGATCCAGTATTAAGAAATCTGTTAAAGATATTGACATTTTTTTTAATTCATTTTTTTTTACTTTAAAAAGCTCTTAATGAGGATTGATATCGAAAAGTTCACATACAGCTTCATTTTTTTGTAAGAAATTGTTAAAACAATTAAAATGTTTCTTTTATACCTTTAATCATTAGTGTCGGAATTTTTTGGAAACCTTCCCATTATCGTTTTTATATTGCTTACAGTCATTTTGTTCGAACAGGTAGTCCATCTCTTTTTTAAATCGACCACAATTTTTGTGCTCTTGAATTCGCTTCTTACAAGAGCTCAGTTTCTCTCTATTGGCCTTAGCATACAATTAACCAGGAAGTTGTGAAAAATCTGACAGAAAATATGTTTCATCCTCTATGTTCAGCAAGAATATATATATTTTTTAAACTCGTTTCGAGATTTTTTAAGCATTGGCTTAAACTTTACGTACCACTGAGCACTAAACGAAATGGGCTGCTTTGCTACCGGATGTGTTGGGAGCTTTTTCTATTTTTTTTGCGACTTTTACAACTTTATGAGGACCATTACATTCTGACCCAGTTAAAAGTTAAATGTTTTAGTAGAAACATGTTTGAAGAAACTTTCGATCTCAATCCTCAGCAGCAATAATATGAAATACATTTTCTAAAAGATTATTTGCAATATTTACATTATTATATTAAAAAATCTCATTCCTTAAATTATTAAGTTTATGTTATAATTTTTTGTAACAAATAAATTAATAATCAATACATATATGATGTAATAACAATATATACACTGGTATATTCCTATAAACGCACATAACTTTTTTGGATTCAGAAAGAATTAAGTAAGAAAATATTTAGTGAGCAAATGATATTTTTGTTAAATCATCTAAAACTTAACTTAAAATATTATTAACTTATATCTTAATTAACTATTAATTAACTTTCTTGAATTTCATTTTATTTTTGTAAATTAATTTATGATTTTAACTGTCATTTTAAATGGTATCTTCCTACAAACGCACTACAGTTTCAGTCTATATTGATTTCACTAACTACTTAAGAATTTCGGAATCAATTTCTTCTATTATGCTTTCGTTGTGGGCATTATCTATATAAACTTTATGATTTGCTGTATTTATTAAAAATGATTTCGACTGCTTTAAATTATATATTGAAGTATTATCTAGGTGAAATACAAATTCCTCATTCATAAAAGAGAGAAGAGCAGCTTCCAGTTCGTTATAAATTGTGATATTCATTTTTGTTAGAACAAACTAATTTTAAGGTTTGCAAAGTCCGAAATGTTGTTTTTATATCCGAACACCGTTTGACTTCAAATAGTGCCAAAAACGTGAGTAAAATTTAGAACCGTCTAAATTAAATTTGTTTCGTTAGAGAAAATTAACTATTTCCACTCTTATATTCATTTCACTCATTTTCGAGCGAACTTTAGACAAATTTCTTTGTGCTGATTTTTGATTATTACTTTACACTTTGGCTTCTTTTATTTTATATTTTCATTTCTTTGCAATATGTGAGCAACGTGTTTTTGGAAATTACAGAATTCAATTTCTTACGGATTGGTTTTTCTTTATAAGACTTATCTGTTTTATCTGTCTTATATTGATACGGTATCGAAACCCATAATTCTACCACTTTTTAAAACATCATGCTCCAGGAACGTTTAACGCAAAGACAAAACCAAAATAAAGAAAAAATTAAATGCGTTTATAGGAATATGCATCAGTGTATATTTATATCATGCACTGCCATTTGTGATTTTTTATTTTTATTAGTGTTGATCACCTCTTTGATCTTTATTCGTTCTGTAATTACCGGTTTCCTAAATTGCGTGGGACTAAAAAGAAAGAATCACAAAACCAAATAAATACAGATTTTACTTTCTCTTAAAAAAAAACACTTGAAATATTATTAGTTTCAACAGAATTTGTAAATAACTGAACAGATTTACAGTCATTTACAAATACTCTGTATAAAATACATTTTTCTATTAATTTCATCTTTTGGTGGTAATTTTGTAAGAATATTTCAAATATTGTATTCTTAATCATTTTTAAATTAATTTTCTAAGAATAAATTTAAGATTTTTAGATGTTAATTGTTCCAAAGAATTGACTTGTGTGATGTTTTACTTTGATTTCTTAAACAACAAAGAAATAAATTAATTCGATTTGTTCAAAAAGTATTATTTCCGTCATTAAGCAATAAAAAATATGGATCTGCAGTTAAATAAAATAATTTTTAACTTTTGCGAAAGGAGAAAATTTACAAAGAGGATATAAATTTTTAATCCATGTATTTGGTATCCGTAAAAACGCCAGAACTTGCAGATTTAAAATTTTTAAAGAAACATAAAATGGAACACCATTTGATGTCAAAAATGCACCATTAAAGAAGCATGAAATGGAACACCATTTGATGTCAAAAATGCACCATTAAAGAAACATAAAATGGAACACCATTTGATGTCAAAAATGCACCATTAAAGAAGCATGAAATGGAACACCATTTGATGTCAAAAATGCATGACAAACTTCAAATGAAAGATATAATGATATTTATTTGAGACTTTAATAAAAATAAAATTTTATTTCAAAAATTTACCAAGTTTTAATAGGACATATCTCTGCCCCAATGGCATAATAAATAAAATAAAGCACAGACAATAAATGGTTTATTACTTGAATAAATATTGCCAACTTTTTAAAAAAAAATCCCAAATGATATATATTTTTTAAAGTTCCAAATTCACATTAATATAACTTTTTAACGGATCCACATATTTATATTATTTGCATCAATTATTATTTAGAAATAAATAGGGAACCTACCACATATTTAAAAAAAAAATTGGATCTACAATAAGTAAGGAAACTAAAAATAAACAGAACAAAAAGAAACTATTAAAGGTATGTTTGGGTTAAAAAGAATAATTTTATTAGATATTTACAAGGACTATTTATATACAAAATTTCTTTTCTCTCAATTTATAAATGAACTTTTATCGAATTTTTTAAAAAGCAAAGGACGCTGAGGTAATAAACTTTAGAAAGTCACTGACTGCGCCCCAGACCACATACATTTCACCTTTGATTATGTGAAATAATCTCAATAAGTTATCTCTAACGGTTAAAAAGTAAAAAAAAAAGATTTAGACACACTGTGCCCCGTGCAATAAAAACACTAATCACAGACAGACATTCTTAGAAAATTCAATTTTGATATGATTCAAGAATATATATTTTATGGAGACTTAGATAATTCTTTTTTTGGCATTACCAGCAAAATGACAAAGCTAAAATATCCTGTAAATGTTGAAAGAAAGCTTAACGTTAATAAAGAAATTTATTGTGTTTAACATAAAGTTTACAAAAATGTGTTTACAACAAAAAAGCACTCAATAAACATTTTATTATTGTTACTTTATCTATATATTCGCATAAATGTAACATTTATTAAAACATTTAAATTCTTCAATTTTAAATTTATGTATAATAATAAAAGCAAATAAAATTTCTCTTTAATTCAATATAAGATTTCACAAATAACAGTTGTTGGACATGAAAATGTCATAAAATAAATTGCTTTCTTTGAAATTTCATCGACAAAATAATATAACGACAGCCACTTGCCAGCAGCATTAAATCAAACTAAATTATTTAAGTATTTTATGGTATTTTTTTACAATTTTTAACAAAGATTTCATACATTTATTTTTATTGACTTAATCAACTGAAGAAATAATAAAAATAATAATCAAAAATACATAAAAAAGACATGATTTAAAAATATATATCAAAGGCCTACTGAAATTTATATGTAAAGAAGAAGATAAGTATAAATAAGAACACGCAAGAATGCTATATTTGGCTATTCCGAATCTTCAATACCCTGCGCTGCAAATGCATCTTAAATAAATACATTTTGTGTCGTACATAAACATTCACGTATACACTTACAGTGTTTCTGAAATGAAATACTGGAACCCTTAATTAGTCATACAAATAATTATAATTTTAGCTAAAACTTTTTTCCACTGAACCGATTTTGATAATTTTTGCAATGATAATGAAGTTATCGATTTATAATTAAACATTTTGTGAAAATTCTTCACTTGAACTTAGAGGTGGCCTGAGATATCTGTTTATATCCTTTGATGTGCTTAATCGATTTTGCTGGCTTTAAATAGGAAACTTTTCAGGACTATAGTAAATACTCGGGCCAAATTTCATTAAGCTGTGTCCATTATTGTGGACGTGACAGATGGGCAAAAAGACAGACAGACAGACAGACAGACAGACAAACGGACTGAAAGACAGACTAAAGTTTTTAATTGACGCAAGAATATATATACATTATTGAATGTGAGATAATTCCTTCGTAGCGTTACATACGGAATGGCAAAGTAAATATACCCTCTTCAGCAGTTGTGGTGGTGGAAGGTATAAAAATATAATAAAAAAAGAGTTTGGTACAAAAAGTATTTTGTTAGAAGAAATTTTAAAAAATATATATCTTTTATTTACAGTACTGATTTTTTATTAAGTTTAGAATTTACGTTAGAATTCTTAAATTATTCATTCCATAAAGAATATATAATTTTAATCATTTTCATATTATTACTTTAATCCCTTATTATATCCTCCATCACAAGTGGTGAAGAGGGTATATCAACTTTTTAATTTCATATGTAGCGCTAAGAAGAAATCATCTCAGATTCTATAATGTATATATATTCTTCCATCAATTCAAAATTGTCTGACTGTCTGTCTATTTTTGGTACGCTAACATCCACAATAATTGACGGAGCACAATGAAATTTAGCCCGAGTATTTGCTATAGTCCTGAAAAGTTTCGTATTTAATATCAACAAAATCAGTTAAGTGTATTAAAAGATATAGTCCGATATTTGAGCCAACCTGTTAGCTGAAGCAACAAACTTTCATAACTAATTTTATAACTCAGTTAATTTTCCTTTGTTATATTTAAGAAAATTGTATATATTTTATACGTTTTTGAGTGCATATGTGATTGTGTATGTACGAAACCTAACGTATTTACCTCACATGCACATAACCGAAAATAGCATTCTCACTTGTTATAGCTTAACACTTTTTCGTTCGTTTTATTGTTTAAATAAAAACAAAATTGATATAACGAAATTTTTATAACAGAATTCAGCATACGTTTATTGCGGCAACATTACTGTGGGCATTAAGTCCAAACTTTTGCAAAAATCTATGAATTTATGATAAAAACAAGAAAGAGTGCAGTAGTCGATAAAGTCAGCGATATAATACCCTACACTTAGATGGAAGTATGAAAAACTATGGGCGGAATTTGATGATTTCTGGTTGATATAAAATATACTTATTTTAAATAATTCAATGACACTCATTTATTAAAGGATATTATACAATTTTAAGTGAGGGTCATATAAAAGCTTCAGAACCGATCCTTGCAAAACTTGGTTTGGTGCTTTTTCTCTTAAATATGTGAATTATGAACAATTCAACGGTCTGCCGTCACAGTACCGGGAGAACTTGCCCGTTGATATGAAAACTGGTTCAAGCAAGTAGAAAAAATGGTATACATGACGTTTCTAAAGCCAATAAAAATGGATAGCATTTACATCAAGGTATGCTTATACAAAAGGCTACTTCCATTCTAAGACTTCATAATGTGTACACTATTCCTGGACTGATTTAACATCCTGTTTATATGGTAAACAAGCTCTTGAGTGGTATATAATAAATGTGGTATTTGCATCAAGAGAGGCAAATCTTCCAAACTGCCCGGAGCTAAGGGCAGTCAGAAGATATTGGGCTCTTGCCAAAAGGACAAAAAAATGTGGTAAATTTTATAGAAGTGACAGAAGGAACAAAAAATGTTAATGTAAGAGCTTCCGATAAAAATGCAAAATTTCATCCCTATTTTTTTAAATTGTAATAATAGTTAAAATTGAATAAAAAATATATATAAAACTGTAAATTTAATAGTTTCCGTTTTTATTAGCAAATGTGTTTGTTAAGAATTTTAATCTATAGAATTTCTGTGAACTTGACCATAACTGATCTTTAAAAATAATATTAAACGTAAGTCTAAAGAAAAGTGACAAAATCTGAGGTCTTCCGAAGACAAGATGATAATAATGACTTGGTCTGAAAAATAAGTAATCAGCTAATGCGACCCAAGTTTTGAATTGGTCATTGCAGCGACCAGATTAGGATTCCACAAAAAAATTCTTTTGTCATTGTCATCATCTTGTAATCGGAAGGCCGCAGACTTTGTTACTTTTCTTTAGTTCTTGTTAAATAAGAAAAATTGATTTGGTTTCGAATATCACTTTCCATGTCGATTTATTTTATTGTTTTGAAATTGGAAAATCTGAAAATTTCAAATTCGGATCACAACTACTTTTACAAAATTTTTATTTTATATTTTAAATATTTCTGTAAAAACATCCAAAATCCAAAGTTTATGGACCACTGTGCAACAGTAATAAATACGAACCAAACAAAAATATTCTTTCCAAACACCAGCTGTTAACTTGATCACAACTGTGTTGTTGGTATTTTATTTTTCTTTACACCGTTTTTCTTTTGTTGTTGTTACTATTGTTCCCTGTGTCTGTCTTTGTTTGCAGACTCTTGCACTCTCTTCATCTTTCTTTAAATAAATAATCAAAAAATAATAAATAAACTCGTGTATGAAATGCAACAGAAGTAAACAAAAAATATTAAGACAACAACAGACATTATGATAAGATAACCAAACATGTTGTAGGTAACACTCTCTACATGTATGAATACGACCACTACTATAAATATAAAGAGCAAAATATAATAACTGAATGCTTTAACAACAATAAGGCATAAATGTACTTGTTTTTAATCTAAAAAGCTTAAAAAAAAAACATTCTTTACTTCTTTACAAGAACTCTCGCTGTGTGAGTTGACAATATTGTTTTGGGTGTAAGTTTTATAGTGAAACACAAAAATCATGTAGGAATCATGCTATAATCGGCTGCACGGAATATAAAATATAGAGATTGTAAATATGTCTATACATAGAAATATTCTTTACATAAAAGGGAGTTAGCGTGTATGTACATCAGATGTGTTAGTTTGTGTTTTTCTTAATGCTGTTGAAACTTCATACATATAAAAATATTTTTGTATAAAATCCAAAAATATATCTGCTAAAATGCAAAATTTATTTAACAGAAAAATTTAGAAATTTTAAACAAATGCTGTATCTTTAATTGTATCTCTCAGGGGAATTAGACCTTCTAAAGTGCTAAACGTAGTTAAAGATTTGATTAAAGATTTTTTTTTGTATTTTTATAAGTGTGAAGAAAAATGCCAAAATTAAAATTTTTGAGATTTTAGCTTATGGATCTTTTTTTATTGGAGATTTGAAAAAAACACATTACATATTTGGAGATTATCCGGATTTTTCCCTTATGAAGCTTTTCGATGCAAAATTGAAACTGAAACATTTTGTGCAATGAAGCCTACTTAGAAAAATATGAAATTTATACATATTTTCCACAAAAATTTTATTTTTGATCTAAATCAGTGAACAATTTTAACAATACCTACGGATTATATAAAAAAACGGACTCAAGATCTTGCAAAATTTTGAAAGTTGAAAGTCGCATTTGAGAATAACTCGAAAACTGTAGGAGATAAATAACAGATGTAAGAAAGTAAATTCAAACTTTAAATAAAATAAAAAAGCTACACTTCTCTGTTATTATGCCGAATTTCATGTTAATGAAGACTTTATTGGCTGTTCAGATTTATGCGAAATTTGATATATTGACAGCAGCAGTTTATTTTGAAGAAAATGAGTGTAGACATTTTATCGGCCAATAAAACGCAAACATTTTACTTCTATTTTTTAATTTCGGACTGATCCGCGCATTAATTGACATATAATTTCAAAGGACAATTTTTTGCCAAATTTTGTTGAAATAACTTTATATTTATGACTTTTATGAGATCAATACTTTATACCTTTTATACTTTGTTGTATGGAAGGTATTTGAAATATGGGACAAAACATGTCTAATTTCAATAATTTCAAAAAATCATTCCAAATTTCACCCAAATATTTTTAAAAGTGAGACCGGTAGAGTGTTGTAAAGTGGGTGTAAAAAACACATAATATTCCAAGATAAATTGCACATATCAATTGGGGCCATAACAAGGTGACAATTGAATAAGGAACAAAAATTTCTGACATGTATGAACATTTTTGTTTCCGAGATATACTTTTATTGAGGCCTTATAACTCGTCCTGTGTAATCAGTTTCTGGCCTGATCTATTATGGTTAAAATATTTTGAACTTAAAGAAATTTAAATACCGTTTAAAAGCAAAAACGCTTCCATTTTCTCTTCTACAAAGAGACCTTTTAAAAATCTTAATGTTATTTTCCCCAAAAAACTTCTTAAAATTTCTAATATTTTTTTAAGACATTAAGTTTAATATTAAATCACGTCTGGGAACTTGCTTTGAGAACTCAAACGGAAAATTCTAATAATCCACGCTTTTAGTTTCTTTTGTAAAGAAAGGGTAAAGTTTAGGCTGAAATACACGATATTTAAAATTATAAAATCTGTATTTTGCGAATGACATGTCTTGTGTCTTGTAAAATACATATATCAGAATATTAATTTCAGAACATTAAATTCCCGCTTTATACACTGAACCCAAATAGGCAGTAAATATAACAAAAAAGGTTTAGAAGGAAAGAAATTTAGATTATATATATATCAACCTATAAAACCTTTATTCATCATAACGATAATTTACGTGAATTTTTCGTAATTTCTTCATTTTGATGACAAATTGTAAATATGTCTATTTGGGTTCAGTAATAAAAATGCGGTTAATTCGAATAATTATTCAACTTGAACTTGAATAATATTAATTGAATTGAAAAAAGGAATCACGTTTAATTAATATAACAAAATTAAAACATAAATATGTTGTTCAGCTATTTTTTCATTTTTAATGAATTTGTCCAAAATATTCCATTAATTAAAAAATATGTAGATTTGAATTAATATGTGAGTTATTTCACCTACGATTCATTACTGCCGTTTTTACTAAATATCTGTTGATGTAACATATTTTTCTTTAACTTTAGCATCTCCTACTAAAATTTGATAATTTTTTTTATATTTATGACAAAAATTCGCAATTCGAAAAAAGTATATATATCAGATTAAAAAAATATTTTTCAACCACTTTTGTCGTTGAGGTTCTACGAAAATTCTTAATGAAAAAGTATTTTTATAGTATTAATCAATTGTAAAGAAATTTTGTTTTTTTTTTACATTTCCGTCACTTTCCTTGACAAGGTAGTCCATCTCCGTATTGACAACATTTTTAAACAAATTTTTTGTATTCTTCAATTCTCTTAAACCATAGCCCAATATCTCTTCACTGGCCTATGTTTCAAGCACTTTGGAGGATTTACCTCTCTCAGTACAAATACCATATTATTGCTTCTGTACCACTCAAGGGTTTTGTTGCCATAGTAATAGGATGTCAAATCAGGACAAAAATATGTGGATTCACTGTGGAGTCTTATGAATGGTAAAAATTCCTTGATGTAAATTTCGGTATTTATAAAGCGCGTTGTAACAAGAACTTTTTGGGAAAATTTTACTTCTTTCGGGCGCTAAATGTATCCTCATAAAATCTTTGAGCAGAAATTTACGAAAAATATGCCAGATCATACGTTACTTCATTCATTATGCAACAAGAATATTTTATGCAAAACTTGGCTTAAATTTCCATGCTATGCTTTTGGCCTCAAAATTTTTAATAGCGTTTCTGGCAGATTCTTTTTAAGTCTTATGTGCTTTAAAACCTGCATTAGCTTAATATTTTTATACCAAATAGTGCAATGATTAGCTCTTACTTTCCTACTTGTTTTTTTTGTTTTTAATTTTTGGTTTTAAAACATCATGTGAACTAGATTTTTTGCCAATACTGTACAGTAAATCTTCTGAAAATGCTTAAAAAATATGTTCTATCAACTAGAAAATTCGTCTGGTACTGTCAATAATATTGGAAAGTGTTGGACGGCAGACTTATGAATGTTTGGCCAACTTTTTGTGTGACCATGTTGGGTTTTCTTGAAAATATTTAATAATTTTTATGTATAACAATATGACTTTCCATTCTACAATAAGCTCTTTTTAAAGTTCAAATATTCTTTCTACTTAATAATGCTCCTTAAAAAAAGTTTTGCCTTTTTGTACGAAGAATTTATTTATCAAAATATTATTTTTACATTATTTTTGATATCCAAATACATAAATTTGCTTACACTAATGAGAATTTCGAATTTATAAAAAATTAAGAACTTCAAGGGCATCAAAGTAATTAAGACTTATATAAGATCTTGTCTGGAAAGTTGTATCCGGAATTCAAACAGAAAATTCTAAGGATCGACGCTTGTAGTTTTATTTGTGAAGAAAGGGTAAGGGTTAGTCAGAATCACACGCCATTTAAAATTACAAAATGTGTATTATGCGAATGACATATCTTGTATCTTTTAAAATATATATTTTTTAATGTCAATTTACTACCCGCTGGTTTAAAATTGATATTTGAATTGATTTGATTGGTAGTTGAATTTTAATAAAAAATCAAATTTCCTTTACTTTAAACAAATATAATTCTCTTGAGACGTATACTTAATATTATCAATTCAATCATATGTTAAATATACGTCACATATGGATTAAACATTTTATATATTTAACATTTAAATTCAATTGAAATTTAAAAAAATCATGATTTAAAAACAAACAAATTGACATACATAACATTTTACATATGTAAATTACAACGTTGTATATTTGTGTAAAACAAATACCAGGTCGACTATTAAAAATTATAATATTTAAGTTGATTTTTTTCCCTGAATTTTATAGTTTCTAGGGCAAACAATGTTAAAACAGCATTAAAATATGGGATTTAGAACACATACCGCTTTTCACATCACTAAACTTTCTGGAAATCTACAACAAAAGTACGACATAACAACACCTTGTATATAAAAGAATGTAATTTTAAACTACGTTAAAGTAGGAAAAAAGAACCAGAATCTATTCTCTGCTTTCCTTTTACTGTGTACTTTTTTCAGAATTTTTCAACTGTGTTCATGGAAAATATTACAATGATAAAGTTTATGGTTTTTGAATTCATAAAATATATATTGTAATAAAAAAAGGTATATTTATGTATAAAACTAAAAATGTACAAAAAATGAAATTGTTAAAATAGAACAAAAAATATATGGGAGACTGAGAAAGAAAGAAAGGATAAAAATAGATTTTCTAAACGTACCAAAAACCATAAAAAATATCTATATATTTTTTTAATAACTAAAAAAAACTGGCCAACATAAAATGGGGGAAAGAAAAACATAGTTATTTCATTTTTAACTGATACAAATTGTACAATTTTTATATTAGTAATAAAAACTTAAGCTGATATTTTTAATTTTTCATGCAATTTTTGTTTTAGTTGAACAAAATGATTTTTATGAGAATTTTATATAAAAATAATAGAAAATAAAACAAGTAAATATGACATTTGCGACTATGCCGAATCTTTAATACCCTCCAAGACAAATGCATGTGAAGTAGATAGGTGTCGTACATACGCACACATATACTCACAGATGTACAAACGGTTTTCTAAATATAACGCGGAATATTAAATGGGTCACACAATTAGTTATATTTTTGACTATATCTTTTTCCTACTGAACCGGTTAATGTTATTGCAAAATTTGTCGATTTAAATTGATGATGAATGATTTTGCTTAAGGCAAGAAGTTGTCCCAGATATTTGGCCTATATCTTTTAAAATACTAAACCAATTTAGACTATAAAAATAATCACGCCCAATTTTGTTTAGCTCTGTCAATTATTGTGTATGGGAGCGTGTCAATAGCAGATAGATAGACGGATTGACAGACGAACATAGCTAAATCGAGTCAGATTACATATAAATTATGGAGTTTGAGATGATTTCTTCTAAGCGTTACACACGGAATTACAAAGTTAATACATCCAATTCACCAGTGGTGGAGGGCATAAAAAAATAAATTTTGTTTTTGTTTCTTTACATAAAATATTTAAAATGTTAGAATCTGTTGTCTGATGTTTTGAGCTTTTCATTGATAACACAATTGATACCAGAATCTGAAAATCATATGGTTATATTGATTTGAAAATAAATGGGTATAGATTTTCGAAATAAAATCAGAAAGATTTTATTTTTAGGTAATAAAATGAATTAAGGGTTTAAAATAAAATAAAATATTATTAAAAATATTCAACAAAGAAAATAGATTAGGGGCCTAACTTGGTTAAGTTTAGTTACAGTAGAGGTTATGGTTTTTTTATATATTTAAGAGTGCGAACAAAATACATAATAGAAAAATATTATCATTTTAGATCAAATATCTACCAATGAAGACAAGAAATCATTGCACAGTGGAGTTTAAAGATTATAGCAGGAGGAATTATTGTTTCTCATAATATTATAAAAATAATAGTGTAAAATCCGGTTGGACAGGAACTTTAACACCTTTCACCCTTTCGTTTGTGAGAAAGTACAACCACCGCTGCCTACCTAAAACCATTGTTCATTTTAATCTTAAAGCTTTACTTCCAGAAATTTGTTGTAAATGTTGCCGTGATTATATAAGTAAGGGGGACACCATTCCTTCATTTCAATATTATGAGCAACTCCAGTGTTTTGCGTGTATTGATCAGTCTTTAGTATACCTGTTTTTAAATTAAAACTTTTTATATTATTTGATTTCTAAAACGCTTGCAAAAAATTTTCAGTATGAACTTAACAATTACTGATGTGCAACAGGAATAACGTTATTGAATTCCTGTCGGATATATGAATGGTTCATTCTCAAAAATTGCCCAGATAATATGACACATTATTCACTATGCACTACTGATGTTAAGATGAAACTTTCGAATCTTGAGTTATGACGACCTTGCAGCAAATGAGCGATATATTAAAAGGGCCGACTCAAAATGCCTAGTCATGGGCTAAAACGTTTTTTTAAATTTAACAAAAACAAACTCGTTGCATATTCTGCATTTTGCAGCAAAGTCATAATATTACACTTCACTGCTATCATTATGTTAAAACTCGTTCAGCCGATCAAAAGTTACAAAATTTATTTCTAAGAAAATATATTCTGCGTCACTGTGTATCAT
Organism: Cochliomyia hominivorax; assembly: GCA_004302925.2. Classification (NCBI taxonomy): domain Eukaryota; kingdom Metazoa; phylum Arthropoda; class Insecta; order Diptera; family Calliphoridae; genus Cochliomyia; species Cochliomyia hominivorax. The sequence goes on along the minus strand of PYHX02000467.1, from coordinate 32,654,944 downwards.
ACAATTTGGAAATAAATCAATAATAAAATTTAGTTTTGTACAAAAATATAATAAAATAGTATTGACTCCATCTCATTCAAAAATAAAATTAAGCTTAATTCATTTTTCAATTTTTCAAATTGGTTTTTCTTTTTTTTTTTTTTCTTTTTACTTTTAAGTAAGTGTTGAAATACACTTGTACGTATTTTACTTTATTTCAATACTATATTCAAGTGAAAAGGAGACTTGAATTCAAGTCGAACATAACAGTGTTTGGAAAGTTGATTTTAACTCTTACACTAAAGTACAATTCAAGTCGAAGAAACCATTGAAATCAACCTTAAATACACAATGGAATACAACCCTTCAGTAAAAGTATCATTCAAGTATTAAAAGTAATGACGTCCAAGTCGTTCGTGCTACTAATTTTTAATACAATATTTTTTATTTATTTTTTTTATTGCAAAACAAAGTCTTCTTATCTCAGAATATTAGGTTTAAATGTTTAAAGACATTTCTTATGTACCTCGTTCAAAATTAATCCCGAATCTTAAATTAATTTTTTTCAGAAAATAGTCACCAATTCTTAAAAACAACAAAATATATATTACAATATTATTCTATATGTAAAATTGTTTACCTTATTTTTCGATACTCGAGTAATATCGTCTTATTTATTTTAGAAGAATGTTTTCCATTTTCCTTTTAATTTGTTTGACAAAGATAAAAATTTAAAATTCACTTCCAAAATACTTATGAACTAAATTGACATTTAAGTTGAATTCAAATAAAATTTTCTATATTTGAAACTTATTTTTGGACCCCTTATTGTGATATTTTTTTCTGTGAAATATAATTTTTTCACTACATACATATATTTTGTTTGAGGTATTAAAAGTTTTAATTCTTTCTGACTTTTTACAAAATATTAACTTTTTACAAGTACTTGATATTTACAAAAACGCAACACTATAAAATACACAATTTGTAAAGAAAATGTTATCAAAATAATTGCAAATATAAAAATTGCTTAAAAATATATATAATTCTGACCAAAATATATCGATTAAAAACCGACAAAAATATTGAGAATTGGTCATATTTTCATTGGGTTTCTGGGCAGATATTTGCCCCAAGTCCTCCGGATTTACTTTACACTGACGCCTTAAAGGATTTTTTTAGAAGAAAAAAAAATTGGAAAAAAAGAATAAATGCATCTCCTCTGTTGTACGGGAAGTATACTTAATAATTTATATAAATCATATAACTCATACGCTTATGAAATAAAAGACAGTACAATTAACTAAGTTTTTATTTATTAATCACTATTTTGATTTACTAGCTTTTAGCCGGTGGGCTTTTCTGCAGAAAAAACTTTCACCGTCCTCCGTTCAGAAAAAAATTTTAATAAATCACGATGTTTATCGAAAATAATCACGTAACGAATAATTGCCAAAATTGGAAGATTTTCGCTGTAATAACTTTTCAGATGATTCGATTATTAATATTTGCTTTTAATCCTCCATCTGACTAAAACCGTTTTTTGAAGAGAGTGATTGGGACACATTTTTTTAATCGCCGTGTAAAGTTCTGCAGAAAATGTAAAATAATTTTTGCATTGCATGGAGTGCCCTGTGTTTTTCCCTGTTTCTTGGGAAAATAGATAAGAAGAAATCTCAATATTCTCACTTCAAAAGTTCTTCAGATATCTTAATCGAATTGTTTGCTTTGTATAGAAGCTACCTCTTCCCCTGCTTCTAACCATTCTATATTTTTTACAGCAAAATAGTTACTGAAGAAAGCGTTCTCACTCTCTAAGATATTCGATCATTAAATTTGCTTTATATGGAGGGTCTCCTGCCCATGATCTTATCCGCATAATCTTGTCTACTAAAATAGTTTTTGAGAAAAGGTTTGGGATCAAATTTTAAAACAATTGCTGCAATAGTTCTTTAGATATTCCATAATAAAAATTGCCTTTTAAAAGGGGGTGTTCGTTAGTTGTATAAACTCTGCTACTGATCCTACCGATTTTTGTTTAAGGCCGATGTAACGCTCAGATACATAAGGATCATTTTGTGAAATTTGTTAAACCATATTAATGAAATTTCTCGAAAGTCGCAATTTGTGACTAAAGTCGCACCAACAGAAACACTTAATATACAGAAGCATCCACATTTTGTTTTAAAAATCATTAAAATCGGTTCACAGTTGAAAACGTTGCAGGCAAATATATGAATATTTGCCTGTAACGTTAAAATGTGAAATTTTTGGTTCGGTATCAACATTAGTGAGTAATTTTAACAATACCAGATACCTTTTCATAGAATCGGGGTTTAAGCTGATAACATCTTATCCAGGAACCTTAATTTGGGCCAATTTTTTAAATGAAAGTGGTGCATCACCATGGTGGAGGGTATCAAATATACCCTACACCGTCCTACCTCATTGAGTCCATTTAACGATGTATATATATTTTGTATAAACTTGCTTTGAAAGATTTTGTATATGACGAAATAATTGTGTATTTCGTCATGCAGATGTGAATTCACCAAATTGCTGCAACTTTATTGTACTCTTAATAATACATAGTTAATTTAACACATTTATTTTATCTTCTATTACATAATTTCGTTTAACAAACTCTTATTTACTGTCAAGAGTCATCATAAGTATAAATTACTTTAAAGTATCGTTATTTTTATTTACTCCACCTCTTCAAATGGACCCTACAATAAAACATCATTTTGTGTATAACAACAGAAGAGAGTGGACAATAAGACTCTATAAAAAGATCGCCTACACAAAATCGGCATCGATTCAAAAACATCTAATCTAAAGCACAATTTCATTAGAATGTTCATATAAAAGTAAAAGTATTCAGAATACTTTAATCGTAAACTATGAACAATCGATTTATTTGTTACTGTAAGTGTGTAAGTGGAACTGTGTTTTTCTTTGAATATTTATTTATGTGTATGATGGAGGGTAATGAATATTCTGTGTAGCCTAATTTAGCAATTTTACTTCATTTCTCTACAAATTCTCTTGTTCATTTCTATTAAGTGTTTTCAGCTTCAACTTCAATGCCAATAAAATTCGTTTTCCTCTATTTTATTATCGTTTTATAAATTTTATATACATTTTTCCAAGTCATATTTTTTCTTGCTTTATCCATACAATGATTTACAGGACTCTACTCTATAATAATAGTTTTCTCAGGTCATAAATTGTTTCGTTTTTTCTAAAGCTTTTTATGAGTAAATTTGATTGTGCGTAAATCGTTTCGTTTGGTTCTTTTTTAAGGCAGGACATTTTAGTTGACTGTAAATATTAAAATTTTTTAGTTTCATATAAATATTGCCACAATTTGTATGTTCCATTAAATTATTTGCCTATTTTTCTGAGTATATAACATTTTCATTTGAATGCATTTCTGCAAGAGTTTTTTTCTCTATTTACTTGATCAAAAATTATTAGGGGTTTTTTATAAAAATATACTTTTTTATTTCAAATAGAATATTTTTCAATGATATTAAATTGCGTAAAGTAAATAATTAAGTTTGTCTCCTAATTCAATATATTTTTATACCCTCCACCACCACAAAAATAAATAAATGCTCTATTTAAAATTAAAAAAATGTTTATTTATCTTATTGAAGTTATATTAAAATATAAATTATAATAAATTATACTATTGATAAATCAATTAATTAATATAATTATGGAAATAATTAAAATATTTCATGATTTTTGATTAACTTTATAGTTGAAAAAATTTGGAAGATTTTTCTGTAAAATTTGACCTAAGTATTTGCTAAAGTGAGAAGTTTCTTATTTAAAACAATCCAAATCGGTTATGTTTATTAAAAATTATAGACCAGTAAATGAGGCAGCCTCTAAATTCAAGCGAAAAACTTTCGCAAAATTGACAATTTTTTATTTAAAATATATATAACAAATAATATAACAATAATATAACTCATTAAATGATCGTGTGTTTGTATTTAAAAAATATATATATTGAATACGTTTGTATGTGTATGGTCGAAACTTAACGTATTTACCTCATACGCATTTGTAGTGGAGGGTTTTAAATTAATAAAATAATTCAAAATCTAAATACATCACACATTTGGATGTCTAAAAGTTTCATTGCACAGGATTCTTGTTCTATCACGTATAGCCATAGCTTTTCGAAAAGCCATACAAGAAGGGAATTTTTGAAAAAAAGTCGCACCGATCTCCAGTACTTTATAGATTTTAATTGAATTTGTTCACCATTTATTGATACGTCTTTTGTTAAATCAAAAGACAATATATCAAAATACACAAACAATCGCATCCAGTTGAAGAAGTCACAATTTACAACTAGAGTCGACTAACGATAACACTGGCCGAGTATTACATGTTTTTACTATTTTTGACGCATATTGTGAAAAAATTTTGATTTAATCCATCGACCTCAATTTAGTTATATATTTCTGAATCGTTTTTGTTTTCTTTCTGCCGAGCCAAATTTGATTGTTTAAAATAACAAAGTTTTGCGCAACTTCCTGATCAAAAATTTTATGTTGCTGATGATACAGGGAATGTTTATGAAGTCTTTAGAAGCCAAGAGCATTAAAAATTTTCCAAAAAGTTTTTGGTATGACAAGCAATAAGAAATTGAGAAAATAGAAGCCTATAATTTGTAACAACGGACTCTATTAGTACCGAAATTTACATGAAGAAAAGTTACAAAAAACGCTGCTAAGAATCCACAGTGTGACCACATATTTTGGCATGATTTTTTTTTATCACTATAGTATACAAGCACTTGAGTGAAAAAATAACAATATCGTATTTGTAAAGACCTCTTTAATATTAATTAGTTCCACTTTAATGCGGGAACAATTTTTTTGCAATTACTTTTAAATATATAAAATTTTAAGTACCTTCCGCATAAGGTCAATGTCCGAAAATGACTTCAGCAAATAAAACTCTTAACTGTTACTAAATTGACCACCAATAATTATATCCATATTATTTGAAATTGTGACGCATTTTAGAATCACTTGACCATTTTATGTTGGAAGAAGCCCTTCAAGATAAAGCTTCAACTCAGATTATTTAAGTAAAACTATTTAACATAACATTATTTGAATAAAATCTAGAACAAATAACTTGATATCCATATCATTATATCTTCCAAAATAGGCATTCTTACTGAATGGGGGTTTAACGTGTTATTTGAATTTGTTTTTGTTGATGTGAATTTGTTAGCGAAGTACTTGGCGTTCGAGTGGTATTAACATTTAGTGTGATTCCAAGAACAAAATAAATATGAAACTTTTCAAATTTGTTTGTATACCCTTCTTGATTTAACTTCGATCATTTCTAGAAATTTAGTTACTCAGTGTTTTATAGGATTAACTTTTCAACAAAAAAATGATTCACTTTCTGGAATAATTACTAATATTTATGAAAATAACAAAGGATTTGATTTTGAATTATTTACATTCAGCTAATTATTCTTCATTATTCTACCATAAAATTCCTTATTCTATTCTAGTATTTCCAAATTTGTCTTAAAATTAAAACAATAAAGAAATTGCTTTCGGCATCAAGAGCTAAATGGTAAATATTTTCTTTATTAAACATAAAACCTTAAAAATTGTTCAAAACATTAACATCATATCAATTACTTCCACATAAATTAAAGAATCTTACAACATCTTCAAATATAAGAGAATACGAAATCCTCCCAATGGAAATTATTTCTTTCGTGTGTTTTTTTTTTTTTTTTTTTTGCCCAAAATAATGTTTTTGTAAGTAAATCACAAAGTATTTTTAGTACTTAGTACTTATACTTATAGATGGTCCATAATAGAAACATAACTAAGGAAGACCTTAAATTTAAAGGGGTGGGGTAACATTTTCATTAGCATTTTTAGTTCTTAAGAAGAAACTAAATATACAAAATGTCTGAATTTCTTATATTTAGAAAGAAAAAAGTAGTATCTTGAAAAAGAAGGAAAAAACTGAAAGAAAATTCAATATTTATGGTGCTATAAGGAAAATGTTATGTATCTGTAGTTGTTTGTCTATGTAATTTTATAACCTATACTAAAACAAGTGTTAAATAAGGTTATGTTGAGTATATCATCCTATAATATTAAGAAGTGTAAAATAAATATTATTATGAAATCATATAATTAGTATAAATTAAATCGGGTTAGATATATATATATATATATATATATATATATATATATATATATATATATATATATATATATATATATATATATATATATATATATATATATATATATATATATATATATATATATATATAAAGCTTAAGGATTATTTGTGTAACTATTACATATGTAATATGTTTTGAATTATTACTGTGAATTCTTTTGTACACGTGAATTCATTATCTACTAAAATTTGTTTAAGGAAATTGGTAATTATGGGTCCATTTTACCAACTAGCCCCCATATAAATGTTTCTCGCTAAATGGAGTTTTAAGAGACCAAACTATGAAGCGATTTTAAGGAAATTGGGCACAAAAAAGTTTGAAAATTATCTTAAACGATACATCAAATTATACGAGTAAAAAGCATGAAGGCGCATAAAAAATACTGCACTTTCTGGCATAAACCTAAAAAGAAAAAACAAAATTGCATTACTATCAACTTATTGTAGCAAATAGTCCGAGTACTGAGCTAATCGGGAAGATTTAGGAGCTCTTTTGAAAATGATTCTTTTTAATTTGGCTTTAGGAACATCTTATGGACCATTCCTTTTAACTGTACCATATTTTCTGGTCACTCATTTTAATCGGATTAACAATTTATTTATTATTTTTTTTACATAAAACGTAACAAGTGATATGTTCTACAAAGGTAACTTGATCAAAATATAAATCATATAACATTTAAGTTAAAAGTTTTAATGAAAAGTTTGTGTTAAGGATTTTTTGATCTCCCATAAAAAAGAACTTTTGAATACTGCTCTACAACACAGAGAAATGTGGTTTGATTGGAAGGACTATGGGCAACAAGACCTTCAGTCAGGAGATTAAAAAAAGATACCTCTCCAGTTGCGAAAGTTTCTTAGAAAAAGTTTTTGTTATTTTAATTTTAGACTGTTGAAAATTTTATGGAGGGCGTATCATCTCGAATGTCTTATATATATATATATATATATATAATAAACTTTTAAGTATTTTAAATAAGATCTTGTTAGATAGTTATATCTTAATTACACTCATTTTAGTTTACATTTTATTGATAGTAGTGGAGGGTATCAAAGATTCGGCAAAGCTGATTGCAACCTTCTAACTTGTTTTTTTATATACGTATTCAAGGTATAGTAGACCATTCGATAACCTTCTGATAACAATAAATGCCAAAGTTTTATTATATATGTGTTAGTGTGTACGTTTCTTGTTGTATGGGTAGCATAGTAGTTGAACATTTAATTTAAGTTATAACATGCCCAACAAGAAGATTTATTACTGACCCAATGATGTTGTTTAAGAAAAAAATCATGATTTCTTTTTCCCCTTTCTTAGTTTTCCACATTCAACAATATTTTCTTAAGTTACAAACACATGTACACTAAAATGTATATGTGCATATGTAAGTTTTTCAAATGATTACTTAAGATGGGGTTTGATTTTTCCTTTTTTTTGTAAAGAACTCTTTGTTTTCCTTCTTTTTGGTGCTTCATTTTGAAACATGTGCATGTAATGAATAAAAAATCTTAAAAGATTGACACAAAATGACAATTGATGTGGTGAGGAAATTTATATAAATTTTCCAATATCTTTATAACATTTAAAGCTAAAGTTAAAAAAAGTAACATTTTACCAAATATCAAATGTCCATAAGGATTTGCCTTGTTAATCTTTTAGTTGTTATTGTATTTATTTCTTTTCTTTTATTATATTTTTTTCTTTTTCAATATGTCGATTTCCTTAAAATTAAAATCAACCCAAAATTATATTCTTTTCCATCACACAAAGAATACACAAATAGTTTTGTTTTTTTTAAGTTATCAAATTTTATTTAATTCTTTGTTGCATTCGTTACGTTAAAATTCAAATTAACACTAGAAAGACTGAAAATTTTTATATACTTATATAGAGTAAAAGCAGTCAAAATGACTTAGTTATGAAACAAGCAAGAAAGTGGAGTTGGGGAATTATATAGTTCGTTTTGGTCCACAATATGATACCCTAGACCAATTAGTTACTAACACTAACCAACTTTTATGTAAAATTTGTTTAATTTTACCCGATATTTTGCATTGGCTCCAATATGGAATCTATGAGGAATTATAGACCGATTTTCACAAAAATTATAAAATCTCAATTTTTTGAAGATTTATGTTCTTTAAAGTGATTTTCGGAATAGTGTCATATATGGGAACTGTGGTTGTTTATGGATCCAACTTTCTGAAATTTTTCTCATTAGTTTGGGTTAATACGAAGCTGACTCATGCTAAATTTTATGTTATTTTTATTTTTATTTTTATTTTTTTTTCATATTTATAAATTTATAACTTCTTTGAACTAAAAGCCCTATTTTGAGAAATCATTTCTATGGAGGCTTTGAGAAATAATAGACCGGCCATCGAAATTTTGTCTAATTAAAATGTTCCAGGAAATCAGTATATTGCCCTAAAACAGGGCAAACTATATATAACACACCTGTCTATACGTGAAATTTAGGTAAAGGAAGTAACTACAATTATTAAAAAACTCCTTAATATTTTGCTTAAATAGTCATGACTTGCTTAAGCAATCTAGTGATAAAGATATCATAATTTTTTTGTATCATATGCTTTTAAGGCAGGAAACTTCTCGAAAAAAAAGAAACTTTTAATTTTCAGTTCAATAGGAAAAAAGGCATTTAATTCCTTCCTTGGGCAATTTAATGTAAAAAATGTAAGTTTTAGTTGTTTTTTTCTTTTGCTCTGTGTATTGCATTTTCTTAAATGTCTGTCTTAAAGAAAAACTATAAATTTTACTTCAATAACGTTTATTGTATCTAAATATATATACAGACATGACAGCTTTGCACTCTGGTGCACAAAATTGTATAAAAATTTTGTATTTGAGCAAGAAACAGTGGTTAAGATTTATTTATTTATTTATTTATTTATTTATTTATTTATTTATTTTATTTTACATTTATTTTTATACCCCAAATCACACCAGGTGATTCGGATAGACTGTGTTTATGCTGATGTCCCTTTTAAAACCGATAAAATTGGTTCATAAGAAAAAAATTTATTGGCCGATATTTGACACACATTTTTAAATTGAGAATGATGAAAATAGATTATGAAATGTACACACTGGTATTTTGAAATAAAACGATACGCACTAAAACGTTTGGAGAGAGCACGAGGGAAATAGTCTATATCGCATATCCCTAAAAAATACAGAAAATATCACGATATCCCCCTTCCAAACGAATATAAGAATATACCTGAAACTGTTAGAGGAAGATTAATAAAATTTGGTAAATATTATAGGTTGAGTAATTAGTAATTTGTCTCAATTTTATCTCCCTAAAGAGGAAAATGTTTCTGCAGTTATTTCGATTTTTTTTAATTTAAACTTGATATATAAAATTTTTCTTAAGTTCTTAAATTGGCAATCTGTAATCATCTTTAAATTAGTTTTAATACTTAATTACACACGTAAGGTAAACAAGCAAATATAATTTTCTGTTGTACAACCTTTATTATGGCATAAATTTAAAAAAAATCTAATTTTTAAAGTTGACTTTTAAGAAACAACTTTAAAACCTCGGTTGACGTTTAGCTATACACTAGAGCCCCGACTTCAATTGTCCAGATTTGTGTGGTTTTGATTTGTGTCGCTTTTTTAAAACTGAAGAAAATTGATTTACATCGTTGCCAGTTTAGGTTGCATCGGTCCGATTTGCGTCGTTTTGACCACGTTTGCGTCGTTTTCTGACGATTTAGAAGTTTGTAACTTTTTTATAAAACAAACAACAGAATTTGTTTTTTTTTTTTTTGAATATTTCCCCAATAAATAAAATTTCAGTGCATTTTCATAGAAAATGTAAATTCGTTTGCGTCGCGTTTCTACCCATAAATGACACAAGTCGGGGCTCTAGTGTATCTCCTAATAAAGCACCCTTTCCAGAAAACGGTTTTGCCTTAATAAAAGTATAAGATTTCCAATTTAAACATTTCAAAGCTGATAAAATGTATACTAAATTTTTTAATGCAATATTACGAGTTCTTAAAATATTATTTATTCGTTTCACTATAAAAATATCATACTCTCCATGTTAATTTTGATAAGTCCTCTCTAAAATTTTCCTTTTTGTGGCAAAAAATTAACATTCCACCAAAACTTTATGATGTTGTTAAAATAATAAGAAAACCTGTTCCATGCAGTTAACAATTAAAGATTTTTTAATGATATTATAACCCACTAACCACTGTGGTTAGTTAACTAGTTATATACTGCAAAGGGAAAAGCACTTTATTTTTAAAAGTTTTGTTTTTACAGTTTCCAGGCACAATACACTTCTGATGTGTATATGTTTTTCCAATATTTTTCTAAATATTACCAAATGCCAGCATACGTTATCATCATCAATGGAAGAAAAAATAAAATTCAACTAAATTAAAGAACGGAATAAGAATGTTATAAAATAAAGCCATTGGCATGTGAGAAACAAGATATTTAAGAAAAGAATTGTTCTTAAAAATAAAGATTATGGATGGGAATTTGTAACGATTTTTCAAAATGTTTACTTTAAAGTGTTAATGAAACAATCATAATTTTGAAATAAGTGAGCATTAATGGCATTAATTTGATAAAGTAAATTTGTGACCTGAAACTACTAAATGGCCTATATGGGATCCTTGTACGCAGAGAAATATTATTTCGCCATATGTTCATCGCAAAAACAAGAAAAAATCTGGCCATATTTCATTAAATTCTGATAATTAATCTGTCCTTCAGAATATTTCTGACAGACAGACAGAAGGACAAATCTATAACCAATCAGTGTTATCTTCCCTATGGAATAATATTTAATAATATGTTTTATTACTTCACATATTTATATCTAAAAAAGAAAATAGTTATAATTGCCTTGTTAAAAGAAAAAAATTGTTATTTATAATACGAAGTAGTTCCAGTAGTAAACATTCGGTTATATTTTCCTCAATCAATTAAAATAAATTTTGTTATTAAATCATTTTTTGTTTTTTCCAAATTGTATTATTGTATTTTATAATTTTTCCCATCAACTATTTGATCCAGCAAGCAACAAGTAAATTAATGTGAAAATTTAAAAGAAAATTTCTTTGTATTAATTGCAAATACAATATGGTACAAACACGTAAGAGAGAAACGATCAAGGTCGATATATTTAAACCTCGCACCATTGTTATTTATAGTTGGAAGTATAGAATGTAAGGAGAAAAAAATATGTGGCCTGATATTCGTAGAATTTTTTGCGGTGTATAACAATATACATTGATTTATATAATTCAGAAACTATCATTTTTGAGTTCAGAGATTATTAAAATTTCATATCACTGATGTTCCATCCACAATTTTATGAATATTCTTGGCCGATTGACATTAAACCAAGTGTAGTAGTGAATATTAAGCCTCGTGTCCAGCTGATAATTCGTATTGGTTTCTTAAAGCATAGTTGTGATGAAAGATTAATGCTTTGTACCAGGTTTAATTACCATTTCTACATTGCAAATCTACTCTGATCGTCTAACCTGATTTCAATACATAATAATACAGACCCTCTTCTGATTTCCCCCTATATAAAATTTTACATTACCGTGATAGATACTCGAATCGGTGAAGACCAACTTCACATTTTGCATTTAATATTATTAAAATATTTTCATTTTTTATCACTACTACAAGAAGAATATACTTTTTGTACCATTCAGACAGTACTTCCAACATGCAAAAACACCTTTTTTTATTCCTTGACTTCATGCAATTAATTTTAATTTTAAATCATTTTATATTATTATAATATTGTTATTCTATTTATAATGTTATTCTCGATACAGTAAAGATGAACAGGAATCCAGATCAATGTTATCACAAAATATCTAATATCAGTTTCAAAGATACTTGGCACTCGGTCGTTAACATCGATGTCTCATGAACTCGATGGATTGCTCTCTGTCAGTAAACTCCTAGAATCTTTAGATATCCGATTATACTTAACCTATGTCGCCCTGCTGATGATAAATGGCTTAGAATAAGGCAATGACCGTTGTCCCATCTTTGCCATGAATTAACACCAAATGGACTTATTGCGAGGTGAAGGCAGCTGAAGCACATATGTCAACATGTGGTTCAGTGGCAGCCAGTGTGATATCAAAAAAAGCCTTTGTCGGAGTCGGCCGCAACGCACGTTTATAGTTTATTATTGGAAAGGGTACCCAGGTATTTGGCAATGTTAAATAACCTGAATGGTTCCTTATTTTGTTATCGAGCGGTCAATACTCAACATTATGATTCGAATTCATTCTCAGTCTTCAGCGGATGCACTATTAAAAATTCTGAAATCAAGTGAAGTTATGTCAATTTGAGTTGAGCGTTTAGAAAAATTATCGAAACATTAAATAGCAATAATATTCAAAGGAGTCGAATTTATAAATTGGTAGCAGTAAAAATTTTTATTGATAAAGTCGATATATATCGAATATTATGAAATCGATTTTTGTATAATGTACCAGCATTACTGTCGATATAAAAAATAGTTCTGCTATATGTATTTTTGTACATTTAATATTTTTTGTGGGATCCAGAGCAAGAGCAATAAACGTGGAGCCCTTTTTAGATCCTAGTCACCTCAATATATCCATGTAAAATATATTCTATACAATTATGTATGAAATAACGACTTTATCTAAAATTTATGAGGTATAATAATTGTTTATATTTTTCTGTCTTAAACGATTCCTTTTTGGTATTACACGTGGAATGACAAACTTGATATACCCTTATTTAATTTTTTCTGGCATTGGGATTGCAGGAAATAATATAAAAATCATAAGACCTGAACAAAGAATATTTAAAAACAATTATCTTCAATGATTTTCTTCTTTGTTTTTTGTTCTTGTTATATTTACAAAATAAACTGAAAATGAAATCTTAAATATTGTAAAAACAAAGCAATTATAAAAATATTTTGAGGCAAATAAAAAGATGAAAAGATATTAAAATTGTAACAGAGAAAAAAAACATGGAAGATTATAAAGTTTATATTTTCAATAAATATTAAAAAGAAAATACCAAAAAATGAAAATAAAAAAGACAAGATTTTTTTGTCAATATGACATTTTCAAACAATATCTTTTGACAAAGAAAATATGCTTAAACAGACCCAAACAATATTTAACGGAGAATGTATCCCTGAACAGGCAACTGAAGTTATGAATTAAAATCGATTTATGTTTTTATAAGAAAATGGTTTTTCTTATACGCTGTACTTCCGCTAAGAAATTTTATTACATTTTTACTTTCCACACAATATTTAAAAAATATGTATTTTAGCTCTTTTTTACTTAAGCAATATTAAAAGTGTGTATCGGCTTATAACCTTGAACTGTGTTTTAATTTTTGGCATTATTTATATACCTTTTATCAAAAGTGATGAATGAAGATATAATATGTTCGTCATTGAATATTTAATCGGAAGAAGAAATTTAGTAAGACAATCATGGTTAAATGGAGTGAGATCGAAAAATACTTAATTTACGTTTTTCATTAGATTTCTTTGACAATTCTCGCATCATGTTACCTATGCAAAACATGTCAGTTATTATGTTTAATGTCAACAATATTTAATATTTGCAATGAAACCAAACTTGAGCCTAAAAAAAGTTGTCCAAACATTAAAAGTTATGTGATCAAACTGTCCTACTTCACGTGCAAATAATGATGTCATAAAGCCAAAAAAGAAAGAAATTTAAAAAAGAGCACTCAACATATCCTCTAGGAAAGTATTCCGGTTTTTCTGGGATATTTTTCGCAATTTTCTTTTAAAAAATTGTATATTGCTGAAGTCGAAAGGATGTTGACGAAATGTTTAAGATCCAAAAATTTTCCAAAGAGTTCATGGTAAGCAATATGCAATTGCCCACAATTTGTTACAACGGACTTAATAAATACCAAAGTTTACAACAAATATATACAGAAAATGTTATTTTCATTCGTAGGTCAGACGGACGGACTTGACATCCTCATGAGTGATAAAAAAATAATAATGAAGTATTTATATCAAGAGAGGTAAATTCTCTAAACTGCCGGAGCTAAAACCAGTGGAGAGATACTGGGCTTTTGTGTAGTGTGGTAGATTTTAAAGTGAGTAAAGTAACAGTGAGCACTATAAAAAGCTCAATGAAATGGTTTCCGAAAAACGTTTTTTTTTACAAATTTTAATAATAATTTTAATTAAACAAAAAACCCTGAAGTTGTAAGTTTAGCAGTTCCGTTTTTATTAATATATATGTATGGGAAGAATTTGTCTACCTCGCCCTTAAGAAAATCTCCATATAATTCTTATACTTTTATCTTTGATACATTGTACTTTCGTACAAATGATTTTTTTCTTGATACGAAAATTTGTTAAGTAAAAAAATGTATATGACGAAATTTGGTTTCATCATATTTAAATCGTGTAGAACATTTATATTTCGGTATACCTTGTTGTACAACTTTTACGTGTTTATTAAAATTAAACTTAAAAAATAATGTTAATTCTTGTGGAATAATTTTTTACATTAAAAAAAGAAACAACATAAAGAAAATTTTCCATAAAATAAAACAAAAACAATGTCATAAAATAAATGTTTAAATAATAAGACCTTTTTTGAATTGGAGCATATAAGTTTGTTTTTCTTTTATAAATTTTTGTGCTAAATCGCAAATATGCCTGCGAAACTTTCTTCATAAATCTTTCATCTGCTTTATAATTATTAACGCTTAATCTGCTCTTTTCCATGAGAAGCATTTCTTTAAGGGTTTTAGTGAAGGTTTTTGATCTACTTCATCTAAAAATCCAGCCGTGTTTTTCGTTCATTATTTGAGTCATTAAAGCGTTGACAAATTTAAGGAAATCTTATATTTAACCGGATCCTTTCAAAATGTTCCTCATTGACATAGTAACAGCACGATGTCTTTTGTATTCAATATTTTAAGCATTTTTAGTTATACGACGGATAAAACTATTAAACTTCATTTAGTTTTATTAACTTTTAATATGTTTTCAATACTTAAATATATATAACAATGTTTTAGAAATGTTCCAATTATGATAGTTATAGTCAAACATGAACTGATACAGTCATTTATTTCATAGCAAAAATAAAAAATCAATTTAGAAAAAATGATGTAAAAAATATTTAAGTACCAGAGACATCACCAGAAGACGAGATAATTTTCACTATATAGTTGCAAAATAAAAACAAGAAAAATAATATATACGGCTATGTCAAATTTTCAATGCTCTCAGCCACAAATGCGTCTAAGTAAATATGTTATGTTTTGTACATGCACGCTTACAAATACACTCACAATCGTATATTATATAACCGTTTGTCTTAAATAGAACTCAGGAACACCTTGTAAGTTATAAAATAAGTTATATTTTTTTCTAAAACTTTTTTCTATTGAATTGATTTTGACAACTTTTGTAACGATAACAGATAACTGTATACAATTCTAAAATCTTATTCTAATTTGTAGATTTCTAATTGATAGTTTTTCGAAAGTTCTATGCTGGAACTTAGAGGTTGCCTCTGATAACGGTATATGTTTTTCAATATACTGAACCAATTTTTCTGATGTTAAATAAGAAACTTTTCAGAAATATACCATATTTCAGGGTTAATTTCATTGAGTTCTGTCAATTATTGTGGATGTGAGTGTGTCAACAACAGACAAACAGACGGACAGAAAGACATAGCTAAATTGACTTGGATTTTGATTCAATACAAGAATATATATTTATAAGGGGATCTGAGATTATTTCATCTTGACGTTACATACGGAATGACAAAGTTAAGATACTATTTTTACCACTTGTGATGGTGAAGCGTAAAAAATATATAAATAGGGAAATGCACTGGTGCATAATTCTGTAAACGCACATAACTCCTTTCTTAAGAATTTGAAACAATCAAACAAGGATATATTAAGTGGGCAAATAATTTTAAGTGTAATTTTTAATGATTTATTCCCAAAAACTCACCTAAGTTTATCGTTGCAGTTTTCCAGACGGATTATCACAAATCGTTTTGAAGAAAAAACTAATATTATAAATATAACTGAAATAGAACATGGAAAAAGTTCTAACGTAATAACGAAAATTGTTATTATTTTTTAAATTTGAGTTATTGTTTTGTTCCTATAGTTAGTTTAGCTTTTACTAGCATTTCTTTGTAAATAATGCCCTTTATATTACGTACATGTTAATCAAATATTTAAGTTAAATTTAAATTTAAATTAAAAAAAAAATTTATGTCTGTTTTCACTTTGTGCTTATACTTAATTCGTTGATTGTATGTATGTCACTTAATGACTGCACAGATTCTTCTGATGAATATTCGGAAGAGAATCAATTTAAAGATAACAAAGTTTTCTAATTTTATTGCAACCCATAAACAAAGATTTTGGAGCGTATGAGTTATATTAGTAAATTATATTAAATATACACTATTAGATTGAACTTAGGCACTTTTAGAAAGTTAATATTTTATAATTTAAAACACAATTTTAACGAAAATGTGTTCAATTTATGATTTCAAAATAAAAACATATTTAAATTCTATAACAAAGCAAGTTATTTGTGAGGGTTTGTACAACCTTTTATAAAAAAGATATACAACAGGTACCACTATTCTTACACTGATACCAAAAGCCAATTTTCTATAAATTTCCTAATAATTTATGTATATATTAATGACAGTTGCAAAAACAGTTGTGTGAAATTTCAGTGAAAAGATACATATTTTTAGATTTATAATTTTGAACCCGTCGTGATGTTTAATGTGAATGCTATGTAGTTATAAAAATCACCATTCCTATAAATGTCGAATCCACATTTTTTATTTCTAAATTTTACTGAAATATTTTGTATCAGAGTTTCGTTAGCTTAAAAGAGGAGCCTTATATGATCTAATGTGGAACTACTTTCATAAAATTGGTTACATAAGTATAAAAAAGACAATTGTAACCGTTCAACAGAATTGATTAATATTTAAAAGTTTTATAATTTTAAACACTTCTTACCTCTGCAACCCCTAAATTTAGTGGATATAAAAATTTGGCATTTTTGTTTTTATGATCATGTTAGGATAATGAAATGCATGGAGCTTCATATTTTTGGTTTTTGATTAGAACAAACTATTTTTTTTTGTAATGTTTTCGTTTTTATATTGAAGTTACCTTGGATATGGGTCTATAACTTTCTTGTTATTTATTAAGCAAATCATTCTGTAAAGTTTCACGTAAATCAAACAAGTTGCCTAGACGTGGTAGTATTTTTAAAAGACGGAAATGAAGGTGAAATAACAGAACCATGATAATAAAATATATAAGATTTTTTCTTATTACATGCGGAAAGTTTTAGAAATACTACTTTATACAGGAGGAGATCGCGATTAAATTTTCGATTTGAATATCATTAATTTTTGTAGGATATTTAAATGATATTGCTATAACATACCTACGCAAAGTTTTGTTCAAATAAGTTAAGATATTCTGGTAAAAAATTTTCGAAATAGATTGGGTTATACTTCAATCTATAAATTTTTTTACTTACTGCAAATGTTTAAATTAAGAGTGAAAATGGACTGCGAAAAGTTAACATATCAAAATTCGTTTAAATCGGTTCACTAGTCATGCCAATTGGTTTCAGTTTCACTAGTTTTATAAATCAAAAACTGTTTTCCAGGAAAATATAAACCGAGATCGTTCAAATTAATTATGTATATATTAAAGATATCTAGAAAAACATTTGTTGCTGGGGTTTACCTCAGAGGTTTGAAAACGATTAATCAGATTATTAATATATAATAAAGATAGTTAGATAAATTGGTTTTCGTTTACTAATTTTATGTGTTCAAAACAGTTTTCCGGGAAGGGGTCTAAAGTGGGAGCTACCCAGCATAGTCTTAAAAATTTCGATCCTCAAATGGATCCAATTATGATGATCTTTTGCACGGATATACAACTGTAAATTATGGTTAAATTTTTGTTTAAATCAAATTACCTTTTGTTGGAAAAATCACAAATATTCTTCTTCGAAATTTTAAGGTTGTCTGGTGACGAACCTATAAGCTGGTTTTCAACATACAGAGAGACGGATAGACTGATGTAGCTAAATTGGGGCAAATTTTGATTTGATACAAGAACACTTATACTTTATTGGGTATAAGATAATTTCTTCTAGGCGTGGTGGATGGTATAAAATTTTTCTTGGAAAGTAACTCCTTATGATAAATTTAATTCTCTAGTGAAAAGCTTGAAAACATTAATCTTTGCTGAAATACTTACAGTGAAGTTGACACCAACCCGATAACATTTAATAAATTTCCACCATATTTACAAATAAAGTGATTTTTTTATTTCAAATTTCAAAAAATTTTAGAAATTTTCATTTTCATATTTTATTTTATTTTCGCTCATTTTATAAAGTTTCCTGAAAAAATCTGTTTATTTTTTTTTCTTTGTTGTTTTCAATTTTACAATATTTTGCCAAAAACAGTTTATATTCCAGAAAATATGTTTATATTATGTTTTTGGATTGTTTCTGTCTAAAACGAGAACAGACATTATAATATATTTTATATAAGGAATGAGATCGACAAATTTTTAACACAAGTTGCCTTTGTATGTCAAACCATTGAATATATTGTTAATCTTAATGATCAAAAAATTTTGTCAAGCATTTAGAGGTCTGCTGTCAAACGGTTCTCACTGTTAATATAAACAGTACCTGTTTCAGGTAAATGAAATGGCCCACATAATATTTATACAGTACAGTACAACCATCAAAAATCACAGCTTAGTGCTCTGTATGAAAAGCTAAATGTAATGCAGGCTTAAGCGCTTACAAACCTCAAGAAATTAATAGCAGAAATGCTGCGAAAATCAGGAGGCAAAACACAGAACTCGGACGAAACGCATGTTCTTGGAGATTTATCGCAACATCATGATCAAAAGCTTTATGTTGGTTATGCTTTAGGGAGTGTTGAAGAAAAGCTTTGGAAACAAAAGCAGTAAAAAATTTCCAAAAAGTTTTTGGTATATCGAAATAAGTGTACAATCGTCTGTTAAAACGATCTCTACAAGGAATGTTTACAAAAAAGCCTGATTCCAGTCATAAGACTTCACAAAGAGATAATTTATTTTTGGCCTGACTTGACATCGAGTAATTATAGTAGACGAGCCCTTGAGTGGTATGAGAACAATAATGTGGTATTTGTACCAAGAGAGGAAAATCCGCCAAACTGTCCGTGCTGTTGTTTAAAAGATTTGAAGGGCACGAAAGTCGTGGCCAAAAATATGATAGACTTTAAGCGGAAGTTCACCTCCACCTTTTCGAGCAATGTGACAGAAAACACTATAAAATCGTTAATGGAAAAGTTTCCGAAAAAAGTTCAAAATTTTTATCTCTACTGATTAAAACTATAAAAAATATTTTTTATAAAAAATAATTTTTATACTAAAAAAATAATTAAAATTGTAAGTTTATATATGTTAAGAAATTTTCGATCTCGCTCCTTATAAGTGGTTACATTTATATTTTAACACATATTTTTATTATAAATTTCGAAAAATATATATTTTTTTAAAAAAGATAAAATTTTCGCTAAAAATTATATTTGTCACTTGAAAATGAAAAAAAAAATATTATTTTTTACTTGTAAATTATTATTTTTTTTTTAATATTAAATTTTTAACTATAATTTGTTTTTAATTTTAAAATTTATTATTTTTAAAAAATAGTGCAACACTATTTATAGTTTAAGAATACCGTTCGACTCAGAATGACTTTCTGAGTCGAATTAACAATGTTCATTCCTCCGTCTATCTGTCAGTCACTCTGCCCGGGTGACTGTCCATGTAAACGTTATGAACACTCTACATATATCCCCATTCAATTTGGTACATATTATAATTTTTACCCAAAGACGAGGCTTGTTGAAATATGGCGTGTTCGGGGTAACATTTTTTCATACAGATATTTATATTAAAAAATTAAAAAGTGTTTTTTGGTGTCTTTTTACACTCCACTGAACTTTTTTTCTGACAATTTTTATTTTAATTTACAAAATAAAATTCCCTATATTTTTGTACATCTATATTTTTTAACAACTACAAATTTGAATCCTCATAACTTTTTGGAAATAGAACATTTTTAAACAAATTCTTTTTGCTATAAAAGTAATGAAGTGCTGTTTTTTCAACGACGTCAATCAATACAAAAAAATGTAGAAATATTATCCATTTTTGGCCTCGCTCACCACACTGTTCGTCCTTTAAATTTCAGCCACTGTACTAAAAATAATTCAAAATAAAATTTGAAACTCTTGCATTTTGTTAAATAAAATACTAGTCGACTTTAATTTTTCATTTAATTTTATAGAGAAAATAAAATACGAACAACAATAAAAAAAATACCTAAAATTTAAAACCCAGATTAGGAAAAAACATTTTCCTATTATTTTTATACCCTCAAACACTACAAATGGTGAAGAGGGTATATTAACTTTGTAATTTCATGTGTAACGCTAGGAACACTCAAACCCCATAATATATATTTATTCTTGCATCAAATCAAAATCAATTTAGCTATTCCGTCTGTTTGTGTGTCAATATGTTTTCTGTTTTTCTGCCTGTTGTTGGCACGTTCAAATCCACAATCATTTAGAGAGCTCAATGAAATTTGCCCTAAGTGTTTGTTGCAGCCCTGAAAAATTTTCTATTTAAAACTAGAAAAATCGGTTCAGTATATAGACCGATATTTGAGGCTACCTCTAACTTCAAGCGAGGAACTTTCACATAATGGTCAATTACAAATTAAAAAAAAATGTAATGACTCAATAAGTGTTCTGTGTCGTAAATAGGAAAATATTTATATATTATATACGTGAGTAAATGTGTGAATGTGTATGTATGAAACTTAACGTATTTTCTTCGCACGCATTTTTATGGCGGAAGGTATTAAAGATTCGGCATAACCGAATACAGCATTCTTACATGTTTTATGTTTGTTTTTCGGTATATTTTCCTTTTACATTTTTTGGTGTTTCTTGTTATTTTTCTTTATTATCTTAAGTGTCAAGTAGATGTTTATTGTGGTCATATCAATTTTTTCTTTATATAAAATTATAAAAAGTATGTGTATATATTTGTGTAAATTTGCATAAATATCTAAAAAGGAAAGCTTATTATATATTTAGAAAAATATACATAAATAAGTATAAAGTAATGGAACATATTTAATACAATATGCTATAACATTTAAAAAGGTATACAAAATTCTGATTAAAATTTAAGTGTGGACAGACCGTACAAAATAAGTAAAATTTATTAATTATATGTAAATTAAAGAAATTTTATGGGAAAAAAATTATACAATTTATATTGAAGCTAAAGTTAAATATAAAGAAAAGTATTTTTAAAAAATTTAATTAAAAATAAATTTATTTAAAACAAACAGAAAAGGCTTTAATATCGTTTTTAGTTCTAACTAAAAAAGATCTTATACCCATTTTGCTTCGTTGTACAAAAATTCAGAACAATTTTTATATGAGTGCGTGATTATCCAACTGTACAATAGTTTTTTAAACTTAACACGATTTCCGGGATGAGGCCACATATGAGAACTATAGCTAAACATGGATAGATGTTAGTTAAATTAGCAACATATAGTTTAAAAATAACTGATTGTGCTGAGGTTATTATTTCATTTTCTCTTCCCGAGAAAAGGGGTTTAATCTTAAATATGGACCAATTCTACTGAAAAACCACAAAATTGTTATTGCCTTTCATTATCTGGTATACACGAATATATTATTTATACTTGTATCAGATGAGTTATATATATCAACCACAAATATTAAGTATACGCAATTTGGCCTTAAGAAAACATCAATATTTAAAACTAAGAAAGCAGGCTTTGCCGAAAATTTTTTCTAAGACAATTAATTTAATTTTCAATAATTTTTATTATGTTTGAACGACTTCTATTTTTATTAAATTCTTCTTATCCTAGATAAGTATTACTGATGGATGTCAGGTAATATTTCATATTCTCTGTTTAAGAAATATGTATATTTGTCCATAAAGCGAAACATTACAGTGTCAAACAAAACAATTGGCACAGAAAGAATTTTATGTTGTATATTATTTTGTTTTGTTTTTATAACCAAATTCTAGAAGAAAATATGGTTAATACTAAATAAGTAATTTTGATAAAAAACAAGAACATAGAATAATGTAAAAAAGATATCAATTGACCAAAAAGAAAAGCATTTGAACATTCAGTCGTGCATGTTCATTATCTTTGAAATTTCAGAAATCTTGTCGGATCTATTCGCTTAAAGAGGCTATTTGTTGATATGAATTCTAACAAAAAAAAGAAAACTGGCGAATCTGACAATCCTACAAAACATCTACCGTAATAGCTGCTAAAATTTAAAAGGATAATAACGATATTATTCACCCCATTACTGTTCGTAGAGTTAATTAATTTGGCTTAACAATGAACGTATCAATAAATTGTATACAAATTGTGGATGGAGCAAATTAAAATTTAGAACGATAGAATAAAAAAACTCAATAAAGGTAAATACAAAGCGAATTAATTGAAACTCGGCATAAATAAGACATGTTATGACATTCTAAATCGATGGTCGATCCATTGCTTCTTATAGTTTCCAAACAAGACCAAATATCACTTTGAGGGCATAAATCTCACATATACTTTAATACTGTAATTTTTCCTAGCTCCCACATTACCCCCTAAAAGTATAATCCTTTTATTTTATTGTGGTAATTGAATAAATAAAACATATTTCTTGACATACTGTCAAAATTAATTTGTTTATATATTTTGATATCATAAAATCAATGATATTTTTTTCATTTCCTTTGATTTTTCTTGTTTTCTCTTATTTAATATCAAAAAGAAAAAATATTAACTTTTTCTTGTTTATATTTTTTTTTTTGGCAAATCATTTCAAATCATTTAAATAAATTTAAATCCAAATATCGCTTTTTGCCGCAAGATCGTCATAACTCAAAATTTGCAAGTTTTGAATAACATCAGTAGTATATAGAAAATAAGGCTTTTTATTATCTGACAAATTTTTGTGAGTGAATCATTTATATATCAAATAGGTTTTCAACAAAATTATATTATGTCAACTATATATTTTATTGATTATAGGCAGAAATAAAGCGTTATTTCGGTGGCGCATCGGTAAATGTTAGATGATTAGTTTAGATTGCAGTGTTCCAAAAATTAACTAAATATCGAGTTTTCTTTATTAAATCCCAAGAAATATGTTTCCGAAAAAAATTAAATATACCTCTCCTGGAAAATGGATTTTTTGAGATATGACAACTTTACAGCAAACTAAAAAAGTAATAAAATCTTTTCTAGTATTTTAATTTGAATGATATTTATATTGTTTTTGATTATCACTTCTTGTGAGATATTAAATTTTTGTATGTTTTTTATTATTATTTTTAATACGAAACTAATTCTTAGAATCAAATTTCCATTTCCGGTTAAATTTTTTGATATGTAGGAGTATTTATAAAATGAAGACGATTTTTTGGTTTATGTGAAAATAAATATAAGAAGGTGAGATAAATATAAAATATAAAATTATTAAGATAAGAAGTTAAAATGCAAATCGAATGTAATTAAATTTATTTAATTAATTTAACACATCCAAATCAATTCGAAATGAATACCATATGAAATTAGATTAATCTAGCGTTTCAAATGTTACATAATTGTTTTGAAACAAATCGATTTGGTCACACTGTGCAGTAGAAGCGTTGAAAAAATTAATCTAATTTAAACAAATTTATTTTCTTTACTTTTAATGTTTTTGATTTTGTCAGTTGATTTAAAATTATTTCTGTAAACAATGTTTAGATTAAGATTAAACGTCATTAGATTGAGATATATGGGATCTCACAGTGTGTTATTTTATCATTTACGAAGTTTACCAAAAAAAGAAAAATTGAGTAAGCAATAACGCTACTTGTGATTTAATCGAATCTAAAATACCTTACATATTTATACGAATTGATTTTGTGTGACGAGGAAATAGAATATCTTAAATATACCTGTCCAAAGAAGTGTAATCGAAAACCTCTTAACAGACATTTTATTAAAGTTGGAACCCAGGAATTATTTGCTTTTTAATCATGTTTCCTTTGTAAAACATGTCAGTTATAGTGTCAAACAAATAAATATATTGTTAATCTGATCTGAGACTAGAAAAAATTTTAATAAGCACTCATTAAATATTACAACAAATACCATACTTGGTCCCAAAAAAGTTTGCCAAGCATTTAAATGTCTAATATCAAACTATTTCCAATGTCATTAAACAGTACCGGAAGAACTTGTATGTTATTAGAAAACCTGGTGCATATCCTGTTTCTAAAGAAAAGCAAAAAATTGGAAAATATTTTCAAAATACCGCCTAACACATCTGGTGGATAAACAGCACAGGTAACTCAGTGTTCCGACTGTTTACTTCGAAAAGTTAAAGGAAGCACGGAAATTGATGCTAAATTTTCTAAAAAAAATATTATTGCTGCATATTGTTTGAGGAAACGTATGATCTGGCAGATCTCTTGTAAATTCTTGCTCAAAAGTTTCATATCGGAAATATTGAAAAAATTTTGAATTGCAAGCGGTTAAAATTTACCGAAAGTGATTGGCATGGTAAGCAATATGCAGTTGCGACAAAAGAAGCCAATCATTTACTAAAACGGGCTCTATAAATACCGAAATTGACATCAAGTAAAGTTTACAAAAAAAAAAAAAACGCTGCTTTCATTCTTAACACTTCATAATGTGTCCGATTGTTTTTGGGCTGATTTGTCATCCTGTAACTAAAGTAAACAAATCTTTAAATGGTTTAAGGATAATTATATAGTATTTGTATCAACGGAAGCAAATTGCTTGAACCTATGTGCAGCGGGAGATTTTACACTCTTGTTCAAAAGGAATTTAAGGGCATAAAAATTGGCCAAAAGTCCGGTATATGGACTGCGTTTTGTAGCAAAATGACTATATAAGCACTATAAAAACCTTAATGTTAAAAAAATATACATTTTTGGAAATTTTAACGTTAATGTCAATTAAATAAAAAATTAAATCTGTTAGTTTAAGGGTTTTGTTTTTGTTAACATGTGACTATATGAAGAATTTTTCGATCTCACTCATAAAATAAAAAATACCCTCATTACACAGCTCTTTATATACTTTTATATACTTCTGTAAATATTCTCGAATTTTCTGAACAAATATGAGATTTTAGTACTGTGGTCAATGTTACCCTTGGTGCGACATTATTGGCAAATTTAAACCTCTTTTGTACTCTTTCTAATTGAGATTTTTTTACCTCTCGAATTCAATTAGATTTGGCCAGATTACCCTAAACAGTTTACTATTTAGAACCAGTAAACTAGAAATTCAGATAAAATCGCTTGACAATTTTAGAAAAACTAGTTACCAGATTAAAATAAAGTTTAACTGTAATAGAAAGTTTAATATATTCCATTACTATTGTAATCGGATAAAATAGTAAGAGTCAAAATTATGCCAATTTTTGCGACTGCCAGCATACTTATATATGCTATTTAATTTTATAAAAAACAGTATACTGTTATTAGACTGTAAAACAAGGCGTATTATGTTATTGAAACTTCATGTATTTACTTGTGGTGAAGGGTGTTATAGATTCGGCATAATACAATAGGTTTGTGATTTAAACAAATCAATGATAAATTCATCCATGACACAAATACAATAATAAAGATTAAATTCCCATTAAATTGATTGAGATTCATGTCTAGACGGAAATCCCTATAAATAAAATTTACTTTAGATTAATTTAAAGACCATATACGTATATGAACTTTAAAATCCTTAGATAAAAGTATGTATCTTAAATTTAAGAATTATTTTTCAATATTCAATAAAGGAAATACCTTCACATCTTTTACATTTTTTTATTTTCTATTTTTTTGTAAATCTAATTCCTTTTCATTTTTCGTAACACCACAACAATTATTAACGTAATTCTTGCATGTTTATCTCTCATTTTAGGGAAACCTTTTTTTGTTGTTGAGATATACATACATTTACATACCTTAACGTTTGTAGCAGTCGCAGCATTAAGGCCAAGATAATTATTTTCTTTAAATAAAATTCTGAAAAATCATGCTAGATTTAATCTTAAAAAATACAGTGTTTACTTCCGGCATAATTTTATAAAATTAATGATTTGAAGTTTATAATGTATATATCGCTCATTTTTTGAGTTATGACTACTTTGCAGTAAATGAGCGATATATAAAAAAGAATGTGTGTATGTAACATATGGACACCAAAGGGTCTGGTCTAATTTTAATAAAATTTTCACAGAATGAACACAATGTATCCAAAATGAACATAGGTTACACATAATTTCGGTAGGATTAGGGGAGGCGTACCCCCAAGCATAATATGAACGAATATGCTGTAAAAACGTAAAGCATACGGAGTATCCTTTACACAAAGTCAAGTTTAGTTTTACAATATCTAAAGAGCTATAACAGAGAGGGTTATATAATTAAGTCCCAATTACCTTTGTAAGAAACTGTTTTTCTTGACAAAATAAAGAACGGTTAGGATTAGGGGAATGAGTAGCCCCCATACAATGCAAATGTATGGGGGCAGTGGTATAACAGCCAGATTTAAATAGTCGAATTGAGAAAATCTCCGTTGCATGAATATTTAAATACTCTTTTCTATTTTTAATTTTCTGAATCGAGAACGAGAACAATTTCTGTGCTGCAAAGTGCAACTGGTAAAAGCTAGTATTTATACATAATTTATATGCAATAGATATATACAAATCCAAAATATGCCTCTTTTGTGACCAAAAATTTTCTGTGTAAATAACTTTTGATAAATTGGCTGAAAAGATATAATTTTATATTTTATCTGCTTAAATACTCGATTCCAGGAAGATGCAATAAAAGATGGTCTAATATTTTTTTAATTATGAACATGTGTTGATACTCAGCCAAAGTTAATTAGATTTAGGAGCTTATGAATATACTCTTCTGGGAAGAAGCCCTATATAGTAAAAGGGCCATATTATTTTCCTGAAGTTTGTCATTCTTTTAAATTCTATCTAAATTATTATCTTCAAGTTTCAATTCCTGTGCATTAATAATTATATTATCCTCAAGCTCCTTTCCAATAGCGTGTAATTAGTGACTTCAATATATCCAAAAGTAAAACAGGCTATAAAATGTCGAAAGGGTCACAAAAATTATAATTTAACTATTACAGCTTGAGCTTCAACATTTGATTCCAATCACTTATTTAAGGAACTGTTTTTCTGAACAAGGTGTAGGACGGATAGGACCAGAAGGAGAGGTACCCCTTATACTGTCTAAATATATAAAATAAAAAACAAACAAAAAAGATTTCATTCCAATTTTTGTTGTACAAAATGAAGGACGAATAGGATCACGGCAAGTGGTAGACCCCAAATAAAACTAGTATTAATAAAGAAATTTCTACAAATTAGTCAGGTAAGAGTATTTACATTTCGTTTTACTCTCTCAACGAACAGTTTCACTGGACAATATTTTAGTCAGAAAAAATTTTGACACAATCGCTCTCTTAAATATTTACCATAGAGAAAAAAAAGAGTCATATGACCATGAAATCGAAATAATTATCGAAAATCTTCCAATTTAACCAAATTTTGTTGCATGAATCTAGGGCGGAGCAAAATTTTTTGCAGGGAAAAGGGCACCGGGTAAAAATAGTTCATATATAAAATGAATATATGCGACAACTTTCAAAACTTTATGTTTAATTACGTCTTATATGACATTTACGACTTATGACTAAAATTAAATTTTTTTCAGTTTCAGATTAGACTGAAGAAATGAACTCAGCCTTTTGCTATTAGTTAAATATTTTTTTTTAATTAAATTTAGTAATTGGAACAATATCGTGGCAATACTCTTCTACATATATTAACAAAAACTGAATCAATATTTTACAAAGTTTAAATGCAAATTAATCTTACTAAGGTGGAGGTCAAATTTGGCTCGCGCTTGATAAAATTGAGTATCCTATAATTCTAAATGTACTTCCCTTCAATTCCTCTGATACTGCTTAAAAGGGCCTTAAAAAGTATCCCGGCTTTAATTAATAAGTGGCTATATTTTAAGTCCTTTATATATATCTCAAGGTATGTTGAAAGGTAATTTTTTGGAGGAATTAAAACATGTCAAAAAATGACTAAAATGTTGTAGTCTGTCAAGCCCGACATTTGGAATGTGACTTATATGGGACTTTCTTGGAAGACATTTGTATGGCAGCTACCTGAAAAAATTGGAACGAAAGTGACCAATATAAGATAAGAAATAAGATAAATCGACTCAGAATGTGATTCTCGAACGGTATGCTTAAAGGTGGGTGTTACACATTTTTTTCGCATATTACAAACATCAGCACAAACGGTAGTGTATGGTGTAAAAAGTTGCATACACATCAAATGTCCAAATTAACATATAAGAGTATTGCGTGTGACTTTTTGTGAGACTCCCATCAATTTCTTCTTATATCATATAATGACTTTAAACATTTTAAAATAACTTTGTCAGTTGAGACTCAAGTCAATACTTTTCATTATCGGTTAATATTTTCAATAACTATTTAAATAGACACAAGACCTCTTTAAATTATAAAAATATCTATTAAATTTTCTTAAAGATATTCTGAATTTCCTAGTGAATCTGATAATTGCTTTAAAAATAGCCTCTGGGGAAAATGAAAATCTATTCAACTATATGGATTTTAAGTTTATTACTGTATTTAGTAAATTATACTACTGTAATTTCGTTTAAAAGATTCTAACAAATTTACTTTTTTCCCTATTTGTTATTTGTGTTTTGTATCGCATCTACATAAACACCTACGTAAGTAGAATTTACAGGTGAAATAACCAGTGTTACCAGAGATTTATAAGACTGATAAAAATCTTAATTACCGCAAAATTTTGTAATTCACTAAATTTAAAATTTCATTCCTTGATATCTAAGTTTGTAATTGCAACTAAACTGGCAGCACTGACTGGCAGACCATGTCAGCAAAAAATAGGAAAAATTATTGAAACACATATACACATGAAGTTTATATAGAAAATTTTTCAACGTCATTGTCTGACCATAGTGTAATTCCATTTGTTTCTTTTTCTCCTTTTGCCTATTTGTTTTTTCTTCTAATATAGATACGTACTCATACATGTATATATGGATGATTATACGAAAAATTCAAGAAATTTTGTTAAAGAAAATTTAATCATTCTTTAAAGAAAATTTCAAAAATCAGAGAAGGATATATAAGCCTTATCTTTGAATCTAAATAATTATATAAATTTAAATAATTGAAAGTGCCAAAAGAAAAGACGGACTTGGCTAAATTGACTTAGAAAGTATACGGTATGTTTAAAAATGGTGGCAGGTCTATTTTTTCTGTCCGTTTCAAATATCTGCACAAGCGCTTAATACCATAACCACCAATGGTGGTGTAAAAAATGAGTTATTACCCAGTGAAGTTTGGCACAACTATTTTTGTAATTAATTTTAACATATATTACTAGTATCATAGATATAATTCCACATCTGATATAGCTTGCGCATAAGACCTTTCTTAAAGAGGGTATTTAAGATCTCACATAGTCGAATATAACCTTTTTATATGTTTCATTTCACATCTAAATCAATTCAATGCTCCACTGTAGGAAAAAATTGTTATTAATATTATAAATATAACATAATGACAGCACGGGAGTGTGCCATGGTCTTCATTGATGTTCCACAGGCGGAGTTATAGGTGCTGAAAGTGGGGTACATCGGGCATTTAAATATTTAAACGGATGTCAAATATTTATTTCTCATTCAACTTCAATATTTTTTGCTTTTAGTCTCTTATGTTAATTTGAATTTTAAATTTATAAAAATTTGTAAGATCTTGAGTCAGTTCTTTTAATTTATATCCGAATGTATTACAACAGTCTTGTATAAATTGTTTCATTTAATTCAAAAACGGATTTATCTTATAAAAAATTAAAATTTCTATTTAAAAAATACGATACATTTTGGCCGAAAATAAATTTGCTTATTTTCGTCTAGATAAAGTTTTTCTTAAAAATTATTTTAATTTTTCTAAAATTTTTACTTAAACTATAAAGCCTATATGGTTCTGTACTTAGCCTCTCGAACCTGACCCTGTTTTAATAAAATTTTAGAATTTAGTCTCTTTATTCTATCCCAAAAAAATGTATTATTTTGGAGTTCTCACTTTAAATTAATTCACACGCATTTGAGATTCGGCATAGCTAAATATAAAATTATTTGTTATACCCTACAGCACCGCACCGTTGTGCTAATGTTTACAATATACGGAAAGAATGTGCTTCACCTTTAGGTATGCAGTTCGGCTTAGAATAATTTTCTAAGTCTATTAAATGATGTCCGTCCATCTGTCTGTCCGGCTGGCTATCCAAATACATGTTGTGAACAGTCTACAAGTCGCAATTTTTGAAATATCTCGATGATATTTGGTAGATGATATTTTTTTGGGAGAATCCTATGGAAATTTACTTCCCTACAAATGTTCTCTCGGAATAAGGCTTTAAGCTCATAAAAGCCCTATATATAGCGATTTTAACGAAATTTGGCAAAAGTAAGTCTTTAATATTCCGAAATAAAACAAATCTAAAATGATGTTCCTATTGCACCCATATATATCTATTGATTCTCATAAGTCCCATTCATAAAAGCCCTATATATAGCAATTTAAACGAAATTTGGCAAAAGTAAAACTTTAATATTCCGAAATAAAACAAATCTAAAATGATGTTCCTGTAGCACCCACATATATCTATTGATTCTCATAAGTCCCATTCAAACTCTCTTACAAAATATCACTTTGATGGGAACAAATGTTGTTATAATAATTTTCAATCGATATCCAAAATAAGATGAGGTTCGGTCCATAATTACTTCTAGCTCCCATATAACCACCCATAAAGATTCACTTTAAAATTCGTATATTTTACATAAATGTTAGTTTCGCAATTATATACTTCACACTTCAGAATAAAATATAAAGTAAAATTATAAGGAAGTCATTCATCATCGTGGTGTAGGGTATTGAATAGTCGGTCTTGACCGGTTGTAACATTTTTACTTTTTTAAATAAAATCGTCCAATAAAATGTTTGACTTGAAACCAATATTTTAAGGTGATTTCAAGAATATGTTACCATAACTCACTGTAGTTTCTACAGAGATTTTCTTCGACAATTGCTGCTTAAACTTGCTGCTTAATGGTCTAAGATTCGACACCGTCGAAAGTAGCATTTTTATTTATTAACCCTCAGATAACTATTTCGATACATCTACCAAACGTTTTTCTAAGAATTTTCGGTATTTGATTTTTAATTTAGAATAGAAAACCTTTCGTGTCAACTGACCTTCAGCAGTGAGTTCGGATATGAGAGTTACACATCCAGATAGCCAAATGGACCCAAATATTCGTTCGTATGATCGGGTCTTTTTAAAATTCGAAACAAATCTTAAAAGTGCGAAGCTAGCAGACGTGCACGTTAGTCAGTTGAAAGATGACGTTCTAAAATAGTACGAAAGGTCTAAGTCGATCCAAAAGTAACATCCACATAGCTTGTTTCAGGTATAAAGGAACCTTTTTGGTAAGGAAGTGCATTCTAGAACTGTTCGGATATTGAAAGTGTTTACTATATTCGAAAGCTTAAATAGGTATTAGACTCGTTTGGTTTTGATCGACTAAAACTTTGATTCTTTGCTTTTTTATGTATATTATCTACGATTTTAGAAATCTCTGGTGTATGAAATGCACCTGTAAAATAATACTTATACACATACAAAAAACCATATACACATATATCAGTTTGAGTATATAAGTATATTTATATTTATAGATTTATATAACCTCATGTAAATGTTATGTAATATTTTTGTTTATTATTTTCTTCTGCCATTTAATTTTTGTATACGGATTTTTGGAGGTTAACAAACCGCGGTGAAATAAAATATCCATATATATATTTTTATTTTAATTTTTATCACTTTCAACGAGGTGGTCAAACGTGAAAAAAATTATTTTACATATTTTTTTGAATAAAATAAATATTTCAATCATATTTTATGCGGTGTTGAGTTTAAACAAAAGATACGTGTTTTTTGAGTAAAATAAAATTTTAATTTTGTTAAATTGAAAGTGTCAAATAGTAAAATGTCAACAAAAACAAAAAAAGAATAAAACATTTAAAATTAATAGAGAAAATACATATATGGGTACATCATTCATATATGGAAAGAGTCATTTCCCATTATGTTCGTTCGTGGCAAACATTTATTGTTATCACTTACATATTAACTGTTGAATTAGTTTTATTTTTACAATAATTTCGTTGCTATATGAAGTAAATACATTATGTTTCCTACATACAGTTTACGTATACATATACATTCACATATGCACTCGCAAACGCATAAAATATAGGAAAGTTTTTCTTAAATATAACAAAGAAAGCTTAATGATTTATAATGTTGGTTATACTTTTTGGCTTTAACTTTTTTCTGTTGGTCCGATTTTGATAATTCCATATGGCAATTTCCTATTCTAATTTTTCGATTTATAATTAAACATTTTGTGGAAGATTTTCGCTTGAATTAGGAGGCTGCTTCAGATATGGGTCTATGTCTTTTAACATACTTTATCGATAATGCTGGTCTTTAATAGGAAACTTTTCCGGATATTAGCAAATAATAATACCAAATTTCATTGATCTTTGTCAATTGTTTTGGAGGATAGACAAACGTATGAACTTAGCTAAATGGACTCAAATTCTATTTTGATGCAAGAATGTCTCTTCTTTACCACTTTTGATGGTGTAGGGTATAAAAAAGGTATTGTGGTTGAATTATGTTTGGAAATATTTTTGACTAATCATAATTTTATTGCTATTAAAGAGCCTGTTATAAATAAAAAAAAACTATTGTTATTAGGAAATGAAATTATTCTGAAATTGAGTCTTAATCATTTTCCTATTTAACAATTTTACGTGACAATGTGGATGGTAGACAGGGTCAAAGTCAAATTTCTACATAGAAAAATATTAATTATAAATAAATTTTTTCTAAAGTTTCCTAACTTTACCACTTTCTATTGTGACAGTTTTCTAAGACAAATTTGGAAGGGATAAGTTTCAGGGGAGATGTATCTACTATTTAAAGCAGATTTTAGTAATATGATATCTGAACGACTAACTATCTTGTCAAGAAATATTCCCATATTATAAGGAAATTTCTTGTGTAACAAAAGGCACAAAATGGGTATACAAATCTGTTGAAAATTATTAAATATGTATAAAAATTGAGAGTTACAGTTCTAAGTAAATTATATTGTATAACGATTTCTTCGTAGATACAAAAAATCAATACGTATTCAAAATCACTATGAAGAAGTAGCTATAACATATATAATTTACTGAGATTTACTAAGACCTTTAAAGTTTCGAACATTCTTTATGGCATAGGAAAAGGTGAAGTTAGACAAAGTATATATCAATTTATCGGAAATTTTATATGTAATTAAAATAAATATTTTTGCTTCAATTAACTTTTCTGAAGAAGCTTTAGAAGCTCTTCATATAATAACAAGTTTAATAATGTTAAGTCATAAATAATTAATAGGGCCATATGGAATTCATAAATTAAAAAAGACTTAAAAGATACATTATATTTTTTTAAATGATGAAATAATTTCATTGTATTTGGACGATTTTTATTTATAAATAAAATATATTTTATGCGTTGTATTTTATTTAAAATGTAAACAAGTAACCACTAGGCGTATGAGTTATATATTTTTATATCAAATATTTTATTAAGTATACTCCCTGTACTACTAATAAAAACACAAAAAAGTTTGTTACCGTGAAAAAATCATAACTGCAAAATTTCAGATTTTTCTGCACATAATTATGGACAATATTTAAAGATTTTAGCTTTAGGATATATATAGCTATGTGCATATATATCCTGATCTTAAATAAATGTTTTTTTGTCGATTTTTGTCCTGAAAACAATTATTTAATAACAATAAATATGTATTCTTATTAAATTAAACTCTTACAATTTGAAATACGGCATTTAAATATCTGCCGTCAAGCAGTCTCCAATATTATGAAACAAATCCGAGAGAATTTGTACGTTAAAGAAAATCTGGTTTTGATAGAAGACTAAATGGTTTATATGAATTAAAAAAAAAAACAAAAGACCTCCCAATTTAAGCAGTAGGAAAGCATCCCGGTTAGATCAGTGCTCGATTTATTTGGTACGATAGTTAAATATTAGTTTAAACCTGCATTAGTTACAGCTAAAATTTCCTGACAAGAAGGTTTGGAGGCCAAAAATGGATATTGAATTCAAGTTTTGTAAAAAAATGTTCTTACTGTATAATTAAGAACTAAACGTTGATGACGCTATGATGACAAGCCCTGGAGAGGTACAAGAACAGTTATGTGAAATTTTTAACAAGAAAGGCAAATTCTCCAGAGTGCCAGGCCTAAGGCCACTGAAGATATTTAAAAGAGAATTGAAAGAGCATAAAATACAGTGTGGAAAATCTCAATTATAATACCTCTTCGAGCCAAGTGACAAGGGCATGGTAGGATTTTATTAGAAGGATTTTCGAAAAAGATTCAAAATTTTATCACAAGTGATTCAAACTTTAAAAAATAATTTTTTAATGCGAACGCTAATAATTTCAATCAACTAAAACAAAATTAGAATTGTGGTTTCATTTTTATTAACAAGTATGTATGTTAAGAATTTTTTTTGACCTCACTCCTTAAATCAAATTAATTAAATCAAATTCCTTGCAACTAAAAATCTGAAATATCTTTCATATTAAAACTTAATCAAAAAACAATTATTTAAATTAATTTTCTTGAAAATACTTAATTACTGATAAATAAAACCGTCACATTTGTTATATAAATATCATGTTAATTTCATATCAAATAATAACAAATAATTTAATAAATATAATTGTTTGCACACTCCATTAACAAATTAAATATGAAGCTTTTTTCTGTAATTTAATAAGATGGTAACAGATTTTGAGTAGAAAAAAATTTACTTGAAATAACTGAAAATAGTTTTAAGACTTATTAAAAGTGAGAGCAACAATAACAATTAACTTTTCATATTCAAATATAGATTCACTTTCGTATGTTTTATTCCCTAAAACACCATAAGCGGTTGGGGTATTATACACTAATAAAACAATTGTAACTATTATCACTCTTAATATATCGTTCAACTCAGGATCGCTATCTGAGTCGATTTATATATTATATATATATATGATAAATTGGGTCAGAGGAAAATCTTTCTACCATACAAAATAAAGGAAATCTGTAACATATAAAGACCAAGTTTTTATTGTCTAATAAAAATAACTATTTCATATAGATTTTCCTGATTTATTCAATCTCAAATGAAACAGTTTAAATGAAAAAATTTTTAATGGAAAGGGTAAGAGTAGGATGTAGCCTCTATGCAAATATTAATAAAAGAAATTTAGAAAAAAAAAAACTAATATGGCGAGAGACTTTCAGTTCGGAATTTTTCTTAATACATGTCGAGATATACAAAATTTTCTTCTGAATTTAGTGCGGAGGAGAATTTTTGTGTAGCAAAGTGCATGGAGTAAAAGGTAGTACGTTATGAATATGAGTATTATCAGTTAAGCATTTATCGAATACTTAATCATAATTACAGATACTATCCTCCAAAGTAACATTTTATTACTATTAATTAAAATAAAAATTAACTTCTGTATATAATATATATTCGATTTTTGTTCCCTCCACCTCCGTAGTTGGTTCGTGTATTATGCGTTTGCGCTGATGTTTGCAACATGCATCCATCTCTAAGTAAACAATTCGAATCTGAATCACTTTCTGATTCGATTTAAAGATGTCCTTCTATCCATCCGGCTTCCTGTCTATGTAAAGGTTGTGAACTTACAGGTCGCAGTTTTTGAGATATCTTAACAAAATTTGATGATTGTTATTATTTTGGTCCAACGATAAAGCCTATTGAAATCGGCCAAATACTGCAAGAATTACGCGGTTAAATACGCAGTAGTCCATAGTTTCTTGTTGGTTCCACACGAGCCCCCTGCAAATATGCGTAGGTGTTGTAATGCTAACTGGTCAAATTATGATACATATAAGCAAAAAACAATGTGCAAAATTATCCGAGAGTCGGAAAATTTCTTACAGTTCCCATGTAATTCCTCAGAAAAATTCATTTTAAAACTCATTAATTTCACATAAATGTTAGCGTCACAATAATGTACTTCACACTTTAAAATAAATTAGAAAATCAAATTAAACGTTCATTCATTTTCTTTAACTTAAATTTTTAACCAACAATGTGGGTAGGGTACTATATAGTCTGGCCAGACCATCTATAACGTTTTTATTGTTATAGATAGCTAAGTTTCTATATTAATTCTGAATTTGTATAGGTCAAGGTTATATATATTGATATTTTATTAATTTCTAAGAAAATTTTTAATCTTCAATTATCCAAAGTCACATGACAAATATTTTTCTAAGAAAAAAAATTTTGTGCTTCCCTAATTGTGAATGAAAATAAAGTTCAACATTAAAACATATATGAAGATAAAATATTCATTATTTTTATTATTCATAAAATGAAAATCAATTGATGTCTATTTTCGTGATGAATTGTGATTTATTTTTTATTCACATGCAACATTCCACAAAAAAATTACCAATAATTCGAAACCTTTCATACCAAAAACTATATGTATTTATGTATGTTCATGTTAAAATATTTATGTCTGATCACACACAAACATAACAGCAACATTTTTAATGGACAACTAAATTGACAATAAACAATTAAAGGTAGAAAAAAATTAATAAAAACAAGGAAAATTATGTGTTAATTTAATATTTGCATATGTTTTTTTACACATAAAAATAATATTTATTTGTTTATGTTTATATAAATATTATTAAGTTCAGCAAGCAAAATTACAATAATTTATTTAAAATCCCTGATTTTATTAAATTAAATTTGTATACGTTGGATTATTTTTATTAATAAAATAAAGTATTTTTGTTAATAATTTTTTTTTAATAAAGGAGTGAACCGAAAAAAATGAACAAATGTTTGTCATTAAAATTCGGTAGGAATACAGCACGATTAGCTTAGTATTTAGAATATTTGGTAGTAAAAATTTATGCTGTGTAGGTCCTTCGAAATGCTGGCCACGTATTCAACGTTCTGCTGTCAAACTGTTTCCAGTGTTATTAAACAGTAACGTCAGAACTTGTCCATTGATAGAAAACCTGTTTCAGATAGAAGGCATGTTCGACAAAATGTTTCTAAAGCCAAAAAATATAATTTTTTTTTATAAGGGCTCACAAAATATCCGTAAGGAAAGTAGCACGGCTACGAGACTGAAGAGTTTCTGACAGAACGTTTTAAAAATTTAAAGGGCAAACAAAGAAAAACTATTTTTTTCTATATAAATGATTTCCAAACGTATGTAGGTTTAGACCATTAGCAACATCCTAGTCAAAACCGTATATCGCTGATGCTCGAGGAAATTTTCAAGAAAATTTTGGGACCCAAAAACAGTAAAAATTTTTAAAAAGATTTTAGCATGACATATGCAGTTGCAGGTAAAAGAAGCCAATAATTTTTTACAATGGGCTTTATAAATACTATTTTACATCAAAGACTGTTTAAAAAAGGTTATTTTCATTCATAAGATAAGAAGTGGTATTTGTACCAAGATAAGTAAATCCTTCAAACTTCCCGGAACTAAGGTCAGTGAAGAGATTTTGAGCTTTCATGTATGGAGAAATTAAAAGTATAAAAATAGTATTCAAAAGTGTGGTAGTTTTAAACGGAGATGGAAAATCGTGTAAGTTTACAGAAAGTACTATAAAATAAATGCTTTACGAAAAGGGTTTAAAATTTCATCATTGATTAAATGTATAAAAATTTATATTTTTTTAAATTTTGTAAATTTTAATATTAGTTATTAACATATATATCTGTTAAGAATTTTTCAATCCTAATCCTTACAAAATATGTGTATACAAATAAAGGATTCCATTTGTCATTAACTTTATATTAAATATTTTTTAAGTTTTTTTCATTTGAAAAATTTTTTGCTTCCAATTAAATATCAATTTATTTTAAATATTGTCCGCTTTATATTGTTCAAGCAACATTTTACCTGTGTGTGACAAAAACTATATTTTTATAGTTTAAAAAAGGGTTAACAAAAGGAGATAAATGTCTTTATCATTCCATAAAATGCCATTAAACAAATAAAAATAGTATTCTTTACACAATTTTTACAATTGCTACATTTTTTACTTGCACAAGCACAATTACAATAGCTGTATATATATATGTGAATGTCTGTTCTAAGCCCTACACTATTACAATAGTCTTGTTAGGATATATTCAATTGGTAATTCCATTTGCTTTACCATTACGATATATCATACATCTATATGAGTCGTATATCATACACCTAAAACCTTTTTTGAGTTCCCTAAATTATTCGTCATTCCTTAGTGGCGTAGGATAATTGATATTCGGTTCGAGCGAAAAATGCGAGTATGGTTTTTGTTATTGCAGAGAAATAAAAAAGTATATAAATAAATGGTTACAATCAATTCGAGACTTTTTTCCACTTGCCACTCTGGATTCATACAATAATGTTTTCTTTATTTTTTTAATCTGCAGAGAAAAAATGTCCGTGGCAGCCAATTTAAAGAAATTTATGGTTGAATAAAATTATTAAGTATTGCGTTTGCATTTTTATATTGGACATAATGAAAAGTATATTTAATGTTTTTATTAAATGAATCGATCTTGAAAATTATTATTTTTTAAAAACACTAAGTACTGATATTTGATTTGGATGTGAACGTGCCACCAACAGAAAGAAAACAGGATGAAAGATATAGTTTTAGGATGAACGGAATAATCTGAAATTTTGTAATTATGATTTTTATATGGTAACAAATATATTCTATAAATTTCTCTAATATCAAATATAAAAGGTGCATTAAATCATCAAAAATAATTAGCATTTCCTTTTAACTATGTTTTTATTTGTTGTACAGGGAGTGTACTTAATAAAATACATACATATATATACATATATAACTCATACGCCTACTTGTTCTTAGGTTATGTTCTAAGAAAAATACTACGTTTAATAACAACAAAATTATTTTTTCATCGAAATCGAATGAAATTATATCATCGGCAGATAAGGATATATAAAAAAATAAAATCAAATTAAACCACTAAACTTAGAAATTAATTTTTTTATTTGCTTGAAATTATTATTATATATCAGGATCTTTTAAGCTTTGTTCGGTTTTAATGCTGGTTAACTTTAGAATTTTTGTAACAAATGGTTAGCTTTCCTACGAGTTGTGTATGGAGCTCTTTTGAAAAAGTTTTTCTTTGTTGCCTTCGTAATCATCATATGGACCCCTCCTTCCTTCTTTCGAAATTTGAAAATTATTTTAGAAAATGCAAGAAAAATCGTGCTTATAAAATTGGTTTTTTCTCAAATTTACAAAAAACTGGCAGCTGTTCTATTTTGATTATTAATCGATAAGTAATTGTTATTAATGTTAATTCAAACTTTTTATGGTGGTGAAATTTTTGCAAAAGAGTGAAAAAATATATTATCGCATACTCTGAAATTAATTTAGAGATTTTACTGAAATTAATTTGCAGATAAATTATTTTGTTGAAAACAATCAAACATCATTCAAATTGAAATTTTTATTTTTTTCCAGTAAACATTTATCAACCATAAAACTTGGTTAAATTGCGGAAGTTTTTTTATCCAATACAATTTTTTGGTAGCTATAAAAATATACTATATTTATGAACTACATTTGTACATATATGCAAATATATGTATATATTAAAATGAATTTTCGATATATTTTTTTGTTAAATGAAAATGCAAATGTATATACAGTGAGGTATAAAATTAAGTAACAGAGAACTTTTTACAATCCAAAAAATCTTATTCCTGTAAGGGTGTTTAGCGTTGATTGAAACAAAATATAGTCTATGGAAGCAAGGTTTGGGTTATAAGTAGAATGAAATAAACATCCCATCTACTAACTTCAAATAATTTTTTATCGCTGTTACATAACGTGACCCATCGTTCATGTAATATTTTGGTCTTATATTTGGTAATTTTTTATTCATCTCTCCAAATAAATCAATTGTTTTGAATGCAATTTTTCAGTGATCGCCTGAAACAATAATTCATAATATTAACAAATGAGAATGACGATAGAATAATATGAAGGTTGTAAAATATCAGTTTGGCGTTTTCGTTTGTAATTTTCGCAAGTCCGTTTGTATGGAGCAATGGCCATTTTTAAATCAATCTGTTCGACAAGAAGATTTAAACTAAAACGAAATATATTTTCTATCTTTCTGAATAATTAGATCAAATGTGATTCATTTCCGTAAGCTCTACCCTTGGCCAAAAATAAAAACATGTACCAAATTTCATCAACATATTTCAAAACATTACGTTGCTTGTTCACAGCATTTTCTCGTGTATTATAAACGGCAGCACAAACGCATTATATTCCAAATATCTATAGTGATATAGGATATAAAAACTGTTCCAAACCCTCCAAATACAGTAAATTAACTGAATTTCCGTGCCTCCAATTTTTTAGCAACGTTCGCATCAAAAAGCGTTTTATCCTTGTGTTTTTTTAAACCTGCATTCATTTTAAGATTTCATTCTTATTGTAATATGCTTTCTATTTCTTCCTATTTATTAATTTTAGTATCCAAAAGACTCTTTTATTCAGTTGTGAATCTGAATTTAACCAGCTCTATTCTGGTGGTGTGTTACATAAAAAGCATTCCACTATATCGGAAGCCAACTAAAGAGAGAGTGGCTGAATTTAGGTTTTAATCTGTTTTTCGGACAGTGTAGTTGATCTTTTTATAATTTAAACGTTATCTACATTTCTTTAGTGCGTAAGATGAGCGGTTCTTAGCCACTAAATTTAATAAATACTCTCAACAAAACCCAAAAAATGGCTATAAAACTACTTCCAGTGTTATTAAGCAATATTGGGAGAACTTTTAAGTTCATAGCTAGCATGGTTCAGGTAGAAGGAATGGTTCACATGAAGATTCTTTTATAGAAATTGAAATCAATTTTAACTATTTAATTTTAGGGGCTTTTAAGGCTAAAAGTAATTAGGCTATGTCGAGTGAGAAATACAGCTTCGATGGGTTTTTCAGCATTTGAATTGCTGGTAACATCAGTAAATATTGGTGAAAGATAAGTTATCAACCCAAGTTTACAGTCCGCGAATTTGAATTCCAAAGAGAACCCCTATGATATTTTAAAAAGGCAAGAATTGGGCATAATGCTTCAACAGAAATCTGAAGCTGATAAGATGACTAAAAGCATATTTTGAAACGATGCCTACATCTACTCTAACGTATCTCATACAACTTTTGTCCAAAAAGTGCGCTGAGTTGAAAATAAACGGAAAATGCAAAATGTTTAAAGACGCTTTAGCTACGAAAGATTATTTTTATGTTCATATGGTTTTTTGTATTATCGTTTCACAGAAATAGAATAATTTGTTTCTTATTTCTTATTTCAAGAGAAGAAGGTTTCGAATAATATTGTACCTTATATATTGCTTATGATCTATGTAGCGTTTAAAAAATCCAAAAATCTTTCTACTTTTTATCTTTGTCCCTAATTGTTCGATTAAGTCCGTTCTACAGTTCGATGCGACACTGTATATGTTTCTACAAACATCATATATTAGCTGTGAATTGTATTGAATTTACTGCCATAAACATTTAAAGAGTTGTAGTTTGTGAAAAAAAATAAATAATAAATATTTTTATTAATTTTATTTTTATGACTATAACCGTATAAAGAACAATAAATTGATTATATCTTGATTTAACAGATTTTAAAACCTGTGATATATATGTGCATTTTTTGCCTTTTCATTATCTGGTTATTTATATATACAAGTAATATTTTAAAATATTTTATAGTAAATAAGCTGGAAAATATATCATAAAGTCATGAGATTGTATTGAATTTTAAAGTTAATAAAATTACGAAAATTTTACAACAATGAAATGGGTTAACATATTTTAAATTGGCTCAAAAAAAAAATATATTATTACTCATTTTAAAGTACCAAGTTATTTAAAAATATTGATTTCCATGGTTGTGATATTTTTTATTATTATTTTTTTATTTTATTTAATTTTTTTATCATGAGATTTTTTTATAATTAATTAAGTGAAAATTTTAAATAAATTTTTTATGTAAACATACATATATTTATTTAATTGCAGTTGTATTATTTTTTATAATTTAAATTTTAATTAAAATTCTTGTTTTTTATTTTTGCATTAAATTTTGAATATTAAAATAAATATTAATATAATTAGATAGTTATAATTGCATTTATGAATGTAATAAAAGTTTTTTATTGCTTTTAACGAGTTTTCTAGTAACTAATAATTCTAAATTGAAGAAATTAAAATTGTCCTACATTATTTATATCATATGTGGCGTATACTTGATATTTTGCATTTGTATAACAAGTAAGAATACTACATTCGGTCATTCGAATCTTAAATGACTTCCACCAACTTACATTTTACATAAATTAGCATTAGATGAAGATATTT
Source organism: Cochliomyia hominivorax (assembly GCA_004302925.2). Taxonomy (NCBI): domain Eukaryota; kingdom Metazoa; phylum Arthropoda; class Insecta; order Diptera; family Calliphoridae; genus Cochliomyia; species Cochliomyia hominivorax. The sequence goes on along the minus strand of PYHX02000467.1, from coordinate 32,611,756 downwards.
TCCTATGAAACTAATTATTAGATATCAGCTTAAACACCGATTCCGGAAAAAGCCCTTTAAATGGAAACTGTAGTAAAATAGGACCGGATATTCGTCAATTAAGCGTTTAAGGCAGCTAAAAAAATATTCATAACGAGTTTTAATAAAATGACTTTCTTATTCATAAAAGAGTTTTGTAAGCTCAAACTTGTTTTCTGGAGAGGGGTGTTATATGAGAGCTATATCAAAATATGGACTGATATTGATCAAATTAATAATATATATTATAGATAATCAGAAAAATATTTAAGCCGAATTTTAGCAGAATTGGCCTTTACTAGTTTTTTAAGCTCAAAACTGTTTTCAGGAAGATGCGTTGTCTGAGAGCTAAAGCAAAATATGAACCGATATCGATAAAACTAATAACATATATGCAGGATTCATAAGATTCTTAAGAAAGTTATAAACTTTTCCGAATTTCAAAATAATTGATTTATATTTTAGAGTTTTATAAAACCATGTTCCAGGATGGGGCCCTATATGAGAGCTAGGTCAAATAGCGAGACCAGCACAATCTCTAAAATTGCGACCTATATAACGAATTCATTTTGGGATTTATTAACTTCTGAAAAGCTAGTCCGATTTCAATAAAATTTCACACAGTGGGAGCAAAGGCATGGCTAGTTTTAGTTTTCAATTCAGAACTTATAAACTTAACTCTGGGCACTCTACAGGATCCCAAGATTGAAAACAATATATCCTAGATTACTTGGTTTTAAAACGATTTTAAAGATTCTTATGTATGAAATTGCTGCTAGTGAAAACCTATAAAAAATTTAGTGTCAGTTATCTATTAGGGTTTGTTTAGATTTAGAAGAAATTTAGCTTAAAAAATTTGAGATTTTATTTTCTACCCGACCTTTGCAAAGCCTTTATATTATAGCGTGCCAAAATTCATCCTTATTTTTCAAATATCTCATGCCAAATTTTCTAAGCAAACAAATTCATAATATCATAGAAGAATAAAAAGCTATAAGCCTTTATATTTCGTGTAACGCCAAAAAGGCATCATCTCATCATTTGAATAGATTAAGCTATGTTTGTCTTTCTATCTGCCCGAATGTCTATCTGTTGGAAACATTCTCACGACAAGAATAAAAAATTAAATTTATCGTAAGCAGTTTTCTTTTTAAAACGAGCTGCATAGTTCCTTTACCTAAAATGTAACAGACTGATATTTGAGAATACCTCAACATTTAGATGTAGAAATTTTCCAATTCTTTTCAACAAAAATTAACCCGGGATTTTATTACTACATACAGCATCATTTATTTAATTATCGGATCAATAGGAAAAAGTTATAGTAGTTTTTTTCATATGATGCTGCTTCTTGGAATGTGCTAATTAAATGAACCAATCGGTTCATGATTTTATTATTATTTTAATATAAGTTCCCTTCCTAGAAAATGTTTTTGAACTTATAAAAGTCTCAAATATAGATCAAATTTATAGAAATTCTACGCAGTTTTTATCTAACTTTCTTTGGGTCTTCGACAAAGCTTAATATGTTCTGAAATTTTCGGTATAAGTGTCAAAAAATCTTATTAAGAAAGTTGTTTTTTTTTTTCATCTAAAAATTTTTACACATTTTGAAATAGATACATAATTTCCGATACCTGGATGTACAATTTGTCTGCCTTCACATTTCCATGCATCATAAATAGTAATTAAATTAATATCTCAAAATTAAAGTTTTTATTAAATATTACTTATCTGGCTAGTTTATCATGATAACGAGGTAACGTATTGAATGTTGAAGTTATAATCCCATTAATCCATTTTTAGGTTATAGACCGTAATGGATCTTATAGTACAATAATCATTGTTTTAAATCTGAAACTTTCAAAAGGTTTGGTAATTTTAAGTTAAAAATTTATAAAAATTAAAAAAAAATCTTTATCTGGTTGATCTATATATATCTTCAGAAGTGTATCTTTAAGTATCTTGATCGGTTCAATAAAGTTCGGTTCAAATAAAGTTAATTCAAATAAGCATCCTTCGTCCTACAGTTTTATTATACCAGTGTAGCTTATACAGAAATTTATTTAATACGTAAAGCGTTCATGAATACTATATAAAAATTTATTCCTTTCTAAATTTGATTCCGTGAATAACTGCTCACAATGTTGTCGCTTGTTAACCTAAAGTGTCACAGATGCAGGGTATTTCAGATTTATCACAGACTAAGATATATACTTTCGCTTGTTTAATATTAACCAAAAACGTGTTAAATATTTATTTATTTTTAAATTATGTTTCTTTTTCAAGTAATTTAATTCCAAAACAAATATTTGTTGATATTTGTATGTATTTATTTTTTATTTTTATAATATTTATTTTTATGTTATAAAAATTAAATATACAGCAATATGTAATAAATAGTACTAATTATAATTTCCATATTTATGTATAAAAATATTTATAAATTATATATACATATTGAAAACAACCTTAATATGTGGTTTTAAAATAATGTCATTATTTGAACATAATTAAATATTTAAATGTTTGTAAAAAAATTAATATTTATTAGCATTAACAATTTCAAATTAGTTACATTAGAGTTTGTTAAATCAAATAGTGATATTTAAAGTAAATAGTAATTTATTAAAAAAAATTAATAATTAATTTCAAAAATGTAATAAGTCTATTTTTAAATAAAATTTGTTAAATGAAATCGCTTAGAAGTCAAAATTTATCATTATGTAAATGTTAAAAGACTACAATCAGTTATATTTTAAAACATCCCATTAGAGAGTGTCTCGAAATTAGATCTTCATCTAAATATTGCAAGTTATTAAAACGTATTTGATTGTTTTGAAAAGAAATCTGCATGAAAAATAATGTCATGACATATGAAACAAATCTGGTCAAATTTAATTTAGCTCGGATCACATGCTTGGTTAATACCGACGAAGATACAGTGTGTCCAAATCGATTTTTATGTCCTTCACCACCGTAGGTGTTTGGGGTACTATTTGTTCTAAGAAAATGTTGCTACGCCCACCTTAAAGTGTTCCGGTCGACATGGAATCACTCTTTGAGTCAATTTAACGATGTCCGTCCATGCATAAAAACGTTTTGAACACTCAGCAGACCGCATTTTTAAGGTATATTGATGAATTGTAGGAAGTATTATTATTTTGGCCCAAAAACGAAGCCTATTGAAAGTGACCATGTTTGGCTTAATGTTTCAGTCACTTCTCACATGTCCTCCTGGAATAAACTTCTTAAGTTCACAAAAGTCCTAAGTATAAAGAGTTGTTAACGAAATTTGATAGAAATTAATCTAAAAATGTTCATAACCGGTGTACAATATTATGCGAGGGTCGGCCCATTGCTTCTCATAAGTCTCGTACAAGTCCCCTTCCAATTATTACATTGAAAAGCGTTTATGTCACAAATACGCTGGTTTTGTAATAATAATTGACGTATATATTGTCCAACCGTCCGCAAGTCTGTTTATTTGCGACCTGTGGAGTGTGAACACCTTACAGGTCGCAAAATTTGAAGTATCTCGTTGAAATAAAGAACGTAGCTTATTCCGGCCCAAGCTCGGAGCCTACTAAAATTGAAATTGACCCATTTATTCTCATAAGTCCCATACAAGCCTCCTTTCAAATATTACCTTTAGGAGCATATATCTCACATATACATTGGTATTGTAAGCAAAATCAAACGTACGAATTTCATGTTAATGCAGATGTCGCCATAATGTACTGCACACGCGAAGATTAGAAAATCGAAATATACGTGGATCTTTCACTAATTTTTCGTAGTGTAGGGTATTCGATATTAGAGCTTGACCGACTGTAACATTCTAACTTATTCTTTATTATCTTTTATTCTTAAAATGTTAAGTTTGTAAGACATTATTTAGATTTTATTTAACTAAATTAATAACCAGACATTTATTAATATTTCTATTAAAATTTAAATAAAGTTTTATATTTGTAGCATACTTTACAGCTGCTATTTAGTTTAAACCATTATATACAGAATAGTTTGTTTTAAATTATTAATAAATTATATTTGTTTATGGTTTAATAATTTGCTGATATTGATTTTTATTCTAAAATAATGAAAATATGATTATCTGGCATATTTTCTTAAATGAAATCATTTCCTCTAAAGACAAAATACAGAAACCATAAATGGAAAACATAACCAAAAGAAAAAGGAGAAAATCATAAGGGAATTAAATGTGTAAGATTAACAGCTAAATTAAAACAAATATTTGGTTCCATTAAGGCAATAAATACTAAGGATATAAACATGAGAAAATACTTAATCATGTAGAAATTGTGTAATAAAAATTAAGTGAAAATATTATGGTCATTTATAAAATGATAAAGCTCCTATTCAAACAAATAAAAATATATTAAGAGGTAGGAAATATATGTATAGTGATATTCTTTATGAAGATATTTTATAAGGATATTTTAAAAGTAGTGAAATCGGAGAAATCGTTATACTAATGGGTTTAACTTAAAATCTTTTTTTAATTGATAGCATATCCTTTCATAACTACATGTATTGAAGGGAACTTTATTTCAAAATTTTTCTTCAATATATTTGAAATACTCCAGTGTTTTCAAGCATAAATTTATAGTTTTTGGCTTCCAAATCAAAAGATTTTTTTTTTTTGCACTTTTATAAATTATTAACATTTCTGAAAAAATGTATTTTTTAAAATTTTCTTTAAACTTGATAACTGATTTCTGTCAAAAACAGATCATGTTTCCTTTTCGTTTTTATTCCATGTTGCCAATCCAGTGCTTTTTTGAATTTTATACTTTAATTTTTTGTGCATATATGAGTTATCGTGCATACATTATCATAAAAATAGCGACTCTCAGAAAGGGAAGAGTGCAATTTTCATATCGAAGTATACAGAAGTGGTAGGGAAAGCCAGTAAGCTTGTAAACAAATATTTTCTCTTCAAAGAAATTATCCAAGGAAATAGTAAACTTTGTCTAAAGCATATCCACTGTGTTATAATTCGTACAAGACTGATCCTGTTAAAGCCCTTCTTATAGTATATATGCAATGATGATGTGTGGCTAATCTAGTATTCTTATTACGCTATAGCATTAATGGTAATTTTAAAGTAGGTTTTAGACTTCTAATTGTTCTTGAAATGTAAATGAAAAATAGTTGCTGTCTCAAACAACATCATCATTTATATGATCTTGCAGTATTTTGAGAATCGCACATAGACTAGTGCCGTTGAAGCATTTCGTAAATAATATTGCAAACATAAGGAGAAGCGATATCCTCAAGGTGCTGTGTCAATGGTTTTTGAAGTGGATAAAGTTTTTTTGATTCTGGTCTTATGATCAATTTGAGCCAGATGATCTCAGTGTGAAATTTGGTAAAATAAATGTTTATACCCTCCATTACCACAAGTGGTGTTGGAGAATAATAAGAAGTAAAACAAGGCTTCATAAAGTAGATAAATTTTGGCACCGAATTAAAACCACAATTGATTTAGATATTTCCATCTTACTGCCGGTTGAAAACATTTAGCTCTTCCATCTATATTTCTTTTGGAAACATTGATTTTGTCCAATGAAGCTTCCAATTTAAAAACAGCTATATCGGTCCAACAGCTAAATATGTATATTTGAAACAACCCTAAATTTCCAAAATAGAATTTTTCTAATTTTTTTTAACAAATATTAATAGTAAATATTAAAATATAATTTAACACAAACATAGAGTTACATGTACTTCATCATATACACGAAAAATATCTTTCATTAAGATACATCCCAAATTCAGAATGTTTTATTGACCACATTCTTGTAGATAATTTTCTGAAATTTTCCACATATATTAATTTTGATATAAAAATAAACCCAAAGAAACTAGATTGGGCCATTATTTGACCTAGTTCCTACATAACTCCCTTCCCTGACTATGACTTTAAGCTTATAAAATTTTTTATTGATATTCGGCTTTTATTGTTTTAACTGTATTTAATGTGTGTTAGTTAATTTTACGTATATCGAAATTTGTAAGATCTTCCATATAGTTTCTCTCCTCAGAAAAGGATTTTTAACATGTAAGACTAACATTAACTGAACTGATTTCATTAAAAATTTGTACAATTATTTTTTAAATTGTATACTTCTATATGTTATTTGACAATTATTGGGTCATAAAACTTTTTGGCTAAACAGTTTCTAAATTTACTTATACCCTATCCACCATGGGTTGTTGCGGTGATAGGACACTGTTTAGAAGTATGTAAATGAAAAAAGAAATATTGCTACCACTACTTTTAAATATACCTATATAAAGTTCAATATATATGTTTAAGTCGAATAAACGGTGTCCGATGTGGACAGACGGCTGTTTATGTAATCATTGTGAACAAAATGCAGGTCGCAATTAATAACCAAAAGACAATATTATTACGGTATTATTGCAACCAATAAGGGTCGAAAAATAATTAACATGGAATAATTATACTCGGAAATTAAAGTCACGTTTTCTAAAAAAAATCTTCCTGCACATTGAATGACGAAGCCTATATTCTAGTAGATTTTTCGCAACTTTTTGGTTAAAACAATGTATGTTGCTGATGTCCAGAGGTTTTTAAAAATGTTTAGGGCCCAAAAACTTCTTGGCATGTCAAACAATATTAAAAGAAGCTAATTATTTGTTACATTTGGCTTTATACATATCAAAATTTACATCAAGAAATATTTGCAGAAAAGGCTGCCTTCATTCATAAGACTTCATAATATGTCCACTTATTTTTGGCCTGCCACTACGGCAAACAAGAGCTTTAGCAAGAAAAATATTGTGGAATGTATACCAAGAGAAGCAAATCCTCCAAACTTTCCGGGTCTAGGCCCAGTGCAGAGATATTTCGAATTTGTTGAAAGAATTGAATTCACAAAGAAGGTGTCTAAAAGTGTAATAGATTTTAAAAGTAAATGTTCAGGCAAAGTGACAAAAACCATTATAAAAACGTTAATGGAAGGGCTTCCGGAATAGGTTCAAAATTTCATCATTTGTGATCAAAACTATAAAAGTATTTTTTGTAATAAGAATTTAAATTTAGTAGTTTTGTTTTTATTAACATATATTTATGATCTTGATCTCAATCCTTAACAGAAATAAAAAATTACGAACGTATGAGTTATATTAATAAATTTTATTAAGTATTTGCATGTACTCATAATTTCGACAATATAAAAAGAAAACTGAAACATTTTTTAATCTATTTATATACTTATGTAAAAAAACTAACTAATTAAACTTATTTTACATAAAACAGGTACTTCTGCTACGGTAAAATAAATTCGTAAACGATTTCAACAATCTACATGTTAAAAGTTCAGCTTTATTGAATTTTAACAGATTCAAATTAAAAAAGTCTTATCTTAAGAAAATAATTTTTAAAATGTATATCCTTGGGAGCATACGCTTACAAATAAAATGTCAATATATTAAATGTGTCCCTTTATGTTTGGCTAAAATACAAATTGGTGAAGATTAAATTTTTACAAATTTTTCACTGGTTTAATTCATATTAATTTATACATTTTTCACTGGTTTAATAATAAAGATAAAAAATTCTTTTGTAATTTAACTGCCATCGATGGGTTTATACGTATGTTTCTACCAACATACATATGCACAATATATATTTATAAATCAAGAGTACTTATAATGAGTTTATGTGTGTATTATGGATTTTGTGTATCTGCTTGTCTTTGAGTTTATTTTTTGTTCAATCCTTAAAATGTTTCTATAGGTAACCATACCGATATCATTCTCTCATACGTGAAATATATCAAAAGTATTAGCCTTAAGCAGTTTTTCCTTCAAAATGTCGCAAAGTTTTTATTATTATTTTTAACCTTTCCTCATCATATCCTGTCAACAACAATATAACAGATTTATTATACATATATAGTTTTTTTATTTACATTTTTTCATTTTGTGTCATTTACTCTTTTTGTTTAATTTTTCTTTATAGAGATTTTCCCATTCTTTTACAGTTAACTGTCGGTGTAAAGAAATAATAAAATTAATGAATAAAAGAAAGGGAATTAATAATAAGAGAAATTCATATATATGATAATATAAGAAAATAAGTATATGATATAAGAGAAAAAAGGCAAACAAGAATGAGGGATATGTGACATGAAGTAAATAGTGAATCGAAGGTTTATAGTTTGAACGACAGTGGAATGATGAGTTCTAAAATTTGTGTTTAGTTAATCCCAAAAACGTTATTATTATTTTTAGAACTATAAAGTACAGTTTTTTTAAAAATGCACAATATCCTTTTTTTAATCTTTTTCATTTAAATAATATCTTCTTCTAACAGAAAGTGGGTTTTGGAAGTATAGTTCATATAGATTATTGATAATACAAAAATAATCCCAGTTTTAATTTGAGGTGTTAACAAAAATTGTTTCCTTTAATTGCATGGGTATGAATAAGATTTGTGGGAAGCTTGTAACTTAAACGTATCCGGTTTCATTTATACGCAAAAACTATCTCTATAAAAAATAAAATGTAATGTAATATTTTTGGAGAAATTAAAAAAATACATTTTTTAAAGACTTTTAAAAATTTTATTAATAAAATTATAAATAAAATTAGTCCACACACAAAAATTTTGATATGGAAGCAATGTCTATTCAAATCTTGAGGAAAAGTGAATTAAGAAAGTCGACAACCTTACTGAACTCTCCAATCTTCAACATCAAATGTGGTGTATATAGGAAATGTAGTTACTTTTCCAATCATGACTTATCCAAAAGATGTTTACTGTATGAAATTGAGGAGTTACTTACATTTCAATATACTCAAAATATATAATACGTAATTAAGTATATTTTAGAGCAGATATAGGCTTGCCAATAACATACATACAGGCGGATAGACAACGACGAAGCATTAAATTTAAGTACCTACCAATTCGAAATCATGTATTTGGACATGCCTTCCCCCTTGGTTAGGAGCGGAGTCCATCTAAAACTCCTGCCGATTTTTGGGGCATGGCATCTGGTTCAATATATCACTCCACACTGACTCTTCCAGCTATTTGGGTTTAAATTACAGCCATACCAACAGTCAAGCTGGAACAGAAATTCCGGCAGCACCTGACTCCCGTGTTACCATAATTAAGAATCCGGTTGGACTTCGAAATCAACATGATTACTACCAGTTCAACTCTTAACAGTTCGAGACTGGTGATCCACATACCAACATACATATACAATTGAACAACAATTACAATACTAACATTGAACAGCTTCCTCACGGATGAGACTTTGGCCACATGATGTAACACTGGAAATGGATAAAGACAAACATAACGAAAGGACACGCAACAACGCAGGAAGGTGACAACGATGAGGAATGAGAAGCAGCCCGAAAAACTAGCAACCAGGATCAGTGAAGTGGAGCCGAAGATCCGAAGAAGCCATCAGTTCCAAAACTGCCAACAATCGTATACCTATAAACAAACCGGAGACAGGCAACAGCAACACAGGGAGCACGAACACACGACAGGGAGCACCACGAGGGTTGATCTCACATCGGGGTTGCCTCCAATATTGATTTTACTTCTCCTTACTAAAACTTAATACTCAAAAGTCGCCCAACCTCCCTAATGTTCGATGGCCTTCTAAGGCCCTACTAAAATCACATCCCGCCTTGGTATGAGCTATGTCCATACTATCTAAACTTAGGGGGATAGACAGACGAATATAGCTAAAATTACTCAAATTTTGATTTGATGTAAGAATATATATACGTAATAGGGTCTTATGTGATTCCTTCATAGCGCTTCACCATTTGTGGTGGAGGGTATAACAATACACAGTGGATCATAAAACATAAGATTCTCCTACAATTTCTAGACGAATTTCAAAAAACATCAAATATTTGATATAGAAAAAGGGAAAACGTGTATTTTTATTTCTTATTTTTTTAATCAAAATTATTAACGCATTTTAAAAGATTAACTATCAAAAGGGAACAGCTGCCAGTTTCTGGCTTAATTTGAGAAAAACGATTTTTTGTAAACAAAATTTATTCCGACAAAATTAAAATTTTCTACGAAAATTTCGAAAATGACAAATATTTGAGAGGGGAAAAGGCTAAACGTGTATTTTTATTTTTAATTTTTCTATTTAATTTAATTTTAAATACAAATTTTTAGCTAAAATTAAGAAAATCGACTTTTTATATACAAAATAAAATTTCCTATATAATTACAATCTGTTAATTTAAGAAAAATTTTTTGATAATATGCGCAGCCTTTTATTATATTTGAAAACAATGAATATCTAGGCGTATGAGTTATAAATATATGTATTTTATTAAGTATACTCTATGCACTACTATAATAACACAATTAGTAAGTAAAAAGTAGTTTTTAAATAATTTTTGACATATCTGATGTGTGGACAAAAATCTAAAATATCTTCAGGATATATGGGACATCTGAATCTATTTTCTTCAAAAAATTTTATTTCTTTATTATTTATTTTTTTTTTAATTACCCTTTTTGCAATTTTGGAAAAATCCCAATGGTAACGCAGTGTATGTGTATATTTTCTATTATAAAATACGTTAAATAATTTTACCACACAATGGTAACTCTTAATGTTTGTAAAACATAAGTCTGGTAACAATGAAAATGCATTTCCATACATGAAGTAAAAGTTTGTCTGGTAACATAAAAAATAAAGTTCTCTTACAATTATCATAACATTAGTTTACAGAAATATTTTCTTTTCATTTATTTCAGAACAAAAAAATTATTTGAAGCAAAGTTAAAAAATAATTGTAAAATTTTCTTAAAAATTGGTAAATAATAAAAGAACGATCAGAATTTCTAAATTCAAGAAAAAGGTGACACAGTAAGAGTAATGGCTAGTAAATTAAAGGCAACAAGTTTACCATGAATATAAATTTAAAAAATCCAAATGAACGGCAAATCAAAATATATTTGACTGAAAATTTACTGATCGGGAAGTAGGACAAGTGCGACTGTCTGTTAATAAATCAAAAAGTTCATTTAAAATTTGCTATCAAGTCAAGCTACAGATTCAACAACAGATTTTTAATAGTGACAATGATCTGTAATATCAAAAATGAATGTCTGTTCCGCTCTAGTAATAAATCTGCCAGGTTATTTTCTGCCAAATAGTTAAGTTTTAGGATACTGAATGACAATCTGTTATTTTTAACAATGAAAAGAATGTATTGGCGATATTTAAGAAGAGAACGCGAAACTAGACATAACAGAAATTTAAAGAGAGGATCGTTTATGATACGGGTTGCTTTTGGATACCAGGGAAATTATATCAGATATTTCGTTACACATTACTGTGATTTATTGGAGAATATTTCGATAGATTTTGGTTATGATTCTTGGGATGCAAGTTAGATATATGAAGAAGAAAATTCATACTTCCAGAGAAATAAAAAGTTTTTTCGACTAAAGATTTCAAAATCTAGAGTGGACTGCTGCAAGTCCAGATCTAAATTCCATGTTGGAAATATTATTTTGTACTCTGGTAGATGACAATATAAAGCATCATCTCAACGAAAATTAGCCATTCAAAATCAATGGAATAAAATTGATATTTCTATTCTTTGACCTTTAGTTGGATCAATGATATGTCGTCATATGGAAGTAATTTTAATAAAGGTAGAAACACAGATTTTTAGATAATAATTTCTTTCGGAGAAAATAAGCTCTTCTTTAAATTTTTATGTTGTCAGACCCACTTCTTTCGCTTAACATAAATTAATCGTATAATTCCCCTTTATCATCTTTAATTCTCACAAATAAACGAAATGTTATTTTCTAATTCTAGGAATTTTATAAATTCCAACGAAATATTTTTTAAATTAAACTAAATGTGAACACGCGTAAATATCAACAAGTATTTTTTATTATCTTTCAATCAAATATCAACAACATCTTTTAATAAATAGAAGAATAGAAACACCCACATAAACCACTGTTGTTGAATTTCTGTTGACATATTTATGCCACTCAGATGATAAAAGAAATTATTCGTTTTAATTTTATACATTTTTATGAAGTTTACCTTTCTTTAATATTTCTGTATTCATTGTTTTATAAATCAGCATAAAACGTATATAGACAAGACTTAAGATTTTTTTCCATTCGTTGCTGCTGGTTTTGTTCATCCCGAAAATGGTATTTAATAAAAAACAGCGTACAAACAGTATTTTAATGAAACGAGAAAGGAGGAATTAATATTAAGAAAGAATAATGTTGTACTGATAAGAAGTGAAAGTTGTTGCGAATACTTAATGGACTGTAAGGTTGGCTATTGGTTATGTAACACCCTTAAAGAAATATCAAAAACTGCATTAAGTGCCCTTATTTTTATTGTGTGCTAAAAAATTATGAAATACTTTCAACATAACTTGACTTCCTTCCACAAAAAGTTGGCCAAGCATTCAAAGGTCTGCAGACAAGCTGTGTCCAGTTTTATTAAACAGTATCGTAAGAATTTGTCTGTTGATAGCAAACCAAATAAAGGTCGACTTGATGGTGAAAAAATAGAAAGCACTTTCGAAAGATCTCCCAACACAGCCAGTGGAAAAGCAGCTCGGTAAGCTCAAGTCTTGTTCTATTTGGCAAGAAAAGTTTCAAGTTTAGCTGCATAATAAATGTAAGTATTAAGGCACATTCTAATTTATATTTCTCTATTTTCTTTAAATTGTAATTATTATTTTATTCAAATAAAAAAATTGTTCCGTTTTATTCATTTATAATTAATAATTTATTAATACATATGTATATTAAGAATTTTTCGATCTCACTCCCTTTATAGATATTAATGAATGTTTTTCTTACTAATATATACATTGCATTGTATCATTTTAGACTAATAGTCGGTCTAGCCCGACTATTAATTAACCTACACTATATTGATTATAAACCGAACCTATGAAAATTATGGAACGACCAATATTGCTTTTTTGATTCTGCTAAAAAAGTTTAATACATTTAGTGTTATTAATATACTAATTTGTGAGTTTTGAACGCTTTTTTTTCGGGGGCAGTTTTATAAAAAAGCTATGGGAAATAATAGTTCGGCTTTCTTATAATTTCGAACATCGAATCCTGTGCACTATTTTCTTGTTGTTGTCAAACACTTTTAGGATGTATTAAATGTAAGTTGCATAGCTTAAACTTTACTGTTTTCACTGGGCGTATAAAGTGCATAATCATCGAAAAAAAATCTTTTAAATCATGTAACATATACGCTGTGTAGAATACAGGGAAAAATAACAAAATTATATCAAGGCATTATATTTTTAAATAATTTATTTTTCATTAAAATCATTCGACCCAGATTGAATTATTTTTGATCATCTGTGCATTATGTTATCCATTCTTACAAATAAGTCTTAAAAGTATAAAGAATTCCAGCGGGACATAGGTGTTGGACTATAGCGATGGATGACATATGCATCCAAGAACAAATAAATATTTTAAATTAATGCTGAAATGTTGAACATAGATTTTAATTTTAGAGTGTCACTGACTACACACCATACTAGAAAGGTTTATGTAGTGTAATATTTTTTAATGTTTCTGACGATTCAAAAGTTACAGAGTTATCCCCAATACATGGAATTGTGCACAGCATTAAGTAAGAACACTTTCCTCTAATTATGGAAATATATGACATTTTTTCAGTTTTCATTCAGCAGCACAAAGATCTTTTGCCAAAAGAAAAACATATTACTCTTTTAGTATTACGACCATTTTCCACAAAGAGTAGAGTATTAAAAAGAAACATATAAGGAGCACTAAAATATACCCATACCAACATATTCACCCTTTACATACATTATTAAAATTATAATAAATAAAGTTAAAGAAAAATATAATACGCACTCACACATTTAAACTTACGAAAATAAATTTAAATATTTACCACTCTCATAATGTTTTAAAGTTTTTTATTAATGCTGCAAGGAACCATATAATGAGAAAGCATAACTCGTAAAGTAACAGCAGTTAAGAGAAAAGCGCTAATCATTCCGGTGACGAAGATGAGTCTTATTTATACACATACACAAGAGTAATAAGCAAATGTGAGTAGTTAATACATAAAAGTCTACAACAAAATACATAAGGCATATGTCATGTATGTACTTACATGTATACATTTGTATGTGTGTAAATATACTAGTGACAATGAATGATGTACAATTCATGTTAAAAAAAATGTGCAAACTAAAGTTGCTTTCAACATGTCTCCCATGATATGGTTCCTTATATTTTTACAATGCATTTGTATGAGTGTTTCTTTTTTCCAGATGTTTGTATGTAGATGTAAGAGCACGAGTAACTGAGTATAAATTGCAATATGTCTCTTGACAATGCAATATAAATTCACTGTCTAGCCACATAAAGAAATTTATATGAGTTTGTATGTGAATGTTTTACAACAGAGACGGCTGTTTTTAATTACTTTTACAGCCCACTTACATCCGCTCGAATAAGAAATTACTTCATGTGGAAAAAATTCATTTATCCTGAGACTATTTTGGCAACTTTTGGATTAAATATTTTGAAGATATATAATTTAGAAAATTAATTAAATTCGAAAGAAGCTTAAAGTCTATGATCTTCATGAATTAAATTTCTTTAATGGAGAATAGAATTTTTAAATTTTGAGCTACAATTTTATTTTTTTTTTTAATTTTTATCTAAAATTGTTGTTTTATAGAATTTAAATTTTATTAAAAAATTAAATTTAAGGAAAATTTAAATTTTTATTAAGATAAAAATTAAGTAGAAAATTTAATTTTATCGAAAAAATTTTTATTGAAATATTTTTGCGTCTTTAGTAAATAAAAATTTATAGTGAAAACTGATTTTTTTAATAATTTCTATAAAAATTAATAATTTCTATAAAAATATTTAACTTTTTTTAGTGAAAAAATATATGAAGAATTAATTTTCCAATGAAAAACGAAGCTACTACACTTGCAGTTTTAGTTTTTTATTAAATTGAAATTTTTATTCATTTTAACAAAAATGATATTTTTATAGTTTAAACACAAGTGGTGAAATTTCTAACATTTTCCTGAAACTCTTCCATTAACGTCACCTGTTAAAAATCTATCGCACTTTCACCGTCAAAAATCGATCGCACTTTTGACACTCCTTTTGTGTTCTTTAGAATTATTTCAATAAAAGCAAGAAGCTTTTGTATTTTTTTCACCAGATATAAAATCAAAATATTTTTATAAAAATTGAGTTTAATAACCGTGCTCTACTTTTAGCGTCTTAACTTTTAGCAGCGTTCCTGTCAGGAACTTTTTGAGCCTTATATGGACCATTCTTTCTATTTAAACCAACTTTTGTATCAAAGGATAAAAAAAAATTGAAAGTTTAAATTTTCAAGTGAAAATGAGAACAAATTTAAATTCTATGGTAAAATTTCTAAAATTTTTATTACAAAATCGAGCCTTAATTTCTGTAAAAATATCTACATTACGCAAATAAAATAAATTAATTTTTCGAAAAAAATTAAATTTTAACTTTCAAATATTTAACTTTTAAGAAAAAAAAACTTAACCTTTAGAGAAAATTTTTAATTTTATAGAAATTTTATGAAAATTTTAACTGTTTAGTAAAAATAGAATTCAGTAAAAATTTTGAATATTTAGTGAAAATTTTGAATTATATATGAATTTATTTTTAGACAATTTTGATTTTCGCTCTAAATTTATGTTTCTCATTTTCTCCCATGTTAAATACCCAATCCCTTCCTTTTAGTATTTCCAACCCTGGTTCCTTTACCTTAAGTTTCAAATGAACATCAAGAGCATGTACATCCTAGCCTTATCCAAGTCAGTACTCATCAACAATATGCATGAAATTCAAATCTTTTGTAATTTTCTTTAATCAGAATTGTACATTCATGGTTCCGCCTGTAAACACACAAGGAATAATTATGTGACTTTTAGTAGCTTCAAGTTATTTATAGAAAATGATTACTGTTGTAGAGAAACCTTATGTAATATATATGTATGTATAAGCTTTAGTGCGTTAATTAGATGAATATATGTAATGAATAATAAGAACAAAATAAAAATATATACTTCACGGTATACAACTTAAAGATAAAGTAAATAAATTAATACTAACGCAATTTCAAAATATTTCGATCAGATCTAGAATAAATTTTTTGGTCTTTGTTTAATATTAAATTTATTTTGTGATTTCTGCTCAGCTAACAGAAAGATTTTGAAGATTAGAAATTGATATGACTACCAAGGAAAATAATTGATGACGCCTCATAGAATATGGTATCATAAATTTACATGTTTCTTTCATTAGATCAAAATCAGAGCAGTTCCTTTTGTGATGAAATAATGTGCTATCATATAGATAAAAATGAATTATCTAGCGAATATGACCAATATATCAACTTTTTGCATCAAATAACATTCACTTTTTTTAATTTGCATCCAGTTCTAACCATTTAATTGATACCAAATACTTGTTTAAGAAAGTTTAACATAAATTAGGTTTCATCCACTCAAACTTTGTTATCTATGCTCTCCTCCAATTCAAGTCAAAAACACCTTAACTCTAACTATGTTCGATACTATTGAGACATCTCATACCCTTCAAAAGTTATTGAAAATTTTTGACCACTTCTATGGGTCCCGTTTTGAAAATATAAAGATATTCTAAACGATACAAAAGTAGCATAATTTAACAAAAAGAATTAAGAACGTTTTATTTACTATGTCGAATTTTCAATACCCTCAACCGTACTCATACATACATCCACAAATGTATACAATATATAAAAGTTTTTCTTAAATATGATACAGGAACATTTAATAATTCATAAAGTTTTTGTATTTTTGATTTTTGACTATAACTGAATCAGTTTTGGAGTGACATATGTACTTAACCGATTTTGCTGGTTTAAAAAGAAAACTTCTTAGGACTATAGCCAGTACTCAGGTCGAATTTCATTGAGCTCTGTTAATTATTGTGGATGTGAGAGTGCGAATAGCAGACCCTCCAGACGGATGTGACTTAAATTTTGATTTTATACAAGAATATTTATGAAATATATGTGATCTGAGATCTAGTTAATATAACTTCTTTACCACTTGTGGTGGTTGAGAACATGAAAAAACTTATTTGTAAACATTGTAAGACATATACTTAATATAATTAATTGATAAACGTATATAACTCATACGCACAGAGAGAATTTTTTCTCTGTGTATTAATTTATCAAAGAAAAACATCTGTTTTTTCTTGATAAATGAATATTCGGTAGCTTTGATCAAATGAATATAATATGAAATGTGTTATATTGCATTTATACTTAAACTATTTTATTTCATACTATAGTTGCGTTATCTTATTGATCCAATTAAATAGCACGATATTCACAATATCGCATTTAATTGTTGTGAATACATTATGAATTGTTGACGTTATCCGAAATTTTTTGGTTTCGTACATTTTATTGACATTCATTTATCGCAAAATAAATTATGTACATTTCTGCTTTTCTTCTACTTTTTTTACTTTTTATTTTTGTGCGATTCTCCATGGTGCTAATCTTCTAATGTAAATACTGCTGGATATTTCTCGTTTTTGCAACTCACTCTTAGAAATGATGTGTATTTTTCTCTGCTGGACGTTTCGTACCCTCAAACTTCATGGTAATATAAGGTCTGACTACGCCAATGATTTTAAAGCTTTTGGTTAAGTAGTGGCCTGTTATACTCTGGAACTTGTTGTTGCCCCATGATATCCAGATCTTTGAAATGAAGAGGTCTACATAGGCAGATGTAATCCGTCAATAATCTTTAAAAATTTTATTCATTTTTGACTGTTACAAATTTACATTGTGTTCAAATAAACTTATTTTGGAAATGATTCTCCGACATTTTACTCGATAGATACATCTTAATGAAATTTCACATTGCTAGAGATATTTTCTTTTTCGCACTTAATATCTCAAAATTAAAAAGTTGTGTAAATCTGAATTTGGAAATTATGAGAAAATCTAAAATAAAACAAGTTAGAAGTTTCGGTTACGCCCGATTTTTAATAACCTACACCACATTGCTTGTTATAAATGTTAGATACCATTAATTTTTTGGTATCTAACATTTATAATAAACAATGTGTTGTAGGTTGAATCTCCCTCGTATAAAGGTATTTTTTAATTAATGCATAAGAGTATAGTATAGCAGCATAGACGTACTAATCCATGTGGGATTAGTACGTCTAAAGGGATTTTTTGTGGGCGTTATATGGGAGCTGGAATAAATTATGAACCGAACTTAGTAAAATTTCGCAAACTGATTCTTGTTTATATTTGCCTTAATTTCTCTAATTTTTATTACTATACCAACATTTATGTGAGATATCCAAAGCAATATTAAGCAAACGAGATTATATGGACCAAAGAGAAATAATCCTCGTATAATTTGGCACATAATTTTAAAATATTATAAAATTAATAAGTGGAATTTTTAATTAAAATCGCTTCATTTTTAGGAATTTTCTAATCTTAAACCAGAAGAAGAAGAGGTGAAATAATGGACCCATCGTCACCAATTTCAAAAGGAATCTTCCTTGGGCCAAAATAGTGACACAGCTAAATTTGGTTAAGATATCTTTAGATCTGCGGCCTGCATTTTATTCACAAGGTTGGCATGGACAGTCAGCCAGACTGTCAGACGACTAAAAGTATGGACAGACATCGTCAAATCGTTACAGTTTTTGCACATACGCATAACACTCCAACCACCTATTGCAGTTTAGGGTATAAAATATCATAAATATCATAAATTATTTCATTGACGAAATTGAATTTTTTAAACTTGATTTATTTGCACTGGAATTCTTAATATTTCTGCACGAAAAAGTGGGAATCATTTAAATTCGTTAATTCATCGGCAATTAAGTATTCTTTATTTATTATTATATTTTTCATTTCAATTTTATAAAGTTTATATATTCTAAAGGTTTGTGAATCTTCAAGTATAAATAACTTTAAAAAAACTTGGAATGTCAAATAAAGTCATATTTTCTTGTAAAAATTAACATTATAAATGTTTTATTCGGATTCGGATTTTTGCAATCATATTGATAGATATATTGATAGCGGTGGAGCATATTTAGGATTCGGCACGTCCGAATATAGAAAGGCTTTATTTTAAGTACAGTGATCTATAATTTGTTTGCGGATCATCTTCATATATTTTCATAAGTCACAGTTACACGCTCAATATTTTAGTGATATCAGCCCATAATTATTCAATAATATTAAAATTACGGTAAATCTTAGTTAAAACACCCTTAATTTCAACTTTGAGTTTCTGTTAAATATATTATAACGGAAACGGAAATTATTTTTCACCCAACTTTCGCATTAAAACGTTTTTAAATGTAAATAATTTTTTAATTTTTTTGCTGTTCGTAGAATAAACAAATGAAAAATAATTTTCTTTTTTCTCTTTCCTTGTTATTTTCTTAACATCTTTTCTACATAAAAAACTTCTACCTGTTGACTTGTAACAACAAAAACAACAAATACAATTAAAGATGAAAAAATTACAAACGGAAAATAATAATCAAAAGAAGTAGCCGAATTTTCAATACCCTCTACCACAAATAAATACATAATGTTTTTTTACATATACAGTATATGTACATACACCCTCACAAACATATGAAATATAACAACGTTTTTCTTATATAAAAGAAAAGAATGAGTAATGAAATAAGTTATATTTGCGGCTATAACTTATTTTCTACTGAACCGATTTTACTAATTTGGAATGCTAATAAGGTACAGATTTCATGATATAATGGCAAACTTTTTCCTAATTTCTCGACCCATAATTGAAAATTTTATGAAAGATTTTTGGTTGAACCAAATATAATAAACGGATTTTGTTAATTTTAAATAAGAAACTTCTCAGATAAATCGTCTCAGATTTTGATTTGATGCCAGAAAATATATAAATTATTATTACATTATTTAAGATGATTCCTTCTTAGCACATATGGTGGTGGAGGGTATACGAGTAACATAGAATTTGTATTATTAAAATGCAAAATAAACTCATCCACCAAAAAGTTATACTTTTGTATTTTTAGTATAAGCAAACAAGAATACCATATTCGGCATTGCCGAATCTTCAAAGCCCTCCATCACACATACACATGAAGTAAATAGGTTATTTTTCATATATACACTCATACATACACTCGCAAATGTATTTAATATATAAACACTTAAAGAGTCAGCTACATTTTCCGCTATAACTTTAATTCTAATGAACCGATTTTGATCATGGTAGTGAAGTACACATTATTTAATATTTTATAACATATTGACAATTCAACAAAAGTTCATCACTTGAACATATAGGTTGTCTCAGATATCGGTCTGATTCTTTTGGTATACTGAACCCATTTTCGTGGTCATTTGTTATGGATGTGAGCGTGCCAACAACAGACAGACAGATGGACATAGCTAAATTGTCTCAGATTTGATTTGATACAAGAATATAAATATAAGCATTATGGGATCTGACATAATTACTTCTTAGCGTTACACATGGAATGATATAGTAAATACACCCCTTCACCAACTTGTGGAGGTGGAGGGTATTAAAAAGATGTGAATTTAAGAAACAGAAATTGAAACCAAAATTTTATGAATAATTTATGTAGAAATTCTAGATGTTGTCGTGTACGTGTGTTGAGTAAAAAATATGAAACGGATTTATAATTTATGTATTGAAATTTTAACAAGCACAAAATACAACTTGTTTTTTTTTAAGAAAGAAAAAAAAACAGATTTAAATATAAAATGTAATAATTAGTTGAATTATACATATATTTCAATACATACTTACACATAAATGGGAAACATAAGTAACTGTATTTCTTTATAAAAACCTAATTTAGCCTCTTCGTTTTAAACTACTTAAAAATACTTTGGATTATATAATATTACTTTTTTATAACCGCCGTCATCAGGCGATGTAGTTAATAGAGATATATTATGTGAGTCATACATTTTGTAACGTATTACTTATCTGCTACAGTAGCAGCAGCATTCACAAGTAAATAAGTAATAAGTCTTCTGTAGAGTAAAACTAATAAAGACTAAAGATAAATATTTCATTTTAAACACTGGATTTTACTAAACTAAATGGAAGAAGTAGGAAATTGAAGTCGATCAAACCCTACTATATAATACACAAGATTGCTACTAAAATGATATGAACAACCCCTGTCAAAATTTATTTTGCGATTTAAGAGTGCCTTACATTATTATCATGTTAATATTTATGCTAATATAATTAAATAAGGAGAGAGATCGAGAAATTCTTAACATACACAAAAAGAAATCATCTCAGACCCCCTTAGAAAGTATCAATATTTTGAGATAACCTCAAATTTCCGTAAAATAACTTTTGTAATTTTTTCATCAAAAAATAAATGGATTAAAACAAAAAATATAATTATAATATACAGTTCATCATCATCGAAATCACCAAAATCGGATCAATGGAGAAATAAGCCCAAAGAAAGAAGATTGTACTGGGCTTAAAATTTGATCTAGCATCCATATAACGCCCCTTTATGGAATATGGTTTATATCTTATAAAACTCTTAAATATGAACAAATTCTATTGAAATTTGGAAAATGGTACTGGGCTATAAAACTAGTAAATATAGATTAAAGATTCCTAATGCATCCGATAGGAAAGCCAGACCAGATAGCTCATGCTCTGATAATTTTTTCCAAAAATTAGAGCTAATGCAGGTTGAAACAGAAGGCTCATGAAGTTCCTGATAGTAACGCTGGTAAAAATTTAGAGGTCAAAAATAGGGCACAAAAATTGAAGTCAAGTTTTCTAAAAAATTATTCTTACTACATATCTGATAACAAACGTTTGTTCTGACAACTTTTTCACAACTTCCTCCTTTTATGTTGCTTATGCTAGAATGGAAAGATCCGATAAATACTGAAATTTATATTAAGGAATGTTTACATAAGATGCTGCTTTCATTCATAAGACTTCATAATTTGTCCATTTATTTCTGACCCAAATTTGCATTCTGTTATAATGGCAAAACAAGTCTTAAGTGGTAAACAACCAATAAACTTCATGGGTCACATATTTGTGACAGCCGTGCAGTTCAATCCAGTAAAATTATGCTGTGTTCATTAGACCATGATTTTAACTGCAATTTATAAAGTACCGCAGCATCACCTTGTTGGAACATGCAACATTCATCCATTTTTCATCCCTAAAAGATAGAAAAGCAGGTTTTAGCTATTTGTTGTAAATTATGCTATTCATTATTGTGGGAACAAAACAAATTTTTGATCTGCGAACTGAAGAAAATACTGGCTAAATAATAAAACTACCAATTACATTTTGACATCCGAAAATTCCATGACTACAAATCGTGCTAATAACATGAGTATGCGTCGGAACCATCTAAATTAATTTGCTTACGTCAGTGAAAATTTCTTTCTATCACTTCTCCGCCCACTTCGTGTATTTTCATGAGACATACTGACGATTTTCTTTGTGGTGTTTTTAAGCTTTATCTTAGGTTATTCTGTCTTTACCCTACACCACCGAACGTGGTAGAGGTATTGTGTATTGGTGTTGATATTTGTAATATACAGAAAAAATGGCGTTTTACCTTTAAGTATTCCGTTAGATTCATAATCACTTTCTGAATCAATTTAATGATATCTGTCCGTCCGTACATATTAAAGCTGATAACACACTTTAGGTCGCAATTTTTCAGAAATTTTAATTAAATTAGGTACATATTACTATTTTGACCGAAAGACGAGGTCTGTTGAAACTGGCTATGCTTGGTCGAATATTTCAAGTATCTCCCATAAAAATTTCCTCCCGGAATGAGGTTTCAAGCTCATTAAAGTCCCAAATATTTAGCGATTTTAGCAAATTTTACTGAAGTAAGTCCTATAATATTTCATAACGAAATTCCAAATTACGCAAGGATCTGTTTATCACTGTTTCATAATCAATATTGTGGTGTAAAATCACTTGGTAAGCTTCTCGTCTTCTTTAAAAAATTATATTTTAGTGTCTTTCATTAAAGAACTTCAAATTAAAAAAAGATTAAAAAATAGAAAAAATTAAATGCGCTTATAAGAAAATCATATCAGTGTACGTATGTGACTAAATAATTTATATTTAACATTAATTGAGGGTACATAAAGTACGCGTTAGTAGAATATATCATTTTCGTTTTGTGGTTTTCAAGTTGTTTTTTACTTCTTACTAAGACAAAAACTTAATCAAAGATAAAAGTTACTTAAAAACATACCCCCGTTGCTTAAATGTTACTGACAGTTGCGTAATAGTTCATCATACGCAACATTGAAAACAGTTAATGCGATATCTTTTGGGATGAAAAAAAGTTACAAAGATAAAATAAAACTATTTTTATTTTTACCTCAAGGTAAAACTTATGATTTAATTTTAATTATTTCCGCAGAATTTACTTACAGATAAATCAAATATATAATTACAAAATAAATTGGTCCAAATGTTTTTAA
Source organism: Cochliomyia hominivorax (assembly GCA_004302925.2). NCBI lineage: Eukaryota > Metazoa > Arthropoda > Insecta > Diptera > Calliphoridae > Cochliomyia > Cochliomyia hominivorax. Next base: position 32,588,063 of record PYHX02000467.1, on the reverse strand, counting down.
TAACTCTGTAACTTTAGGAATACTGAACATTTTTTAAGAAATTTCACAAGGATATTATTGAGGTTTTTTCAACTTCATTTGGTGAATACCATGTTTCCAGTGGTTGCCAGAATCGTGAAACATTTACTTATGGTTTGATTGAAATAATATTTAACTTACATATGACTCTTTTAGTTCTTCATAAAAATATATGTGAGATATCTCTTATAGTTAAAGAGATATTTATATAGGACCAAGGAAAAATTTTGACCCATTATTTGACAGTTTTTTTAGTTTGTTGAACTTGGTGAGCTTTATTGGGGTGCGAAAAATTTTCTAAAATATTATCTGGATTCTCTAAAGTATATCCAGTATTTTAAGCAAAAATCATATACTTTTGTTGATTAAATAAAAAGTTATGTTTTTGAATTGAATTTCCTTCAGACATTTTTCAAAATGCTGGTAATATTTTTTCACTTTAAAATAAACTTTTTCCTTCTGAAGTTTAAAATTTTTTCTCTATTCTGAAAGTGTTTCTAACGCTAGTCCATAAAAATCAAGAGGACAAAATGACAAAAGTAGACTCATCAAAAAATGACCTTGATTACATAAGTACATCTAACAGATACCCACTTAAGCAAGTTTCCCCAGATTGGAATTTTAGGTATTTCAAAAAAGGAAGTGGTATATTTATAGGTCAATATTATGGCCAATTTTTCCATATAAAATTTATATTTCATAAAAAAATCTTAATTTTTATAGAATTAAAATTAAATGTTAAATATAACAAATTTTTACAAGAACACACCGAAATTAAAAATTAGTGAAGTTTTGACAAATTTATTAAAGATATTTTTTAATATTAAAATTAGCTGAACATTGGCCTCCTCCCCAGAAGTTACCACACAATTATATTTTTTTGCAGAGAAGTAAAAAGACGATATGTACGTAAAATATTTTTTTCAATCAAATCATGAATAAAATTTTGCGATTTCTTTTAAATCGTTATACACGAGATGACCACGGGATCAACTAGAAACATGTTCATCTCCGGAAATATCCATTTGAAATTTCTATAAAAACATTCAGTAGTTTCAAAGTTACAAAATTATTTAAAAAGCGATTTGGGACCACTGTGCAAAAGTAATTTAAAACAGATAACAGGAAAATAATTTATTAAATTACAAATATTTAAAGTGAATTTACTTAAATTTTTTGTTTGGTATATTAAATAAATATTTATAATGATAAAATATCAGCATATTTATTTAGAAAAATATTAAAACATTTTTATACCTGCAAGTATTTGGAGGAGAAAGGAAATGAAACATTTTTATCCACCCAAAGAAAATTATTCAACAATTGTTAATTTTTAATCGACTAAAATAAAATATGCAGAAACTTTTATAACATATTTTTTATTAAATTGTTTAATTCGTTTTTATTAGATAAAAATAAAAATTAATAAATTATATAAATTATCAATTTCAATCGCAATAAAAAGTTCTATGTGTGTATATAAGCATGTATTTATGTACGTATGTATGCATGTATGTATATATATATGTATGTATGTATGTATGTATGTATGTATGTATGTATGTATGTATTTATGTATGTATGTATGTATGTATGTATGTATGTATGTATGTATGTATGTATGTATGTATGTATGTACGTATGTATGTAACGTATATATGTATGTATTTATGTATGTATGTATGTATGTATGTATGTATGTATGTATGTATGTATGTATGTATGTATAAATCCAACATTGATTATTGAATATCTTTAGAACTATAATAGCGAGAATTTTCAAATTTGCTTCCAATCATTTTTAATACATGTCGTGATTTGTAAATTTCTTTCCAGATCTATGCCTAAAGACAAGTTTGTGCAACAAAGCGTACCGGGTAAAAACTAATATATTAATAAAAACAATTTGGGGGATATGTCATTCTTGGTGCAAGTACCACTTTATTGTTCTTGTACCATTTAAGTACTTGAATCCATAGTGTCGAAATGCCAAGTCAGTCCAAAAAATAAGTGGGCACATTATCATGTCTTATAAATGGAAGTAACCGTTTTTGTAAACATTCCTTGATGTCTTTTTAGAGCCCATTATAAGAAATGATTAGCTTTTGCCACAACTACATATTACTAGTGATGCCAAGAACCATTTGCAAAATTTGGGTCCTTTCTTCAACATTCTCTCGAGCATCAGCAAAATAAAATTAATGATCAGGAAGTTGCAAAGAATCTGACAAAATATACGTTCGTCATTCTTTCTACAGCAAGAACAAAGCTGTAGAAAGAATGATTTAAATTTTCGTGCTTTGTTTTTCGCCTCTTAATTTTTTTTGTACTTTACGTACTAAATAGTCTTGGTGCAGGGTTTAACGTTAGATCTTTGAATTTATGACCAACTTTTTTATAGGATCAATTTGGGCTTTGTTGAAAGTAATTATAATTATGAATTTTTAAGAATGTAAAGATTCCTTCTTTTAGCACAACTGCATATTGTTTGCTACACTAAGCATCAGCAACATATAATTTATTACCAGGAAATAGCGCTTTATTATACAAAACATTTTGCAGCAAGATTTTATTTAGGAAGCTTGACTTAAATTTCAGCTAGACTTAACTTTTTAATTCTTATAAATTTTTAAACTTGAATTAGATTGAAATTTTCTCGCTGAATAGTCTTGGCGCTGAGCTAACCCAGGTGCTTTCCTATCGGATGTGTCAAGTTGTTGAATTATTGACCAATTTTTGTATTATCAATTTGGGTTGTGTTGAACATATTTAATAATTTTTGTACGCACTTTTTTCTTGCCACTCATTTTAATCAGATTAACAATATATTCACTCAAAGATAACTGTTGGAAAAGATAAAATACTTGATTTTAAATGGAAAACGTGTGTTTTCCATTTAAAATCAATTCTCATTCTTTGGCTATAAATTCTATAAAATGCTATAATCAAACATCCTGCAAAAATCTCTTTTTTAAAACTTAATAAAAATTAATCGAATAGTTTGTTTTTTAAAATAGTAAAACAATTAAAAAATAATCAATTAAGGGTTAATTGATATCACAGTTACTTTTCTTTGTTTTCAAATATTTAAGTGTTGATACATTAATTTCTTGAATTTTCTGCTGCATTTAACCAACAAACACATCAATTAAACTGACTCATAATTTAATAAGTTATACGCATTAATATTATGTAATACTTATTCACTTATTTTTCTAATTATTTTAATTAAATTAAATTTTGATGAAACCTCAATCAAAAAAATATTTTTCAAAAGAAAAAGTTTTATGTTTTCTACAATTTTCATTATATTAATTATGTGATGCAAAATTCTTAATGATTGGAAAAATGTATGTATATACATGTGTTGAATATATTTATGTGTATAAATAAAACTCCGTTCTCACCACAAATATTGTGTAATAAATTAAAAAAGTTGTTGTATAAAAATTTTTATATAAATAATTTCGCAAAAAATGAGAATATTACTTTAGGCTATAGCGATTTTAAAGCATACTTCATAACATTAATATTCCATGAAGATACCTCTTTTGTAGAACCCGTTCAATTTTGGTTTAAAATTATTACCCTAAACCATTATAGGTGGATGGGGTATTATGCGTTTGAGCAAAAATTTTAAAGGGCAGAAAAAAATTGTGCTACTTTTGTTTATATCGTTTGCCTCAGGACCACATCGATTGGCTGTCCATGTAAACTTTGTTAAGAAGATGTAGGCCGTAGTTTAAAAGATATCTTAATGAAATTTGGCATTATTTTAGCCCATTATGATGGATTAATTACTTCACCCAGACCCCATTCAAATATCAAAATCACTTTCTTAGTGATATAATAATAGACTTCGGTCCATCCACCTGTCCGTTCATATGTCTGTCTGTTCTTGCGACAGACTGTCCATGTAACTATTGTGTTCACTCTTTAGGACGAAATTCGTGAGATATCTTGAAGAAACTTGATATATTTATTTTTGCCCAAATACGAAGTTGACCATGTTCAGTAAACCTTATGAAAACCCAATAGATTGCAATTTTTGCGATATCTTGATGAAATTTTGCACATCGAAATATGAAGCCTATTGAAGTCGACCATGTTTGGTCCAATATTTTAGGTACCTCCCATACAAATGTCCTCCTGTCTGTAATTTTAAGCTTATAAATGTCCTAAATAAAAATTAATTTTAACGAAATTTAACAGAAAAAAACTAATAACACGATATTTTGTTCAATTCTTGTCATAGTTTCCACACAAGCCTCCTTTCAAATAGCACTTTAATGGGTATAAATCTCACATATACACTTGTAATAATAATTGGTCGAATTAAGATAAATATAAGTAAAAATCCATGTACAAAATTAAACGAGGGTGGGATCATTTTTTCATGTAGCTCTCATTTAACCTCTCACAAAAACGCAAAAATTTCACCATTATTTATAATCAACTATAACAATCGTATTTGCTTTTATTTTTGCATATGAAACAAGATGAAATGACAAACACACAGCACTTCACACTTAATATATTCTCATTCACCGCTTATGATGGTGTAGCACATAAATACATAATAAACCTTAACGTTGTGATATATTCCAATTTAATTTTTTATTATATTCGTATTTGTTATCATGTTTTCGGTAAATTTTCCTGTTGTAAACACAAACCGTAATGATGTTTTAAAATTTAATATCACAATCAAGTCAATTTTATTTTTTTTTTAATATAGAAAAATATTTTTATAGGTTTGTATGAGCTTAAAATAAAAGCAAATAAAATTAATTTATGACTACACACATATACATGTGTATGTACTATGACTTAATAAAATTATGAATCAAATTATATTCAGATCAGACGAATGTAATGAAAAATAATTTATTTACAGTTTGGGATTAGGAAAATCCCAAAAACACCCACAAAATAACATTGTCAAGTCCCAAAAAAATTAAACCGAGAAATCTCGCTTTATATTTGGGATTTCTTTCTTACTTTGCAAATGCAATAGAAAATATTGATGTGAGACTCAGAAAAGTACTCAACTCGCAAGCTTGCAGGAACTCGATAGGAAGGATTTGAAGCCATTAACCAAGGATACACCATTGGATGTGCACATCCGAAGTGAGAGTGTTTCTTACATACGCGTGCATTGTATAGTGGGATGCAATGGGGAGTAACCCTTTTTCTAAGGTTCGGAAATCTATTTCCTTCTTTAACTTCCGTTTGATTAGTTTATTGCAGAGCGCTAACTAGAAGCTTATTTAGATTGTAGAAATCAAGTTAAGGAATATTTATACACTCGAAAATTCAATGGAAATTCAGACTTGGTGATCAGATAATATGAGAATATTTGAACTGATCTTAGTTTGAGGAGAATTTTGAAGTATTAATTATGCAAAAAGAATTTTGAGTGGGTTTGAATGACATCCTTGGTTGCTATTTTACCTTCACAAATGGCTGGAAGATGAAGACAAATAGATGTCTATTTAGCGAGGGATTAAAGGCTTGTCGATGAATATAATGTGCTTAAGGAATGCCACAGGAATTTTATGCGAACACGTGGGAAAGGGGCAGGATATCACATCTATATTGACAAAAAAGGTTTTGTGTGCATTATCGTTTGAAATACTAGAGAATTATTAAAAAATATATATTTTTAAAATCGGATTATAATGTGGAGAATTACCCTAAAATTTTTTATAAATAATCCTGAATATCAAACTTAATATATCCTCATACACCATTTGTGGCAGTTAAAAAACACGATATCATGAATGAGGATTATTCATTATGGTTTAAGGATTATTTATTAATAACGATGTAACAATGAGATACAATGATGAATGCGTAAAGGAAGTAAAAATTAAAGAAATAAATACAGACATTCTCCATTAATATTAAAGTCAATAATATTCAAAACGTAATATTTAATTTTTTTTTTTATTTTAAACATACTTAACAATACAAAATGTATGCCTTTTGTTAACTAAGACCTTGACAAATCGTCTATTTCCATTGAATATTTCAATTATCAGTCTATGAATTACCACAATCTTAGCGATTTATCGATTATAATGGCTGCATTGTAAATGACAAGGAATTCTCTGTTGCTTTAAATTCAGTACCAAACATGACAAAAGCAAAAATATTTCAATTGAAATGCTGACTCGTAATGAAAATTATGAGAAATGGCTTATGAAGAGAAGAATTTTTATTTTTTATTTATTTTTTGTAAAGCGTTTTTTTTTTTACTTTTGTATGCGATTTTATTGTGAAATTCATTACATAAGAGGAATGTTGAAATATATCTTCATATTGGTTCATATGGTTCATTGAGAACAATTAAGTTGTAAAGAGAACATTATTTAATATTTATTAAGTATACGTATATAAATTTGACTCTAATTGTCCTATAATTTAGTGTTTCACCTTAAAAAATTAAATAATTTTTAAATTTTGGATAATTTTATATTTTGAATCTTTATTTTATGATTATAAATAACGAATCTTATTTTAAAACATTATGGAGTGTCCTTTTACTAGAAAGTTCGACCAAGAATATTTCCAATAGGTTTCGCCTTTATACCATAAAAAATGTATACGAAAGTCAGATAAATATATTTTAAATTGCCGAGCGTATATAGATCACAAATAACAAAGAAACTGATATTTCAGCCGTTCATGAACCCCAAAAGGTTTCAGATTTAATTTGTAAATTTTAAAGTTGAGGTAAAAAATAATATTCTTATTAGAAATATAATTTTCTTTGTTTGAACTGTTTATATTTTGCAATTTACTGGGCATCGATTGCGCTACATCACCATAGCTGTAATAATGCATTTGTGCTTAAGTTTGCAACGCAGAGAAAGAATATTGCAAACACCACTATTATGTACACTGATCAAATCAGAATCACCTTCTGAGTCGACTTAACGATATCTGTCCCTCTGGCTGGCTTTCCATGTAAATGCAAATGTGCCAAATTATACCAGGATGGATCCAGTATTTCTCATACAAGCCCCTTGAAAAGTAACACTTTGAAGGGCATAAAGCTCACATATACGTTAGTATTGTGATAAAAATTAGTCAAATAAAGATAAATATAAACAAAAATCGAGGGTCGGTTCATAATTTCCCCTAGCTCCAGTATTATCATCCCCTGAAATAGTCATTTTAAGGCGAACAAATCCTACATATATATTATTTATTAACAAATTAGAAATATATTTATACGTGGGTCGATCACTAAATTTTGATAGCTACCATTAATAACCAACAATGTGGTGTAAGGTATTAAAAAGTCAGGCTTAACCGACTACAGCTTTCACTTGTTAGGTATTCCTTTAGTAACAGCAAATATTCCTGCTGTTATTGAAAATCTATTTGATTATTCAAAATAATTTCTGCTATTTAGAACGTTTTATGAATTTTGGAGAAATCAATAATATTTTTGGTAAAAAAATATCTGACTAAAATGTTTATGAAATCAAGAACTTTTGGCTCTAAATTAAAATTATTAAAATTATCGAATACAAAAATATGAAGAACAATTAAAAATTTTATAGCCGTTCAAGCCCGACCATTTAATACCCTACGCCACATTTTTGATTACAAATGTAATCAAAAATTTGTAATCAAAAATGTGGCGTAGGGTATTAAATGGTCGGGCTTGAACGGCTATAAAATTTTTAATTGTTCTTCATATTTTTGTATTCGATAATTTTAATAATTTTAATTTAGAGCCAAAAGTTCTTGATTTCATAAACATTTTAGTCGGATATTTTTTTTAAGAGAATTTACATGAACGATCCTCGTATAATTTTCTTTTATTATTTTGCTTATGTGTGCATAAGATTGTTATGATACAAATATTTGTGTAAAATTTATGCGTTTTAAAGGGATTTTTTAGAAAAAATTATGCAGCGACCCCTGTTTTACTTTACACATCGGTTTTGGCTTATATTTATCTTAATTTGATAAATATTTTTATAATACCCACATATATGTGCGATTATAGACTTTGAAAGTGATTTTTGAAAGGGTGGTTGTATGGGACCTATTAGAAATAATGCATCGATCCTCCTATAATTTATCTTCACAAAATATTATTTAAATCGTTTTATATTTAGAAATTTTGTGGGCTAAAAATTCCCATTCCAGGGGATATTTGTATGTCAACAGGCATCATCCCAGAGCCAATGTGGTAGTATATGGTTTCAAAACTGTTTTAAAAGTTTTGCTCCTTATTTTAAACAAATAGATTAAGTTAGAAATTTTGAAAACGACTGGGCCGAATCCAGATAGCTTGCAATGTTTTCATACAAAATTTTAACTATAGTGTTTTACATAAAAATCTTCAAGAAAAAAATATATGTTTTAAGATTTTTTTTTTTTAATATATGTAGATACTTTTGCATCGAAAAAATACAAATAAGAATGCTACGCCGAAACTTTAATACCCTCCACAAGAAATACCTGCGAAGGAAAAACATTATGTTTTTCCTAAATATATCAGAGGAACTCTTAATGAATCATAAAATTAGGTATATTTTTAAGTATCTATGAATCGATTTTCGTAATTTTAAAATGAAAATTTAATTTTAATTTATTGACTTTTAATTGACAATTTTTGAAAGTTCTTTACTTAAACTTAGAAATTGTCTCAGGTATCAATTCATGTCTTTCAATTTACTTAATCGATCTTGATAGCTTTAAAGATAAAGATTTTTGCGCAGATAATAAATATTCAGTCCAAATTTCACCGAGGTCGGCCAATTTTTGTGATGTAGGCACACAAACAGAAAGCACACGGACGGATATACAGTCGGACTTAGCTAATCGACTCAGATTTTTATTTGATGCAAGAAAATATATGCACTACGATTTTAGATGATTTCTTCTTAGCTTTGTATATGTAACGACAAAGTTAGTATATTCTGTTCGTCATTTGTGGTTGAAGAGGGTATAAAAACATAAAATTTCTTATTTGTTCTTTTAACTAAACAAAAAAAAAGCGGGGGAAATAGTTTTAAAATAATGTTGAGGTTGTACTACATATCGGTCTATTACCTCTAATTTAATGGTCCGATTTGGTTGTAATTGTATTGATTATGTATTGATTATTATTCATAGTTTCACAAAATTCTGAATCTATCAAATGTTAATATAGCAAATAAAAATTAATTTATTAATTATTTAATTGCGTTAACTATTTATTAATTTACTTCCAAAGAAAATTCAATTAAATTAGTTTATAACGTAAATAGTAACTAAACTATAAATAGCAATAATTTATATAAGTACAATTATTCATACAAACATTCATATGTACAGTGTCGGTCAAAAGATATGCACAAACTTTAGTCTTGCACTAAATATTATTCCAAAATTGAAAAAAATGTCATAAATAACATGAAATATCACTTCACTGAAAAAACCTAAATTTTGAAAATATGGTAGATCTTTCTTCCACCTCAAAAAGTGCTAAGTCTAACTCTTTCTTTTAATATTAAAAAAAAATTAACAACAAGTACCTTTAGATAAAATTTTCTTATTTTGGAAATAACTTAAAATTATATTCACATGTTTATTAGTCATCTTCTAAAACTTTGTACTTTCTTTATTATTGACTTCTTTAAAATTTGAGTCAGAAAATGGCTGGAAATTGTACTTAGTACGAATTAGAAAACAAATTTTTACAGATTAAAAAAAAGATTCGTAACAACGATAATCAAAAAAATTGATATCCATTACAGCATAATTTCGTATATAATAAGCCGTTTCGCTTAACAAGTTAACTGGATACGGCTCAAGCGCAAGCGTGAGAATGATCATAAAGATCCCTTTATATCAGCAAGATCTATAGCAAGTCATTTGTCATTGGATCTGATGACAAGAACGATGTACGAGTTATAGAAACGGAATTACAAACATACCGAAGTGCTAAAATCCATTTATATTTTTATGAAAAATAGGAGAGCAAGAATCACATTTGCAAAGGAGCATTTAAACTGGACAATAACACCATAGAAAAACGTACTCTTCTATGGTGAATCAAAGTTCAATTTAAAAAATTCCGATGAAATTAATTTTGTATGTCGACCAAAAGGAAAATACCTTAATCCTTAGTACACCAGAGGTACTGTTGAACACGGAGGTAGAAGTGTTTTGGTTTGGCCATGTTTTTCCGGTAATGATAATGGCCTAATTCATAAAGTAACTGGTACAATGGACCGTTTTTTATAAAAACATCTTGCAAAATGCAATTCTACCTCATGTTAGGAAAAAATGCCTTTTTATTGGCTGTTTCAACACGAAAATGACCCCAAACACACCGCAAAATACATGAATGAGTGGTTTGTCTGTATTAAAATCAAAGTTTTTCAGTGGCCTATAGAGCAACTATAGGATATTGTAGATCGCCAAGTAGTTCCAGATAACTGTAACAATTCTGATGATCTCTTTCGGCAAATGGAAACTGCTTTGAAATATTCCGAATAAAGTTCTTTGAAATTTAATCGTTTCTATGGGACGCAGGGTCATTCCACTATATACTAATACAATTAAATTTTTTATTCAACAAACCGAAGATGTACATTTGTTTTGTTTCTTACGAAAGGTTAAGGTTCCTTATTTTTGTTAATATTTTTGTTGCAAAACAAGTATATCTTGTTTTATTTATCCTTTGTTTTTTTTTAAATAAAGTGAGTTTTAGTAATTAAAGAGTAAAAAACCTGAAAAGTTAATCTACATTTCAATAAACTAAATTTCGTGCAAATGTTTGTTCCACACTGTGTGTTATAACTCATCCTAATACAATTCTTATTGTGTGAAATATTTCCTCTTACATTTAATTGTGAAATTATCATTATGAACACGTTGAACATTTGCAAGAAAATAATTCATTTTATTTGTTGTACCTGCATGATGTTTACTAAAAATTTACATAATCTAGTAATCGTAACAAGAAAACTCTTAACTGCAAATATACACTAAGTAAAGTAAATAAACATTGACGTGTATTTTATACTTCACTCCTCATATAAGAATAAGGGAATAAAAAGAAATATATACATTTATAGCAATTATCACGTTTATTTTAGTGTAGATTTTATATGCTCTTACACATTTCAAGTAGCATATTAGAATATGCAATTCAACTATGTTGTGCATAATATTACAATACAATGCACAATGGGCTAGAAAATTTAAAAATTTTAAAGAAATTTAGATTCACTTGAGATAAATTAATGAAAGTTGCTTGAAGATAAGGAGTGAGATCGAAAAATTCTTAACACTAATTTTTCATTAAACTTTATGATCCAATTGACGTTATAGAATATGTCAGTTATTATATTTAAATGAATATATTGTTCTAATATTCCTAAGAAAAGTGGGCCCAGCATTCAAAGGTCTGCAAACAAACTCTTTTCAATGTTATTAAACAATACCGGTAGAACTTGTAAACCTGACTCAGGTAAAAAAAATGCTCCACCTGATGTTTCAAAATTTTATTAACTTCAAACACAACAGGTAAGAAAAGAATATGCTTAGCTTAGAATTCGGACTATTTATTACGAAAAGTTAAAGTTAATACAGGTTTAAAAATATACAAGCTCAAATAGTTTCTGGCAGGAACATTGTCAAGAATTTAAATGCCAAAATAGAGCTTGAAATTTAGAAAAATATTAAAAACGTACTGCATAATAGATGATACATATATTCTGGCAGATTTTTCGAAACTTCCTGGTCAAAAATGTAACGTTGCTGAAGCTCGTGGGAATGTTTGAGAAAAATTTGGGACCCAAAAGCTGTCAAAATTGTTATGGTAAGTAATATATAGTTGCGGCAAAAGAAGCCAATCATTTGTTACAACGAACTCTTTAAATATCAAATGCACACATTTTATTATTTATTTTTAGATTGACTTGGCATTTTATCACTACGATAAAAATTCTTTAAGTGGTACTAGAACAATAATGCGCTATTTGTACTAAGAGAGGCAAATACTCCAATCTTCCCTGAGCAAAGGCCACTGAAGATATATTGGGCTCTTGTTAAAACAAAATAGTTTTTCAAAAAGTATGGAAGATGGAAAATGCGGAAATGAACTACCTGTTCGAGCAAAGTGACAGAAAGCATTATGAAAACTTTAAGGCTTTCCGAAAAACGTTCGAAATTGAATCACTAGTAATTACAACTATTATTTCAATCAAATAAAATTGTAAGTTTATTAGTTTGGCTTTTATGATTATATATGTATGTTAACAATTTGTCCATCTCTCTTCTTATTATAATAATTTCTAACAAATCTATTTTCGAAAATATACGACACTTATTGTTTCATTAACAGATTTTCATCGTAGATAACTTTTTCTTGGCACTACGATTGAAATGTAGGAGTCTTACTTTACAAAAGTAATTATATTATTGGACAGTTTGAATAATGCAGCTGACAGATTAGGACATTATCAAAAAACGTTTGTTAAGTTCTTCTTCAGATTGGTAAAACAACTATTTTGCAATATATTTAGATCTTGTAAAAAATGAATTTATGAAATCGGAATCTGAATTGATTTAGCTTTGGTCATATGTCTGATCGTTGGTATGTTAACATGGACAATTTTCATTGGCATTTTTCTATATTTTTATTTTTATTGTTCTCATCCAAAACCATTTTATGTGAAATACGTGAAAATTGATGTTAAAAAATGTCCAACATAAATAATAAATTCATGTTTCTAATAAATAAAGGTTTGTTTCAAAGAAATTTTCTCTGACAAAAAAAAAAAATAATGTAATTTAGACAGGCATGACACAATTTAGGTCAGACGATATTCAACGGTGGTATTTTTTATAGTTTGGGCAGCATTTTCTGCGATTGACTTAAACTTGTTTCGTATCAAACAAAAAAATACCACAATTTACAATGAATAAATGAAAAATTGGACTTAAACTCAATGAAGAATTTGTGGAGATATATGGCCATAAACTTTATTCGAATAATGACCAAAACTTAAGCATAATAACTTAATTAGAGTTAAAATTTAAAATAAAGAAGTTTGGGAGCAATTTGATTCATATATTCTTGAGAAATTAGGGGAATCAATGTATTTTTGACGCAATCCAGAACAAAGTATCAACCACCAATTATTTATATTGCCATAGAGACTGATGAACTTAAGTGCATTTTTATGAAATCAAAATTAAAAATAGCAATTAAACTCTCAACTTAAGTTAAAAAATATACAAGTCATGTTTTAGTTAATATTTTTTTTAAAGAATTCTTATTTGGCTTAAAAAAATTAATTCGTTTACTTAATATTTTATTGCTTAATATTTCCTAATTCTTTTAAAAAATTATGTGCCTATATAGGAATATACACTAGTGTATATCTGTCGAGGCTGTTGTTTCAACTAATTCGGCTTGGTTAAGTATTAATTAAAAATAAAACAGTTTCAATCTTTCGTTAAAAATCATAAACATAGAACACATATGCGTATGAGTTACACGAGGAAGATTTTTTATATGTGTTATTAAGTATACTCTCTGTACAAAAATTATAAAGACAGTAAGTAAACTCTAATATATGCATGACTTTTGATATATTTAGCAAATATTGCTGGATAAAAAATAAAACAAAAAATAATGATAAAACTTAATATTATATTATACTCTTTTAATAAAACAATTATACTTCTTCTGATATTACTGAAATATTAAGTATAAAATTGTAACTGTTGACAATATTTAAGATTTTTAATTCAGGATATGTGGAAGCTTAAAGTCTTGATCCAATTTTAAATAGCAAAGTTTAGTAAAACAGCAGTGTATGAGATATGTTTTCAGTGTAATAGTAAAGGAGTGTAGTGGCTTCATGGACGAATTAATAAGAATGTTCCACTACCCTACTGTACTATATATATTTATTCAAAATATTAAACATCAGATTAATACATTTTATATATCTACAAAGTTCTTGAAGCAGTTAACATTTTTATGTAAAGTTTTACAAGGACTATATAGAATATCTTATGGTCCATAACGTGAATACATTTTTGTGAAATTTCAAATAACTAATTCACCCGAACATTCACCATTATACATTTTGTAAGGATAACATCAACGGTTCCAAAGTTACATAATTATTTCCAAAAAATGATCGTTTTGCACACACTGTGATATATTCATATTTTACTTGCATTTTTTCGTGTTGATTATATTTAAAAGTTTTATTTATAGAAATTAAATTCTTTTTTCTTTTTTGAAAAAAAATGATTCGTTCCCGGACAAATTTTGAGACTTATTTCCTTGCTGTACACTTCCACTTCTTATCTTACCCACTAAATATAAAAGTAACTAAATATAAACAATCATATGCTATAAATATATTTTGAAAATAAAAATTAAATTCGGACCCATGCTACACATGGTCATGTGAATACAATGTATCTGTATTATATTTTGTATGCATATGTCTGTGTATATTTATTTTAAACATTAACATTTGTTTGTGTTTGTTACAAATAAAATTGGTTGAGGATGCACGTGAAGTACGAAGATTTACTTGTTAAAACAAATTATATTCATTACTATGCCAAGTAGTTTCTATATATCTTTTTTTGTTTATTCTAAGTGTAAAAGAAATTGTAACAAATCTATAGAATATGTAAATAAAATATATATAAAAGTGAATGTTAATTGTAATTTTAAAGTTAATACTAAAGTTACATAAGTAATGTATGCAATAAAGACTATTGAAAGATATAAGAAAAAGTAATACCTTTTCGAAAGAGATATTTACGCAAAAGAACTCTATACCATAACTAGAGCTTCTTTCGCTACAATTTGAAATAAAACAAGCATGAATGCTATTCGGGTATACCGAGCCTTGAACTCCCTTTATTACGGTCTATGTATAATTAATTGTGGGAACAGTACACAATACATATTTGATGACAAAGATATTTATCGCAAACTCATTTGCAGAAAAGAAATCATTTGCAAAATCCCGAAATTACGCAACGTATTTCAATTTGCTATTTTGGATTAATCCATGTTCAAAATTTCATTAAGTTTCAGAGATATGCGATATCAAAAATTTCGTTTCTAGGTGGAATATAAATCACCGACCTCTATTCAAAAATTACTTTGTTATAACGGATTTAACTATATGCAAAATTTCATATTATTTTCCCTAACAGTTTCAGGAATTTATCCCTAATCCGAGCCTTTTCCAAAATAGTAATGTATAGTGCTTAAGAAAATGTCTTTTACTAAAGGCAAATCATATTATATATACAGTTTTAAGAGACTGTGTCAGATATAGGTTTATATTGGCTTTGTTACGCTCTGTACAAGCTATGTTGTCCCATACGAAATCCATTGAGTTTAAGTCCGAATGCCAGCCGGCCAATGCAACAGTGTTATGCTGTGTTCCTTAAGCCATGGTTTAGACCGCTTTGCAACATCTACCACTGCATTTTCTTCCTGGAATTTACAATTATCATCCTTTTTTTTTCATCCACAAAAGAGAGAAGAGTATCTTCCAGCAACTCGTTATAATTTGAACTATTTATTTTTGTTGGAACAAAATAAATTTTAGATTTTCCAACTGCATAAAATGTTGCCCAAACCTACTGAAATTACGTTTTGATATCCAAACATCGTTTGGTCTTAATTATTTCGTAAAAATATGGTGATTTTGAGTCTGGTTGAGAACAACAATATGCATCAATGTAGCTAAATTGACTTCTATTTGATGCAATAATTTTAGACTTTATGTTATTTTAGATGACACTTTATGGAGTTACAAGCGAAAGGACAAAATAATACCAACGTCTACAAGTTTTGATACTTATTATTAAATGTTGAGCCTTTTGATGAATAGATACTATAAACCTTTAATTATTGTACTCTAAAATATTCGTCTAGAGTTATCGACATTAATGCTGTAAGGCATTAAATTATAAAAACAACCACATCAAACTAATATTTTCTGTAATACTTGCACAGACTAAACATGGACATTGTCTTTTAAAATTTTATAATTAGATTGTGCTTAATTTCAAAGGTTTAATAATGTTTCCTATTAACGAAGTTAGGGTGAATAAAATTTTCAATGAAATCTTGTATTTTTTTGTTCCTAAAACAATCGTTAATATTATTTGTACTATAGCAAAATGTAGGGCGCAGTAAAACAATTTTTATTTTTTAAGAAAACAGAAATCTCTCATTGCGAAATAAACAAAAATTTGTTTAACATATAAAACTACAACCGTACAACCACTATTCTATTCTTATACTGAACACATACAAAAGTTCTTACAGTAAATACGAACATAAAACGGTACAACAGCTACAAATATAAATTTGTTAACACACATACAATTAAAGAAAACTAGACAGACAGGTTGTTTATAAATATTTGTGCGTACGAGGTTAGTTAAAATAAGGTTTTTCAGATCTGTGTATTGCAGTTAATATTGATCTATAAAAACAAAAAAAATTTGTGATCGGTGAAGAAAAACCCTTATACATTTTGATTCTGGTATACATTTTGTACTTTTCTGGGTAGTGGATCTTAAAAAAAATTGAAGCAGATAGAAATAAATGTACCAGATCTTCATAGAATTTAAATTTTTGATTTGTGTTTAAAAAATATTTATTAAAAATATTTCTGTTATATTCACAAGAAACAGGGTGGTAATCTGTGGATGAAAACTCCAAAAATTTTATACAATGCTATTAAGTGCTATGCGAAGTACTAAAGCATTTTTTAGATTTTTTGGAAATGATTAGGAATTTTAAAGTGTTTTGGACGTTATTTTTTGAACCATCTTCTTGACACTTATCAGCGTATTTGGATCACTACAATATCTATTTTCACCAAACTACACACGAAAGGATATAAAATTTAGGGTGTTACTTGTGGGACTTGTACAAATAAAATTTCTGCACTGAGGGTCGAAGTTATTGTTATTATTACATTTTTTATTTTTATAATAAATCTGTAAAAATAGGTAGATTTGTGTGATATTTTATATTACGATATAAAAGCGTAACTGTGTAACCTGATCTCAATATTTGCTCCACGAGCGAAGAGATTGCGTATCGGAGTACCTCGACATTAAATTTTTAAGTGTGCTTAATTTTTCAGAATAATAAGACACTTTCTTGAAAAATTTTGTATACGATCCAGATATATGTTAGGTTATGCACAAGCTCGATTTAAATCTTTTTGCGCTCATTAGAAGTAAATGAAATTTTGGTTTAACTTCGTATTAAAATTGGGGAAATTTAAAATTTTTCAATTGCAATAAAATTGTTCTTAATAAAAAATTGTTTAAAACATTTAGATTTTGTGATTAGTCATTAAGCCATAGAAATAATGGGAAAGAAAGGATTTCCGTGAATTCCCGAATATTTGAAAATCTATAGAGTTCATATTAATTGGAGGTTTGGAAGAAGGATGATTAAAAACTTAATGAGAAACATTTTGTGATTAGGTTTTGAAGTTTTTTTTTTTTTTTTTTTTTTTTTTTTGAAGAAGAAGAAGAACATTTCTCTTAAAATTAAAGTTTCGATTAAAGGATACTTGCACACAAAATTTAAATTGTAACATTTTATGTAAAAAAGAACGTCAGAAAAGTATAAGGTATAAAATTCATATAATCGATGTGAATGTAGACATTCGGCTCACGGATATCTGATTATGAAGAAACATTTTCTTCCGATGATAATTCCTAAAATGATTAAAAAAATATGTAATTTTCTTATTAAACAAAGTATTTTATTGCAAACCATAAAAATGGATCATAGGATCGTATTAGCTATATTAGTAAATTATATTAAGTATACGCCGGCACTATGAACTTAGAAGCTCTAATATATTGAAAAAGCTTTTAACGAAGTTTGGCAGAATTATATGTAATATAAAATGAAACAAACTACTTGAAAATATATGACACTATCAGTATCCTAAATCCGATATCGTATCTGTTTCTGTATCTACAATATTTTTGATGCATGTTGATCTTAACCTTCTACTAAAACTGAATTTTATTTGATACCCCCGCCAAATATCAGTTAAAATTCCACATTATTGCAACAGTTTGATGTTAAAATGTGGATTCATTGATAGATTATCTAAAAAAACAAATTCATTATTATTATTGAAAAAACATTGTCCAAATGAAAAATATTAACAGTAATTGCTTAACAATATGCTCTCAGCCACAGTTTATCATCATGAAGAGTACAAAAAATGGTCACACTTAATAAAAGTCTTCTTTGGTCTTTATTGTGAAAATTACAAAGGAAAATTTCAAAAGAACTTTGAAGTATATCCTTCTTAATAATGGTACCACCACTCATTCGGATTGTTATTTTTACTTGTTTTTCATACTTTATACTTTTGTTTTACTCGTGTTTACTTGTAGTAGTCGTAATAGCTACAGCAATGGTAGTATATGACTTGTATTGTTACCACTAACATACTTTTAGAAATGTATGTATGTATGAAAATAAGTATATGTGCAAATGTATTTGGGTGCTTTTAATATTAAACCTTAATATAGTATTTTAACACAATATTTTATCGCAAGTAAAACGTGATTTTATGGGTGTGAAACTAAATTTACATATTTTTAAATTATCTATGTTGTCTCTTCAAATAATTAAGAAAATGTACAGCCGAGTCGAATCATTTATATCCTTATTTAGAATTTTTGAATAAGAATATATTGAGAAAATATCATAATACCAAGAGGAGATCTTAGGTATGTTACAAACCATAACTAAACCTGGGCGAGTTCAGTTCTATCCATCTAAGTGCATTCTATCTGTATCCTTCTTCTGATAACATTCTCTCGTCCACAATAATAAACCGGATTCAAAAGAATCTTTGTCAGATTTTATTGTATTAAATCTTAGATAAAAGTTGAACATTTGTCAAATCCTATATATAATGGAAGATATATAAGACTCATATAATAAAAGGTTCAATTTTTGTTGGTTAAATTTATATTCACTTAAATTTAATCATATAAAAATAAAACCAGTCTAATGTATATACCTATACATTTATATACTTAAACTATTAATGACGTCTATAACACTAAGTGCGTTTGTGTGCCTGTAAGTGTATACATAAGTGTGCTTTCTATTGTGTCAATGTGACAGTGACACTCTAAGCTAAAATGGCTTAAAGCATCCAGCAATGAGAACTTTAAAACCATTGCATTACACGAAAATTTAACTTGTAATAGTTGTCATCTGTTAACAACCGTTAGAAAAATACATATAGAAAAAAACAAGTACAACAGCAGGAATTTATATGAAAATAACGATTTACAAGTAGACAATTGAAGGTAGTAAAATATACACTTTAGTTCGAATACACACAAATACTAGAAAGGATTTGAATAGGGACTTAGAATTTCTATAACACGGATTTGAAAAATATGGTTCATAAAACTATATTTAAGGAATAATTGTTTTAGAGGCATATATATATATATATATATATATATATATATATATATATATATATATATATATATATATATATATATATATATATATATATATATATATATATATATATATATATATATATATATATATATATATATATATATATATATATATATATATATATATATATAGTAGTTTTTATTTTAAAATTGATTCAAGTGCTTTTTGTTAGAAAAATAATTTCGTATTGTCGCAATATTTTCAATAACATCAAAAATTTTTAACACACATTGTTTGTGAAACTTATAACCCAAGTATTACTTGGATAGAGAAGAAAAGCTAATGCCTAAAAGCAGCCAAACTTACCAAAAAGTTCTTGGCAATGTGCAGTTGCGGCGAAGGATGCCCAATAATTTGTTACAGCTGGATTTTTAAAACATTTAGAAAAATGTTGCTTCCATTTTGCTGTGTGTAAACATATTTTAGACCTGACTTTGCATTTACAAGAACATAGTGCCAGAAGCCCCCATACTGCCTGGAGATAAGTTCAATGTAGAGATATTGGGAATTGAAAGAGCATAAATGGATGTCCAAATTCGTGATGCATTTGGACATCCAAAATTTCAAAATTTCAGCAATAGTGAATAAAATAAAAATAAATTGGTTATAAATTATAAAATATACATAAAATATAATATATATGTAAATTATGAATTAATAAAAATATTCTTCTCAAAATTCCATGATCTAAATTGACATACAAAGTGAAGTGAAGTTATCACATTTAGGGCAAAATATTACACATGTGATATTTCTTCGTTTCTTAATTTTCTGAAATTATATTTTGTTTTGCCCATATGTTGTAGATATATGTCCACGGGAGTGTGTGTTATATTTATGTTTTTTTTTATACACTCCACCACCACTAGTAGTGAAGAGGGTATAATATCTTTGTCGCTCTGTGTGTAACGCTAAGAAGGAATCAGAATAGGGCAGATCGCCTATTGCATTTGAAAGAAATTTAACATAATGATAGTAATCTGGGCCCCATAATATAATAGTAGTGGTCGGGCTTAAAGGATAACGTAATGTTGATACATTTTTGCATCAAATAAAAATCTAAGTCGATTTGCTGTCCATCTGTCTATCCATCCGTCTGTCTATTCGTCCGTCTGTTTGTTTGTTTTTGGCACCCCCACATCTGAAATAATTGACGGAGCACAATGAAATCGGCTCACTCAAAATTAAATTATTGTAAAAAATATAACTAATTTTATGAGTCATTAAGTGTCCCTGTGTTATATTTAAGAAAAATTATATGTTATACGCATTTATAAGTGTATATGTACGAAACATATCGTATCGTCCATAACGCATTTGTGGTGGAGGGTACTGAAGATTCGGCGTAGCCAAGTAAAGTATTTTTACTTGTTCAATATAAAAGTTGTAACATTTCTACAATCATAAAAATGTTACCCATGTGAAGAGCAATTGTACAGAATCACAAAAAATATATGTAGTTTCCTTTACCGGATTTTCTAAACTTTAGTAGGTTATGTTGTGAAAAAATAAAAAAAAAATCTAAAAAAATACCATAAAATCAGCAGACACATAAACTTTCGAACCCTCTCTAACATATTTTTTTCAATAAAATCGTTATTGCATTTTTGTTATCAATTTTGAAAATAACTAAAGATCTTAAATCTAGAACAAAACAAGATAAAAAAGATTTCTTTTACAATAAAACAACTACAATTGTATAAACGGAATCTAAATACAATAGAATATTAATCATTTGTACTTGTTTCTTTGTGTATGTTTGAATAAAACTTTCTCATAAATTAGAATACAATGAATAAATGAAAAAATGTTGTAAAATTCAATTTAAGGATTTGAAATTTTTGATTTATAATGTAATGTCCCATTTAAATAAAGGTATATTTAATGATCCAATGGATGTATACTTATAACGTTTTTTACACAGGAATTTTCTTCATAGGTATCTCTGTATTTGATTAAAAAAATTTTAATCCACAATATATGGTTAGTTAGATTGAATCCATTAGAACATGGTGATATTAAAACTTTTATTTTTTGTCTTATCCACTTCTGCAAAATTTGTCGAAATCTTTGCGAACATGTAATCGTTGATGTGACTTGTATCTGTTCGATTGAGATATTTCCTGTTAGTTACTAAAATAGACCGTGAAACAAATCTCCTGTTTAGAATAAAAAAAAATAGATATTAGCATCTCAGAAAAAACTGCTTTGAAATTCAGTTTAACAAGATTAAGGAGTCTTGAAATAAACTTGACTTACAAAATTTCCTTTAAAAATATTTATAAATGCTTATACGTTCTATGATTGTAATTGTATAGAAATATTGTTTGATTATTTATAACATTTTTATTTTTTCAGTAGTTTATTCAGTGTAAGCGATTCACAGTGATTCATTCCCTTACAAAATTAGGCAAAATTAGGGTGGTTAACTCAGTGTTCTGATAACACTCAGCATTCAGAAGAAAAAATTAAGAAAAACGAGTCGAAAAAAATCGTTTCAATAATTTAAGTTTATTTTGTAATTATGACTTTAACATAGTTGAAATTATATTATTTCCTTAATAAATTATATAACTCATACGCCTATATGTTCTTTGTTAACGATTTTTAATAAATGACAATGAAACATTATTCTTATTATACCCTCCACCACAAGTCGTGGAGGAGATATGCTTTGTCATTCTATATAAAGACTTTGGTATATTATACCTCCCAACCTTTGTCAACATTCTCACCCCTAGAATAATTGTCCCAATGTAATAAAATTTTAATATGTTATTTGTTGTTGTTCTAACCATTTTTATATTTTCTATTATCCAAAGAGTTATAGACCGATATCTGAGACAACCTCATAATTCCGATAAGAAACTTTTCTAAAATCTTCAACAAAACGTCATTGGATTTAAATAGAATTAAACAATAACACACAACTACATGTATTTTGCCTTTGCACAGAAGAACATCTCAATCGGATCAGTAGAAAAAAGGCTAAAATATGCAATATACACATCAGCATGACTTATAGGTCATGCTTTCATGTATAATGTAATAACTGTTTTGAAGATATACCAAATTTATTGAAAATCGTCGCTTTAAAATTACTAAGAGCATTTGATATAACTCTGATAAATCTCAGTCCATATTTGGCTATAGGTTCCATGTCAAAGTTTTTAGCTTTAAAAACAAATTTTACTGAATTTACGAATGATTTTATTGCCTTTGCGAATATCGGGCTATATAATAAGGCTTAAACAATTATTTAATATGAAGAAATTTCACTGAAAATATGCACCCCTACCGTATTCAACTTTCGTTGTGAAACCTTTTTCTGCACACTCAAATGTTTGAATAATGAAAGTGGTAGACGGTATTCGAAATTCATTAAAGTCGAAAAGAGAATTCTTACATTTTTTAAACTAATAGTCATCCGCATCTATTGAAATTATTTCATCTATATTATCCGATGATAGAGCATATTCTTTAAGTCCTCTACAATTCCTTCAGATTCCTATAATAGATATGAATATAAAACTAAATATAATATTTTTTTTCGTATATCTTAAGCCCATTTACATTCTCCACCTGAACCTTGTCACTTCGCATGTAGTGTAAAGGAAGAACCATTCAATACTTTATAATGTACATATATTCAAATCAAAATCTTAGTCGATTTGCATTGTAGTCGCAAATTATGACATTTTTTACTGCATACAACTTGTTGTGTACTTTTTTAAATAACACTTTTTCCTTTTTTGTAATTTCATCAATTTTTTATAACATTTCAGAAAAAAATTCAAATAATTTACATAAAATATAAATTTATTTTACATGAATTATGGGTGAAAAATTATAATTTGGTGCGATTATCCGAAATTAGTCAAAAAAGGTCGTATAGAAATAAAAATAGATTATGTAAATACTGTTGATTTTTTTATATAAAGATTTTATATTTATGCAACTTTAATAATCTGAAAAATTCCATTCTTGTTAAGAATTTATTCAAAGAATCCTCTCCATTATTTTACTTTAAAAAAACTCTTAACGGTAACACAGATAATGACTTAATTAAGAGATCTTTTTTCCAGTATGATAAAACTCGGACAATACACAGTGGTTTTAAAAGAAAGTATTCTGAAACATTGTAACAGTTTCAAAATATTTAATAAGATTTCTTCACTAATAAGATTTGCGATATACAGATTGGAATTTTTGATTCATATAATTTCCTGATAAAAGGGTAGACATTTTTAATTATTTTTTTCTAATATCTTTTCCATAATCTTATAATGTACTTAAAATTTTATACAAAAACCATTTGTAGGATTCTTAAAATTTCTATTTCAATTTTATTGAAATAAACCGAGTTTGAATATTGAAATACTCTATCTCGATATAAAAATTATGTTTTTTTCTAATGTAAAACAAATAAGAGTTAAATTCTGGTTAATAAATGATTTTTATCATTTGTACTTAAACCTTAGATGGTAATTTGAGTTTAAAAAAAAGTTATTAGAAATATATTACCTTTATGTTTAAGTAATTCCATTTGTTTTATCTTCTGAATATTTTGAAATAAAAAAAGCAAAATTTTCTGTTGTATAAATCACAACACTTAAGTATAGTAAAGACTCGACATTAAAACAACAATCAAAATTATTGAACAATTTTGCAATTTCATAGAAATTCCAAGAGTTATTCCCATATTAACACACATTAATTAGGATCTAAGTAGAATTGTGATATTTCAAAAACATTAAATACCAATAGAAAACTTATTTGCAGTATAATTTTTCACAAATAGATTTTTTTTTCATTTACCTGAATTTAAATTGTACATTTAGAAATACCAAGAACAATAAGGTAATAAAAATATACATTAGTGTAGTTCAAAAATATTATGAAATAATCTAGAAATTTATTAAAAATGTCCGTAACAAAATTTCTTATTACTACTGCAGTTCGAACTACCTAATTTACGTACAACCATGAATATGATCCAAGAATATATATTAAAAAACAATTAAACTCTTATAGACGGTGAAGCCCGATTATGTAATATGCTGCATTACATTTTTGTTGTAAATAACTGCTATGAAAAATCTTGAACCGTCCTTTTATTATTTGCTTTTTTAATAATGTTTATGTTTAAGATTATTATGATACGTACATTTATATGAAATTTTTATGTTTAAAAGGATTTTTTCTGGATGTGTATATGGAAGTTAGAAAAAAATTATGCACCGCACCTTATATAGCAATTAAGGTTTCACTTTATAATAATTTGACCAAATCCTATTACAATATCTACGTATACGTGAGTGTGTTTTTAAGCAATATTTGGAGTGGTGGTTGCATCAAACCTAAATAATCATATACTTTGGCACATCGTTTTACAATTTCATAAGACTACAAATTCAATTGAGATCATTTAGTTGACGACCGGAGACTCCAATTGATTACGTAGCGATTTAGTGGAACAACAGGTTGAGATGTTATGGTTAATTAATTTTACAGATTCTGATAAGTTGACTTACAAACAATCATACCAGTAACACGACACGTCCGACACAAACTACGTGCACGTGAGAGTCAAATGTCCTCTACTTGTTTGATTTCTACTTGTCTCTCCTTGAAGTTGATACCTTATTCAATTGGAAAGAATATCTCCAAGCGTTTTTCAAACCTTTGCAGCTCTACACACAACTTCGAAAAATATATCTGATATCCTTGAGTCGAAAGCCATAAATGTGCAGTAGATTACAAATCCAGCTCTTGAGTTAGAGTTGATTCTGCTTAAAATGGCCTTAATTATACAAGTGGTGATAATAGGATTTTATATAGGACATGATAACTTAATAAGTGGATCAGCAAGTTTTTGCACATATATCCGACAGACTTCGTTTTGTTGTTCTCTTATTGTTTCCAATACAATAAAATTAAGTAGGAGCGTAATATTCAACCAATGCCGACTACATAATGTGCGATACCTTAAAGGAGTCATGTTAAAATAAAGACTGAATTTCGCATAATTTTATCTCATATCTTGTGTTTAACATTTATGTTTAATTTATGCCATTTGTGGTATTTTTCGAAAATAAAGATAATAAGGGTTCTATGATAAATTCTATGCCGAACCTCATAGAATTTTATACAGTAGTTCTGGTAATACAGATCTTAAATGAACAAAATATTGATATTTTTAATATTTATGTACCTTAAAGTGTTGAAAAAGGGTCTGTATTAAAACTAAGGTCATTTGGTATTAAAATTTAGCACGTAAATTTGGATTAATTTAAGATATATTTATGCTGTATTTAATAAAAATAAAATGAACTAAAAACCCTATTCCAGTAAGAACTATTGAATTCGACGCGAAAATGGTTCTGTATTTGTATATAGATAGTCCTTGTAAATGTCTATAAAAATATACTTAAGTGTTTGAATTATCCATCATAGTTTCGAAGATATTTAAAATAAATAGTAGAAATAAAGTTTTAAAAAAATGTTAGTCATATTTTTTGACAGTTAAATTATGTCAAATTTATGTCATCTCTAATGGTTCAAACGTTACAGAATTATTTCCAAAAAAAAAAAAAAATCGATTCAGACTCACTGTGCGCTATACTTATAATCAACAATACCTTAAACACATTTGGTGGTGTATAATATAAAAGCCCAAAGTCTTTATATAGAATTTTTAGTTCCAGGAAAAATAATTTTGTCAACTTTTTGAACTTTTTAAACTTTTTCTTATATGTTTATTATTATTTTATTTGTTAATTTAACTCCTTTTATCATTATTATGAAGAAACTTCTTTTTCATGCCACCTTTTGAAAATGTTACGCAATAATGTTTACAACAACTATTTCGATTGACATTTTCTTCAATAATATAAAATTTGAAGAAATCTCAAGTATTTGTTATTGTCCAAAATGATTCTTGACAAATTTATGTCAAATACAAGAAAGGAGCATTTAAGTAGTAAACAAGTCTCAATAACAAGAATTTTGTGCCAGATTTTAATACTTTAAAATTTCTTACAAGAATTTTATTAAGGACAATAACTACAATTGTTAAATTCCTACAAAACATTTATTTTTCTTTTAATGTTTTAGTTTTTTTTTTGTTAATTTGCGCTTTTTAACGTTGTGTGCTATTTCCTGTGGGTATGCCACCAGAGTGGTAATTTATTGTGTGGTCAATGGCTAAAACTTCAAAAACTTGCCTGCCACTAACAATACCAAGTACTCAACCAAAATTCAGCCACCACA
Source organism: Cochliomyia hominivorax (assembly GCA_004302925.2). Classification (NCBI taxonomy): domain Eukaryota; kingdom Metazoa; phylum Arthropoda; class Insecta; order Diptera; family Calliphoridae; genus Cochliomyia; species Cochliomyia hominivorax. The sequence goes on along the minus strand of PYHX02000467.1, from coordinate 32,561,227 downwards.
GAGCCAACAACAAATGCACTTAATTGGCCAAAAGAACAAAATACAAAAAAATATATATAAAACTTAAAAGAAAAATAAAATTGTGGTAAATTTTGTTTGAACATTAATTTCTTTTTTTCGGACTGGCTTTCTTAAATGTTCAACAATAAAAGGCACATTTAAGGCTGAAAAAAGAAGAAATTGTAGTAGAAGAAGAAAAAAAATCCTTGAATAAAGAAATGAACAAATAATTTCCAACAATTTTATTTGTTTTTCTCTTGTTAAAGGTCAGTATTGTTAATTGTGGCTAATTTGCTAAAACCGCATAAAATAAAAGAAATTACTAAATTTAAAAATGGATGTATTTAGTTAAGATTATTACAATCTCTAATTAATCTTTTTTTATTTACTTAAGGTCTTAATGAATAAATTACTTTTTTGTCATAAAAACAAGGAAATTGTAAAAAAGAAAATCGACGTCATTTATATGCGACTTAAATCAGGCGCTTTAAAAAATTTGTATATTTGAACACGTTTGTCTTTTGTTTGTGCTGTAATTTAACAACAAAATACCTGAAGTATCGCAAAAACATGTGAGAAGCAAACAGCAAAGTTTAAATCTGAATTCAAACTTTTTTAAGGTCACACGTATGTTACCTATGACACACTTCGTGATGATTTTTTTTCTTTTTGTTCTGCATTTTTATTTTATTTATTTTTTTGCAGGAAGTATTGGGTTGACAACATCAAATTCAATAATAGAAAAGTGAATTCTGTTTAAATGTTGCACAATATTTGGGTCAACATTTTATAAAACGACTGAGGTAAATTCTTCTATATCGATTTAAATGAAAATTTAAGGAATTAAAATTGCTCAGTCATACATTTAATGAAGATTCCGTTGCTACCCCAGGGAGAATAGGGACCTCGATTTAACTTCTGAACATATACTTATTTCGCTTTTCCTTAAATTGTGCCACTGTATCATACTTCTGCCTCAATTTTAGTTCTTGATATATATAGAAGGCATCAACTTTTTCAATTTCAATCAGGTTCGTAGGGATTATTGTGTAATATTTATTTATATAACCAGTGCAAAAATAACTAGTAACATTACTTACATGGTCATCGGGTCTAGTCACATTCAAATTCACAGTAAAATTTGTTAAAATTATAAAATCTTAAAAGAAGGGAGGGGTCCCTAAGTGGAAGAAAAATATGGATCGATATGGAATAGTTTTTAATAATGAATTTACTCCGATTCCCGTTTTATATGAAAATAATCTTAAGAAATAGCCAACAATTACTTTTTTCTTAAATGTAATACTATTTCGATTTCCATTACGATATGATATCACGATATCATAGAAATGCCGTTGATAATTTTTTTCATCCTTTTTTTTTTGTACTTTGTTAAGCCAAATTAATAAAATTTTAAGAAGTTTAATGCCGAAATGTGGGCAAAAAGAGGAAATTTCAAAAAGTATTTGAAAAAGTAGTAATTTGCGACTTAAGTCGCACCAACGGTAACACTGAGAAGGACGCATAAAACAAAATCGCCTTAGATTTTGATTTGATGCAAAAATAAGTAAACTTTATGAGGTCTTGTATGATTTCTTTTATGGCGTTACATACGGAATGATAAAATATACATGCCCTTTTAATAACTTGTGGTAGAGGAAGGTATAAAAAGTCATAACATAAAGTGGTGTTTTCGGGTTTCTACCCTACACCACCTTGGGTGGTGGAGTTATTATGCATTTGCGAAAAGACTTTAAGTATACCTTTGGACTCAGAATCACCTTCTGTTTTGATTAAACGTTGTCCGTGCGTCCACCTGTCTGTCTTTCTGTCTAACCCATCTATGTAAACGTTGTGAACACTATACAGGTCACAATTTTTGGGATATCTTGATTAAATTAGGTACATGTTATTGTTATTATTATTCGGTACAATATTTGAGATCACATACAAATGTCCTTCCGGAATTGGGATTTAGGGTCATAAAAATTATATATATAAATCAATTTAAACTAATAAAAAAATTCTTATTCGTCTCTCACTAAAATGTTCTTAGATCTCAAAAAATCGCAATTTTTTCCAGGATCGTTTGATAATTTCTCGTATAAAACTTATTACTAAATTATATTAGCATATTTAATGTTTGCATAAATCACATAATTATTAAAAAAATCTACTTTGATCGGCTTATATATATTTATGTCTTTTTGTATTTATTGGATTCTATTATGAACTTCTTGGTTTTAGAAAAAGTAAATAAATTACATATATCCTCATTTACTGTTTTATATATTTTGTTTTAAGTCTTTAACTTTTGATCGAATGTATTGGTTCGAGTACCATTGGTGCTCCATGGGAAGAGTTATAGGGTAGCTCGGACATTTATCTAAATGCTAAATTTAAGTCTGTCCTCTAATTTTAATAGATTTTTTATTTCTTCATGGTCCTTGATAAGTCTTTTAAAAACATGCTTATATTATATTATAATTTTCGAATTTTCAACTACCAAAAATTGGCCAGGATTTCAGTCTGTTTTATAATATACATATATTCGAAGGTATTTCTTCGATTAGTTAAGTTTTTTTCTCAAGTTAAAATTATTTATAAAAAAGAATTATTATTTTTATAAAAGAAATGTCTTCACATTTACATTAAATATACATATAGGTAAAAAGGTTTATCGAAAAATCCTAAGTCTAGATTCCAAACCAAAATTTTGAATTTAACACATATATTCCAAAATTCCAAAGCCTGAATTTTAAAACGGAATATAGTTTTTGAGACCTGAAAAAGTCAGTAGGCTCTAAACTAGAAAAACCTATTTTTGGTAGTTTTTTTCACATTTATTTTAATAAATTCATATTATTTTCCACACATTAATTTAGAAACAAAATCTAACATTACCTGAAATTTTCAGATAGATATCTTTATTATTGAATATTTCTGGGAACAAATAAAAAAATAATCAAGTCTTATTTCAAATCAAATCAGATTTAATTAAAAAATAATTCTGTCCCAATGTTTTCTCTACAGGTTCTTGTATTTCTCACAGTGTACTATTAACACCCTTATTATATTCTCTGTTTCATTATCATTCCTTAAATATGAATTATATTCACATTTTGTTATTTGTTCTCAAGTGTTAGATAAACAACATTTAAACCCAAAATTATTTTAAATTTACAAAATATGTGCGTAAATGTATGTAATTTTGTACGTTTTTTTTTCTTTTTTGGTGAAAATATTTTCACCCAATGTTTGAGATTTACGTGACTGGAATTTCAATTTAAAGTTGTGTTACAATTGGAAATATTTAATTTAAACATCGTTTTTCTACACAATTTGTAGACAGTACAGCTGCTTAGTTGGTTAAATAATCTATAAGTTTTATTTTTTAGTATTTAATAGATTTTGTCATCTGCCAATCAGTTTATGAAACTTGTAATTTATATATGTGTAAATTTTATTTTAAAGCCTCTTTTATTTGAATGTCTCCAGACAAATAAATATTTGGTTTAATTTTTATGTTATTTAAGTTATAGAAACTAAAATAAATTGTAAATTTAAAGAGATAAATGTATTTAAGAGGAAATGTGTCAAAAAGTAATATATTTTGGTTTAAATTCTTTTTCAAGAGAAGCACGTTTTTTTTGGCATTTTAGTTTGTATCAATAATTTTGAGATTCACTGTAACTTTGTGCACAGATAAGTGTATTCAAAAAACCGAATAAAATGGGCTTTTCAAAAAACCATATTCGAAAATGGGTTTCCAATAATGCAGCTAATTATGCCTTTAGTTAAAACCGGTTAACAGTCTAAAAAAGCGGCATGTCGAATAATTAGACAATGTCGGTTTTCTGAAAGGCAAAAACAGGTTAACCATTTTCCAGTTTCAGTTTTTGAATACACTAGCACAGATATAAGAAGTGGGATTGAAACACTCCTAACACACCTTTTTTCATTTAAACTATTAACACAAGTATTATTTGATTTTTATTTTTGATCAAGGTACCTTTTTAAAATATGTCAGTTATTTATGTCAAACCAATAAAGATATTGTTGATCTAATTAAAATGAGTGACCAGAGAAAAGTGTGTACTAAAGTAACTAAATATTTTCGACAAAAAGCAACTTGATCCTACAGAAAGTTCTGTTGTCAAACTTCCAATGCTATTGAACAATATTGAGAGAACTATTCCGTTGCTTAAAGAGCCCGCTTCAGGTAAAAATAATGATGTCTCCAAAGCCTGCCAATAGAAAGGGTTTTCAAAAGAGCTCCCAACACATCCGATAGGAAAGGAGCCTGGTTGGCTCAGAAATTGGACTATTTGTACGAAAAATTAAAGCTTATGCATGTTTCAAAACAAATAAGGCTCTAAAAAGTTCCTGACAGAAGACTGTTAAAAATTTAGATTCCTAAATAGAGCACGGAAATTGGAGACAAGTTTGTTAAAAAAGAATATTTTTGATGCGTAATGGATGAAGAAACGTATGTTCTACCTTATTTTTCACAACAAACCGGTCAAACATTTTATGTTGCTGATGACCGAGAATGTTAAACAAAAGTTTAGTGACCGAACGCAGTCAAAAATTTCCAAAAAGTTATTGGTATGGTGTGCAATATGCAGTTGCGACAAAAGAAGCAAATCATTTGTTGCAACGGGCTTTATAAATACTGAAATTAACATCAAAGCATGTTTACAAAATGGCTGTTGCCATTCATAAGACTTCACTTATTTTGACCTGACTTGATATCCTGTCATTATGACAAACAAGCCCTTGAATGATACAAGAATATTAGTGTGGTATTTGTACCAAAAGAGGCAAATCCTTAAAACTGCCTGAGGCTTAGGTTAGTGGAGAGTTATTGGGCTCTTGTTAAAGGAGTATTGAAAATCAAAGCATGAGTCCAAAAGTGTGTTAGATTTAAACGGAGATGAATTAAAATTAAAACTTAAAGTTTAATGGTTTCATTTTTATTAACATATATGTATGTTAATAACTTTTGAACTTCATTTCTTTAAAGTTTATTCTGTTTGAATTATTTTTATTAAATTATAATTTTATTTTTTGTAAAAAATATGGCTCACATGTCATAACAACACCAGTTTGTTTTGTTTTTTTACTTTGCTTACCTCTGGGATATCATAATCTTTATTTAATTTAAAATTAAAAAATTTATGTGTGTAAGTAAGTTTAAGCATTTTAATACTTTTTAAAGGGGACAATTTTGTTAAAATTATATAAATTGTTTAAGTTTTATAAATTCATTTTTTGTTTCGTTTTTACTTCACTTTCCGTGGGATGCAATGTATTAAAGACTTAATTTCGATATATTTTTCGTTTTCCATTTATTTATTCTTGATCATAATTTTATAGTTAACAAAATTTTCACATATTTGTACCCTACACTACCTTAGGTTGTTGTAATATTATGCGTTTGGGCATAATATCATCAACACTTTTAGGACTAAACATCATAATAATTTTGATCCGCTTTATAGATGTCCATCCTATATTTGCATCCATACATCTGTGACAAATTATATATACTTATATTTAAGAAATTCTTGTATGAATTAAAAATGAATGTTCTGACAAGAATTCCAGTATGAAGTAATTCCATATCACCATTTATGAAAGTTCTTCGTTTATAGTTTATAAGTTAAATTTGAAAGTATATGGAATTAGCCCTAGAGCATTTCCAACACAAATTTAAACTAAAGCATTCTGTCTAATAAATTATGCGAAAAAATATAAAAATTTTATTTAAAAAAATAGGGTGAAAATAATTGTAGACACAATTTCGGTTAAAAAAAAAAAAAAAAAAAAAAAAAAAAAAAACAAAAAAGTCGATATTTTTATTTCTATTTTTTAAGTTGGAAAGTAGTTATTTGTGGAGTTATTGACCTCAATATTTTTGTATTATAAATAATTTTGGTTTTTAATAAAATACAAAAGTACACAAAATCAAGGCAACACTTTCAGTTAAATATTGAAAAAGTGACTCAATATTACAACATTTTGAAAACTAAAAATTAAAGTGCAAAAATCGCGAAAGCTGTAAGAAATAAATCTTAAATAAAATTTGTCATGCGTTAAAAAATTTATGTTCGAAATGTTATATGCTACACTCTTCTACTATCATTATATAAAATCATTTCTATTTAGCAGATCATAATTAAGAGATTTATTTCTAAAAAGATCTATTCTGTACCAGTGTGAACTGTTGGAAAATTTTCAAAACGCCCTCAAATGGAAGATAGATCGAGTAATGATCGCCGCATAACCTATTTTTATTTTGTTCTCTAACCAAAATAAACGTATATCATTATTTTGAGCAAAAATTTTTGTAAACTTAAACTTGGAAATAATATTAAAAAATCTAGTCAAATTTCATTAAATTCGGTATATGAGTCAATGCAGAAGTGAACTAGATTTTCATTCCCATGTCAGGCGGTTCTTTGCACCGTTATGATTCAAAATTCATTTGTCCATGTGTGTTTAAAAATCCCGCATGGTGTGCAAGAACCGATTGAACTATATGTAAACATAACTTAATTTCTTTGTTGCACCCTGTTGGTAACAGAAACAAACCAAATCCACCACTACCACTTAAACAACATATCACCTTTAGCAGCCACCACATAGGTCGTTGCTTACACCAGTAATTCTATACCGAATACCTGAGGTGATATCAATATTACATTTTAAATACAATGGTCTCCCGTTAAGTAAATGAGATAACCCAATTCAGGAGACATAAAAGCGGACGAGTAGTTCTGCACCGGTAAAGTGGTTGGCTGCATAAAAAACATTTGTGTGATCAGTAATAAGTGGAGAAATATTTAAAGTTGTCAAAAGGAAGCATTGGGAACCATAACAAGCTGAATGCAAACACTTAAGTTTCTGGTTAACATCTCCTTTTTTGTACGTTATCAGAGGCGTCATTCCACATAACATAGTTGGAGTTTCAGCCGAGGTACGTTAGAAAAGATCTTCGAATATATGAGCAGAGCACACACAGGTATGTGCAAGATCCGTTTGATTTGGTTTAATAGATTAAAGTTTTGGCTCAATGTGTAATATATTTTCGTGCTCTCCCATATCTTTGTGCTGCATTAGCCATAGACTACCTGTAGAACGACGTTAAATCAGAACAAACCTTAAATCCTTAAAATTCTATTGTATCATTCTTTTATATTTGTTATCTGATTTTTTATCATCTGTTGGTTTTTCTATTTTAAGATTAAAATAGAAAAAATTACGTTCATTATACAAAATTTAATACACAAGATATTTAAAACCTCCAACAAAATAGAAAAACAAAAAACCTTTCGATATTTTTGGCGAAAAAGTTTCAATTACAAATATGTTACGCATATGAACGTATATTTTCGACGTCAATTGAGGACAAGGATTTTAGTTTTGAATAATGTGACATAATTACGGAAAATATTTGTCTACATTTTACATAACCGTTTATACGTACAAAAAGGTGAGACAATTTTCTGACTAATTAACTATGTATTATGGGAGGTTGGTCATTCAATTAAACAAACACATGCAAGCCTATTTGTTTGTATGTATTGTATACATGCATTACAACCATAACCAACAATTTCATATTAAATTCATAGTCTTTAATTATGCAACAGAAAAAGTTTAAGTAAATTTGCTTTAACTTTAATTGATTTCACAAACATTCTTAAATCGAATAATATGTTAAGGGCTCAAGAGAATTTTTGGAAAATTAAAATACTTAGTAAACATAATAAAAAAGTGCGAATATAGAAACCAGAATTGAATAAAAATTACTAATGCAAAAATGTAAGAAAAAATTTGCCTTTAATACCTTTTACAATTAAGCTTGTAAAGAAACTTCTGGTGAACACTTGACGGTATTGTTTTATCTTAATTAGCTCACATACAATTGCGGCGATCAAAACTTCATTCACTGTTGCCACGCATTGCCGACATTTAAGAAAATTGGAAAAACTTTATCTACATAATCATCATTGACTCACCTCCCAGCGTGAGAGAGCAGCTGCAACGTTCTTGAAGTAAGAAAAAACGTCATTTGCATTATTTTTTACAGTGTAGATACAGCATAGAAAAATTAACAAAATTATAAATTAACTGGTTGTTTAATAACAACATTTTACAATCATTTTAAATGTGTGCAATCTTTCCATTAATTTTGGAATTTAATGGAAAGTTTCAAAGTCTCACAGTGTTTTATATATAAAAAGTGAGTTGATGTAAATCTGTAAATTCTGAACAGTTAGTCCGATTACAAGCAGTGATATCTCAGGTGTATATGAGCTTATAGCTTTTAAATTTGGACTTCGTAAAACATATAGAACCCTCTCACAAGGTCCCAAAAATTGGTCACCTCGGGTCATTACAATATTTAAAATGATTCAGATTCCTTACATCAGAACCGATAGCAAATAATATCTAGAAAAAATGTTGTCGTATGGTTAGGTTATCTCTTATAGTTTTAGCGATATTTGAATTGAAATATATTTATTTATTTTTTTACTATTTGACCGTCATTGGCGAAGTTTTTATGTTTTCGTTTCAAATAATGTTTTTATAAGTAATGTAGCATAATTACCTTGTAAAACAATTCTAAGTATTTTATTATACAGATATCAAACACCTTAGAAAAATCTAATGATTTCAGATTATTGTTAGGACCGGAGAATGTTTTCAACAGATAGACAGACACAGTTAAATTGAAACAAATTTTAATATGAAGGAAGAATATATCTAAGATGATTTCTCTTGCCATAATACTAGCATTTTTGGTGATTTATGCTCTGTAAAGCGATTTCATAAGTGGTCTATATGCGATTAAGAGTAATTCGAACGAATTTAGCACATAGCTAATGTGGCACAATTTAGTTTAACTATTATTGTATCTGAGGGTTTAGTGAGCTAGAATAGATTTTATTTTTAAAATAAGAAATTTTTGAATAATCATCATTTTATACAACCCCTATAGTAAAAAAAGATATATGAATATATTATATATACATGTTATTATTGTATTTATTTATTTATTTATTTATTTATTATTGTTTTGATTATATATCACCTGATTTGAAAAAAACGAAACAATTCCTTCTGAAAAAAAGCTTAGCAAAAGCTTTGTTTCTTGTTATACACATATGCATTGCAACCATGTTACCGTTGGGCGACTTTTTCAAATGCTTGTGACTTTTTGTTCTTTTCAAATTTCCCCTTTATTTTTTATAACTTGGATTTTCGCATATATCTTCACAAAATTCATAATTTCGACTTAACTAAGGACATATCGCAAATTTTATATAAATTTTGAATGAAAAAAATTTAAACTAAGAACGATAGAATCATAAAAATTCATCAACTGCACTTCTACGAAATTTATAATGGAAATTGAAATATTGTTAATTAATGAAAAAAAATTGTTGGCTTTTCTTCAAGGATATTTCTATGTTAAACATGAAACACAACAAATTCATAATGAAACATTTCAAAGAGTGTTAATTTTTGGCAAATTTAACTTGTGGCGACTTTTGTTCCACAAATCGCCTTTAAGGCGAGAATTTATTTTCAAAAATCCTCTTTTTGCGCGACTTTTCGAAAAATCTCAATAGTCACATCGAACATAGAATCGTATGAGTTATATTTTTAAATTATATTAAGTATACGCCTGTACTGTGAACTCAGATACTATTAGTAACAAAAATGCATTTTTTCACATATTCAATATTTTAGTCTATATTTATGATGTAAAAGTAAACTATTTAAAATTATTTTAAAAAAAGGTAATATAGAAGGACTTATAGCACTGTTAAGAAAATGTTACCAGCATTCGTACACCGATGTTAAAAAAAATATTTTATTCCTTAAATTGGTTCAAAAAGTGATTTTAAATTGAAAACATCTATAGTAGTATTCGTATTTATATGTAGTGGATCTTGACACACCATTAGTTCCTTATATAATTTATGTTGTTTTTAAACATTTAATATTTTAACGAAGGGGAAAATCTTTGCATAAATTAGTAAATTAAGGCAATGAGGACCTTCCAAACAACGAATGTTATTGGTAAAAGAAAAAGTTATCGTAAACTTCCGAAGAAAAGTAGAATATACAAAATAATAATAATAATTTTCCATTTGTAACACTAAGACAGAGAAGTTTAAGGTCTCAGAAACGTATATATATTTTCTCGCTTCGAATCGAAATCTGTGTCAATCCAACCTAAAAAAATACCATAATAAACACCTAAATGCAGTTCATTACTTTAACAAAAACTATCAACATATGTTCAGTTAATAGAAAACAATTTAAGCAAAAACATGCAAATTTTGATGTAAGAATTTCATGAAATTCGATAAGTAACGTTTCCTTAAATAGAAGACATTTTCCTTTCAATATCAAGAATATTTACAGAATAAATTCACGTTTGCGTGTCCATAGTATTTTAAAAATTATTCGTAAAAACTTGTCTCAAAGGCTTTTAATTGTTATGGTTTCTTGCTTGAAGCACTATTTGTGACTTCTATTTGGTGCTTTTTGATTTTTTGTACCACTATAAATGGTGATGTAGTGGTATTTCAATTTTGTCATTCCGATTGTACTGCTAAGAAAAAATAATATAAGACCCAATAAGTTATTTATATTCATGCATAAAATCACGAGAGTCAATATAGTACTGTCCGACTGATTGTATATTTCTACGCTCATATTCACAATATTGGCAGAGCTCAATTACATTGAGATGTGAATATATTATAGTCCAGAAAACTTTCCTATTCAAAATTGGCTAAATCAGTAGAGAATAAGTTATAGACCTTCTAAAACTAAATAATTTTAACAACGAATGGCTTATTCAAATTGTCTTTAGTGGAAAATGTTACACGCTATAAATTTTTTAGAATAGGACATAAAAAGTCCATATACAAGTTAAAAATTTAATATGAATATAGTGCCTATTGTTGCTTTAGTAACAAAATATTATAGGCAAAAAAATTTAGGACGAAATTTTCACTGAAACTGACACAGGGATTGGCATCATCTTACGAACGGATCTTCTACATATTCCCACAATTATTTAAAATATTAGAGTGGTGACAAAGCCGAATGTAACATTTCCATTTGGTATTAATTTAAGTATCCCGTTCGTTACAGATTTTTTTCCCAAAATATTTAACCCTGTCCCACCGTGCAATGGACATTTAAAACTCTTCCAACCAGGTTCTATATTATATAGTACATTGAAACACAATATTATTTTATTCTTAACAAATGAAAAAATCATCAGAATAACATTAAGACTGATTAAAATAAAACTCAGGTTATTTTATTTCATCTTATAAAAGTACGTTCTTAATAAATGTTTTAATTTATATATTAAAGATAAATTGATTTGAATTGCGAAAATAAGTCACAATACTTAAATGAGTATTCAAGCAGCTGCAAAGAATGAGAGTTCATTAAGAAAATCAATAACTGACAATGTATGTGTGTGTGCAAATATATAACGAAAAGAATTAATCAGCAAGAGTATTAAGAGAAAACCTGGAAAAAAGCAAATGTTGTAGTTAATGAATGAAACTTAATAATGGTTTATATATTTAATTATATATTCAAAATATAATACGATTATTTTTTATTTATTTATTTATTTTTTTTTTTGTGTATCTCGAGGTGATTTTCAATTAAATTATGTAGAATTTATAGAAAAAATATATAGAAAATATGTAGAAAAGCCAACTAAAAATGAACAAAGTGCAACTATTTTTCCTAAAGAGTTATGTTATCAAATGAAATATTTCTACCGGTATTATTTTAGTGATCTCAACCCAAGTTCAGACATAATAATTCAGCTCGAATTATTAGTTGGGACGTAACAATTTGAATTAAAATTTCGTTAAATAATTCCAGTTTTTGAAAACTACTGCGTTCGGACTTTGATTGGAAATGAAATGGTCCAAAACAAGTTTTCAACAGTTTTGTTACTTTTGTATCAATGGTGATATTAACATTTTAACGTAGATATATTTTGAGAAGTACATGCCCGTAATTTGCCAGTGGTAGCAGGTGATCATCCAATATTCACCCACTAAGTTTTGTTGGTTTAAGCATGAGAAACCTTATGTCTCCAATTTTTACGCCACAGTGTTACATATTTTGTAGAAAATATTTACTTTCTATCGCCACTATATTAATTGTTGAATAAATTTCATTTTGATATGTTTTAATAAATTAACAATATAATGATTATATTCTTCAAAAATTTAATTATTTGCATTAAACCATATTAATATTCCCTATGTGTACATGAAGTAAATGAGCAAAATATCAATTCCTTGTTATTGCACAACCATAATATGACGAAAAATGAAGATGTCATGATTTCATTGTGGCACACATTGTATACGTTTTTATACCCTGTTGAAATGAATATATTAACATCGTAACTTCCTTTGAAACTCAATCCATTTCTGTGTTCGCTATGTCCGTCTCCAATAAAATATGCCAAAATATATATCTTTTAAAAAGAGGTGTCCAGCGGAGGGGCGAAATGAAGCAGATATAATGAATACAAATCGATCTGTGGTCTTAGGGTTAACTAACTTAATAAACTTATACTAAAATTATAATTTTTGTTAAGTACTACAAGTGTACAAGTTGCTTAAAAAAGTAAAGTATTTCCTCACTTAAAATTATGTGTGGGAAAACACTTATATTTTGTATATGATATTTTGCACAATATTCAAAAATGAAAATATTTGAATAAAGACAAGGTGAAATTGCCGAATCTTAAATAGCATCCACCACTATATGGAAAACAATTATCTTGTTGTCTGAAATTCCATGGAATTGTTTCATAATTTATTCTGGAAAGTGGGATATTAAGAAGTAATGACCAAATAGTATTTATTATTGTTAAATAAGAAAGAGATTGGTCATATCAAGAATGAACATCGAAGAGAAAAATCATCATGCGGAACTCCAATGAAATCGGTTACTTTTTTAATTTTTTTCTAAGCTCAAATCCATTAAAATGTAGAACGATATTAATAAAATTAATTAATAATAAAGTTAAAATAAAATTTTAAGACAGTCATAAATTTAATTGTGCCAAAAAATCATCGAATTATGTCATATTTGAGAGTTAAATAATCCGGGAAGGGGCATTATGTGGGTGCTAGGTCATATAACTACCCCTACACAATCATGTTTCTTGGGGTATATTATTGTACTAGAATATATGTAAATGGAAAATTTCAGTAAATGTTCCTAATATTGCGACCTATATAAAATATAGATATTGGGGTGTAGCAAAATTTTTCATACTTCCGCCTATGACACTTTTTCTATAGATCCGATTTAGATGAATTTTTGCACAGACAGACGGAGAGACAGACGAAGAGACAGACAGATGGAGAGACAGACAACCAGACAGACAGACGGACTGACAAACTGACAAACAAACAGACGGACATAGCTAAATCGTCACAGATTTTGATTTATAGTGATGGAGAGTAAGAAAAAAACTAACGTTTCTTGTTTGTTATTTAGAAAATTTTTGTTTTTCGCAGTAAAAGTTTTATTCCATATTTTTTGTTTTTATAAGAAATATGAAAAGTTGAAAAGAAAAGTTTTATTGGGCGGTGACAAGAACATTAGTACATAGTTTATTTTTCATTTTGTTTTTCCTTCTTTAAGGTAACTTAAACTTTGTTAAAATATAAACAAATTTAAATTATTCAGTAGGGTTTTTCTATAAATAATTCACGTTTGTTTGCCAAGTCTTTACAAAAAAGTTGTAATAAAAATTTGAATGAAATATTTTTGTAATTTTTTTTTTGGGCAAAAAAGTAATAAAATAAAATAATATTAAAACAAAATAAGGTTTATAAAATAAGATATCATTCCTAAGGCATAAAATTAAATTAAAATTAAGGTAGACAGATATACTGTAACACTTTTTTTACAAGTACACATTAATATCAACAAACGTTATACGAAGAAAGCGAGTTTTCATATAAAAAAAATTTGGAATATTTTATACTGTAATTACTGTGAGAATATTTTAAATGAACGGACAGATGATGGGTAGACGTACAAATCTATTACATATAACACATATTTATGTGGTTACAATATGTAGTTTTTTAATATGTATTTCTCTAATATCGGAAGAGGGATAATGGTATCTGTAATATAACCTTTTTATATAAAGCGCAGAATATACTTTTTAAAAATGACGCATTTTTTTATAATTTTTCTGAATATATTAAAATTTGTTTATATATTAATTTTTAATTACTAATTTTGTTTATTTTGTAGTAAAAAGAGATTACCCTTACTGAAATATATGTATATAAGGGTGGGTCGGTCTCCATACAAAAAAAAATTTGTTGTGTCAATCCCCCCCTTCCCTTTTTGTTTTTCGTTTTTTTTGTTTGTTTTTAGTACCGCCATTATAAGTCAAATCGGAACAAGTTATAAATTGTTCTTCATTATTTAAAACCGGCTACATTTTGTCCTTTGACAGTTTTTAAATCTGGCATCATGTTCTAATACTCATTTCTGTCACCTTATATCCCCGCCTCTAAATATTACTATTTGTATTTGAGATATGAAAAAAACTGGCAGCTGTTCAAAGAATATTTGTTGTGTTAGTCACCCCTTCCCTTTTTGTTTTTAGTACCGCCATTATAAGTCGGATCGGAACAAGTTATAAATTGTTCTTAATGATTTGAAACCGGCTACATTTTATCCTTTAACAGTTTTTAAATCTGGCATCATGTTTTAGTACTCATTTCTGGCACCTTATATCCCCCGCCCCTAAATATTATTTGAGATATGAAAAAACTGGCAGCTGTTCTCTATGGATTATTAATTTACAAAATAAAAAATTAAAGAATAAAACACATTCCTCTTTAAGGTGAACACTTTTTGATTAAATGGAAAAAGTGTCGCTCTTGTAAAAAATATGTGTGTGTGTTTTATTAAATTTTTGGATTGAAGCAAAAAAGATGTTAGCTGCATTCTAAGTTAAATTTAAAAAAAAAAATTCTATAATTTTAGTGCTCTTGAGAAAATCTATCAAACTCCAAAAATTTTTGGACATAATTTCTTTATTGTTGTTGTTTATGAAACGGATCATTGCCTCAAAAAGCTGTGGTAGCGCCGATTACCAACAATGATATAGGGTTTAAGTACATTATATCGTAATATGACCAGTTTTGTTTGACCTAATCAGATTTAAATATTTTATCATTTTTTATTTCATTTTAGTTTAAATTTTATTATTTTTGTTATTTGAACATTATTTGCAGCAGCTGCATAAATATTTAATGAGAAAAACATAAAAAACATATGTGTAATTAAGCATTTAATTAAGTTAATTAACAAATTTTTGCATAATTAAAATTTTGAAATTATAAATAATTATTTTGACATTTTATAGTAGAAGGTATGTTTGAAAAAATTGTAATTAAAAAATTGTTAAATTATTATTTTAAATAAAAATTGTTGCTTAATACTTGTTAAAAAAAACATCGATTTGCTTTATTTTTTTAATGTTAAAATATCATACAAAAGTTTCAAACAAATCTCTGATCTGCTGTTGATAAATGTAAAAAATTTTAATTTTTATACCATTCGCAGCCAGAGGTGGGAAAGAAGAAATCGTCGAAAAATCGTCATTATAAAAATATAGTTGTTTTTTTTTTTCGAAAAAGAATTTAATTTTAACAAATGTAACAAAAATTTTAAGAGTTTTGAATAGACTTTTGGAGAGGTTTGTCTTCATTACATAGAGGTTTTATACGATTTTCAATTCTTTTAAAGAGCTTAGTTAAGCATCTCTAAATCACACTGATTTTACTTACCAAAACTTTTGAGGAAACGAAATGGCACAGTACAGTTCAAGAGGTCTTGTTTTAATTTAGTTTTTATTTAATATTAACATTAACATTAACATTGATACCGTATTGAACTTTATTTCCAAAAATATATAATTTTAATGTGTTTAACTTTCTTTGAAATGTACGATGCAAGAATCCTCAGAAACGGATTTTTAAGTTGATTGTTACTGAAACGATTTTATTGATTTTTATGGACATTATTATATGGATTTTGGGTAATTGTTATTGAATGACCAGAAAATTTCAATTTAGTCCGAGTTTAGGTGATGGAAATTCAACAATTTTAATGCTTGAAAATAATGGTCAAATATGGGACATAAATCGTCGAAATGTCATATATAGCCAAAAATATAACTTATTTTAATGAATCATAAACTGTTTCTTTTTTTATTAAATAAAAGCTTTTATCTCTGAGTGCATGCGTAATTGTGCGTATGTAGGAAACATAACGTATTTACTTCATATAATACTATATATGTCATTGTCGTATATATCCTTTTTATTTGTTATAATTAAGAAAAGCTCTAAACTATTTAAAATATTAAGCAAAGTAATTAAAATTAATTGACTTCGTCGAAATCATTTGATGTTAATAAAAATGCACAAAAATTTAATTTAAGTAAAATTAAATTGACATTGGAAATTATTTCAAATATTTTAATGTTTTACCTGTAAGTTAAATATTATAGAAGAAAAAAACAAATAATTCACCAAATGATTCTATTTTCTAGGAACTAAAGATTAATGTTTATTCTTCCTTTTCCTGACATTTTATAATAAAAACATGTCATTATTTTACTCTCATTTAAATGACAGATAAATCAACTGTCAGAAAGCGTAGTGCCAGCAAATGTTAATAAAATGAAATGTAGGCGGTTTCAAAAGATACAAGATTTTCAATTAACGATTATTAAAAATATGTTTCACTTGAAAAACTACATGGAAATAAATCTGAAACTTTCAAGTGAAAAAATCAATAGTAATTTTTCGTAGTGATAGCAGAGGTGAAGGGGAGCTAAGGTTCATTGACTAAGTGACAGAAGGTTTTAATATTAAACACCCAGATTATTTAACATTGTCCATATTATTGCTTATTTCAATATTCTCCGTCAAATGGATCATTTGGATCCAGCATTTTTGGAGGTCACTTCATATGTGTATAAAAACCAGAAATCTATCCATAGTTTTAAAATTCGTCTCACATTTTTCCATTTTAAACCAAATTGATCCGTTCAGTATAAAACGACATTTTGAAATGGGAGATTTATTGAAATTTCTTTAGGGAAGTGGAATTTTTTAGAAAGTCGCTAAAATTTTTTCCAGCTCTTATCTGGTCCTATCAGGGTAAAGTCTGTGGTTATGTCCCACCACAAGAAGAGCCTTAAACTTATCCAACAGATATTTAAAAGGAAAATGTGCACTTCTGCAAGGAGGTAGTCTAGTTTCAATGAATTTTCAAAGGCCAAGATAAACCATTTTTATATGTGTTTAGCATCGTTGGAAAGGTAATTACTTAATAAGCTTTGATGGTCCTAACCAAACATTACTTTTTTATTATCATACCATTCCTACTTCAAACGTTTTGTCCGGTAAAACAGTTTCTTAAGAAAATAGCTGGGACTTTAATTTAAAATTCACACTATTATAGTTTAAGCCAAAAATGGAAAAAATTCAAAAGGGCTCCCATCACTTCGGCTAGGAAGATAATCCTTTAAGCTCAGTACTCCAATTATTTTGAATGACAAGTTAGAACTAATGCAGGTTTAGAAATAGACAAAGCTTGAAAAGTTTCTGACAGAAACATTGTTAAAAATTTGGAGAAACGGCAAACGAAGCTAATTAATTTTTACATCCGGCTCTACAAATACTGAAATTAACATCAGGGATTGTGTTCAAAATTAGGCTGTTTCCATTCATATCACTTCATAATGTGTACACTTTGGTATGACTTGACATACTTTCGCTAAGGTAAATAAGCCCTTGAGTGGCACAAGAACAAGAATGTGGTATTTGTACTAAGAGAGGCAAATCTTCAATGCTGCCCAGAAGTATGGCCAGTGGAGAAATATTGGACTCTTGTTAAAACAGTATTGAAGAGCAAAGAAAGGTATCCAAAAATATGGTATATTTTAAACGGAGACTACGTTTTTGAACAAAGTGACGGAAAGCACTATAAAAACGATAATGAAAGGGGTCCCCAAAAAGTTCAAAATTTCATTATTGGTGATTTTTGAAAATTGTAATAACAATTTCAATCAAATTGGAAGAAAATAATAATAACAAAACTGTAAGCTTATTAAAATATATGTATGTTAAGGAATTTTCTATTTCACTCCTTATTTCGATTTCATTGAGTTCCTTATTATCTTGTTAATTTAGCTTTTTTTTCTTTGAAATTGGAATAATTCCCATATTATCCCGAATTTTTTCCTCATATACAATTTTCATAACAATTTTATTTGATTATTTTTAATTTAGTTACAAAAACTTTATTGCTAAATATTTAGAATTTGTTTGTCGACTTTTATATTAAACCTTTTTTCTGTTTTCCTTTCCTCAATATTATTTTATTCTGCAGGAATTACTTAGGAATTTCTCAAATATTTATATTGTGAATTTTTTTATTTATATCTCGTAAGAAATTTTATGAAATTTTAAGGTTAAAGTTTGTGTTTGTAAATTTTTATGTTTAGTTTTGTTGTTTTGGGTCAAACAAATATTTTAGTTTTTTTGGTTGACCACAATTTAAATATTTATTTATTTTTTTTCTTTTCCTTTTTGTTTTATTCTTTTAATTCTTTTTTTCATTAAACAGAAATCTCCAAAAATTTGCTTGAGGCTTAAATTTTATTTAGATTGAAATAAAAAAATTTACTATTTTTAAAAGATTTAATTTTTTATTAAAATAATGCCTGATAATAGATTTTGCTGAAGAGCAGAAAAAAAGACTTAAATGATTTAGATTTTTGTTCTTTAGGAGATTGATTATTAGAGATTATATGTAGTTTGGAAAAACAATTGATAACAAGTAATATATTCGGCTGTGCCGGATATTAAATACCCTCTACCACTAACACTACATAAAAATTAGCATTAGTTAAAAATCAAATCAACTAAACTTCAGTAGAATCTAGTAAAATATCGTATCAAATTTATGAGTTTTATAAGCTTAAAAACCTTTTCTGGAAAGGAATTTATATAAAGCAAAATAGAACCTGATATTCGTCAAATCGGTAACATATATTTAAGATAATTAGAGAAATAATTGTGCCTAATATCAATAGAATTGATTCGTATCTAATAGTTTTATAAGCTCAAAAACTTCTTCCGGAAAGGGCGTTGGTGGGAATTATAGAAAAGTACGGACCGACATTCAGGACACATAGAAAAATAATTGAATTTTAATAGAATAAGTCTTTAGTTATTAGTGTTATAAGCTCAAAACTGTTTTCCGGAAAATGAACACATGTGAGAGCTTTAAGAAAATATGGACGGACATAGGTCAATTGATCTTTATATGATAATATCGAAGCAGTTTTCCGGTAATAGGCGTTATATGGGAGTTGCAGTAAAGTGTGGACCAATTTTGGTCAAATTATAAATATATATTCAGACACTCAGAAAAGTGACTGTGACGAATTTCAATAGAATTTGCTTTTATTTATTAGATTTATAAGTTCAAACTCATTTCCTCAATTGGAAACCTCATTTGGGAGTAATACCAAAATATGGACCAATGTTGGTGAGATAAATAACATATATTGAAGATTGTTAGAAAAGTAACTTTTCAGAATTTCACTAGAATTAGTTCATATATAATCATATGCCGAAAAGTGGCCTTATATGTGAGCCAGTCAAATAATGGCTCCAATACAGAATAGTCTTGTTTTCTTTTTGTTTATTATTTTATCAAAATAAATATGTATACAAATATCAGAGAACTATATGACACTCAGAAATAAGGGTGTATCAAAATTTGCATATTTTTTCTTGTTGCATATTACAGTAATTCTGATGTTGTTTCAGATATCTTTTTATGATTTTTTTGCTAATGAATCGTTATAGCTGGTCTTAAATAAGAGACTACTTAGGACAATAGCAAATATATGGCTTTTTTATTGAATTCTACGCGCGATAATGTTTCAAACAGACAGACATACGGATATAAAAAATTTTAATGTGACGAAAGAATATATTTACTAAATAGAGTCCAATTAGAGTCACTATTAGTGGTGGACAGTTTAAAAATAAATCTTTCTATTATCAAAAATATTGTGATAGTGGAATAAATAGGCGACTTATTGTCCACTTTATGTATAATTCATACTTTTGGATTATTTTTTCATATTCTTCTGTTTTATGCTAAGAAATAAATAACTCTTTTGTTTATTTTACTTTAGTAAAATTATTTATTAAAATTCTTTTAAATGCTATTCAGTTTAATCTATAAACAAATTATAATAAAATAATGTTAAAATATTACGATTTTCATATTTTGTTTTAATTTTTTAAGTTAACTGAAAATAATCTACTTTTAATAATGTCTTAAATTAATAAGTACTTTCTATGTTTTTAAGTTGACTAAGTATTTTAATTGGTAGATTATAAACCAATAGCGAATCCTTAATAAATTCACACAGTGTTACCAAAACGCTTCTTTTAAATAATTCTGTAACTTCAGAACTTTTGAATATTTTTTACGAAATATTTTTGTGGTATTTTCCAATTGATTTGGAGAGGAATATGTTTATTGTGGGTCTCACTGTCGGCAATTGGATCCCCAAAATTGGTTACCATGGGTATGACATTTGAAAGATATTTAGAACAAAGTAAAATTTTTACCCATTTTTGGACAGCATTTTTTTAACTTGGTGGGCTCTATTCGGTTAAAAAAAATTCTAAATTATTGTATGGACTCTGTATAAAATTGTGCAAGAGTTATGTACCTATGTATGTAAATGAGGACCACCTCGGATGCAACTTTTTTCGTGCTAAAAAAGTAGTATTATGTCCTTGATTCTAAAAGGCCCTTTTCGGAAATAAGAAACTTAGTTTATGAAATCTGTAAATATTCCAGTATTTTAAGCACTAGAAATTTTTGCTAAGAGTAAAAATTTTGACAAACATCAAGATTATCAGACCTCATTTTTCCGTTCTGGACTTCAACCTTATATAAAGCTTTAACATTAAAATCTTTTAACATAATCGGGCTGTAATAATTTTAGCACCGCATCAACATATGTGAAGAATTTCAAAAATATTAGACAATATTTTTCATAGCTACTTTGCAATCTTTTCCTCGAATTTTATGGCACAACTGAATATAGCATTCTTGCAGTTTACAATTGGAATGAAATATGAATTATATATTCAAATAATTCCAAATTGAAAGACCATTTACTTTTGAAATAAATATTAGGGTTGTCCAATTTGAATATTGTGTTCAACATTCAAACGTATTTAAAATTGTGAAAAAGGGTCTAATTTTAAGCAAATTGTTTACTAAATCTCAGCTTTCTATATCAACTGGGACTGGATGTACTACGTCCATTTATGTTACTTGACATACATATCATAAGAGAGCTTATAATAAGCATTTTATGTAATTTGTTGACTTTTCATGAAATTTTACTTGTTTAAACCTGGAAATTATACTATTTGACAACAATATGGGCGATAAAAAGTGATCAATATTTGTCAAATATACCTTAAAATAGAGCAATAATAATTTTCTTGTTTCTTGAAATTCGATATTTTCTCATTTCTTTATTCCTTCTTAGTACTACAGATGAAATAAAAATTATATATACTTTAATTCAGTTTACAGCAAAATTTTATAAAAGATTAAGAAACTTAAAAATTTCAAGCAAATTATTCGTCTGTTTTCTTTGAAAGATTTCTAACATATTTCTTGTGATACAAATTACAGAGCACAATCGTAAATACATATTCTAGGAATACGAATCCTATAAATCACTTTCCATTTTGTAAATAATTTAAGGAACAAATTATTTAAATTCAAATTGGAAAAACTGGGAGGTTTTGATTATTGTTTTAAATATTTACCGTAAAAACCATAGAGACAATAAATAATGAAGTTTTATTAGATAAATAATGATTTCTTAATAAAACAATGAAGAAGGAAATTTCTTTCATAGAACTAATTATACTTCCAATGAAGAGTACTCAGAGTGGATTAAAAAGCTTTCTAAACACCATAATTGAATGAGGGTTTATTAATTGTGTAATTTCTTTTATAATTCCAGGAATGTGTAATTTATGAACTTGTATTCTTGGTACAGAAAATTGCAGTTGACTCTGCTGTACACATCTGTCCGTCTTTTAGTAATATTCAGACGTTTACACTAATGTTCGTTTGTTAGTTGTAATCTTCAGTCTGCTACTTAAGAAGTAGTAGACCCATAAGTTTTGAGTTAGAGCTTTTAGAGGTCATTTTTTTCCAAAGCACAACATACAGGGGAGCTGATTTATTCTCATTAAATTTGAAGCATATTTTTTTTGTTATGAAATTTAGTCAAATATAATTATTTGGGATATCTGAACATTAATGGTCGAAAATAATAATGATGGCTAAACTGATTCTCCTAAAATTATGGCGCATTCTAGTGGTTTATTATCTTTTAAGTCTTAAAGCTTTATAAGCTTAAAAATCATTCCGAGAGGATATTTATTTGGAATAAAAATACGGCGCATTCCTCTTTTAAATCTTAAAGCTTTATAAGCTTTAGTAACCATTCCGAGAGAATATTTATTTAAAGATTATACTAAATAATGATTATAGACAATGGGCTTTTACTTCAGTAAAATAATTACATAAGCCAAATTTCATTAGCCGGTGTTCTAATCACCTTAGATTTGAATCCGACTATAGGGAAAATTCTTCGATTATTAAAGATATGACTTGCATCTCTAAAAATATCGAACATCAACGAAAAAACGCCAAAATATGGTCAGTTAGCGAAGCCATTGCACTAGCGTTACTGTTCATATTTTTTGAAAAGTCACACAAAAAGGGGATTTTGAAAAAATAAGTCGCAACTAAAAGTAGATTTGCACAGTAAAACACGTTCATGTGGAATTTCAAAATGGAACAGTTTTGTGCGGCAATTGTAAACGTTTAACTGATTTTCTGAGGAGGCCCCATATGAGGCATGTAAGGATTTTCTTGTCAATTTTGATAACATTTGGTTAAACATTTAAGATTTCTAGGTAAAATGATTTAGTTAATTATGAATGTTAACGTTTATTTCGGGAGAGCACTATATAGGGACTAGGATCCAACTTATCCCGATTTTCAAATTTAACGTTATGATTTCAGATAAGATAATTAACAAGAAAAACCCCAGACTTTATTTAAATTACTAGTAATTTTAACCAGATTTTCAGGTAATTTACCACACTGTGCCTCGTGCATATATATAAAAAACAGATTTTCATTATGTCATAATATTTTTAATTATTCTAACCTCTTTAATTATCAGATATTAATATTTTCAATATACCAAATTAATTTAATATTTCAACAATTTAAAATTTCATCACCACTTTCACTATATATGACACATTTTAATTAGCGTTTCCTCTAATTACTTATTCTTTCGGAAGCAGTAATTCACAACTTGTCAATTAATCAAAATAAGTTCTTAACATAAATACCATTTTTTTCTCTTAATAATCCTGCTAAAGTTAAAAACAAATCAAATACAAAGAGAAATTTTCATTTGTTTTTAAAATAGAAATAAAATTCGCTTTCAAAAATAAACATCAATTAATGGTAATTACGAAACAACTCTTATAGTTTAGCTTACGTATTTTTGAGATTTATTTAATACAAAGAAATAATGTAAATAATTATTACAAACTAATTTTAGCTTAAGCAAAATTAAGGTATGGGCGAAAAATAACTGATATTTTGGAGGTAAAGGTCTGAAGCTGTAAACTAGAAATTTGGAATGTGAATTTGTTTTTACATAAATAAGCCTGATTAGACGCCTTTTTTAAATTAAATAAATTTTAAATTTGGAATTCGGTCGGGTAAAATCGGTAACTTTTATCCCATAAAAAATATGAAAAATATGCTCTTATCGTTTCGAATTTAATAAATAAGCTAAGTGGATTTTGTAACACTTATGGTATAAATTTGACATCAAATGAATCCCTTAAACCAATAAATAAATAAACTTAACTAAATATTTGAAATATCAAAATTTGGTACTTTTTGTAATTCCAATATTTAGGGGTATAGTACGAATTATTTGGAAGTTTTGAAATGTTTGCTTAATATCTGAGAAATCAAGGTAACATATGTAATAAGCTTCATGCAACAATAATATTCTTAGGTGATATAGAATTTGGTACTTTTTCCATTGTTTTAGTCCAAAATACATTCAAATTTCTAATTGGTTCCATGTAATAGAAATTAAAGAAAAGTTAATGAATGGGCGGTGATTCTCCAAGGATTTCTACAAAAAAAATTATTTATATAATAAGACAAATTTATAAAGTAAGATAAGATTTTATGCCGTGTTGCTCTTATAACGAGATTAAAGTCAAATTTTAAACACGATTTACACAGATTGACATTGTGGACATTTCCATATCAAAGAGTGGGACACTTTTTTATTTAGTTGTTCATGAACAAGTTCACATACATCGTATATCAGTATTCTTTTTAATAAAATTTAGCTTAATTAATTACTCAAGCTTTCAAATAAGCTTTTCATCATTTTTTGACATCAAATGATCCTCAAGTTCTGCCGTGTTCACTGATACCAAATTCATAAAAACCTATGTTCATTTAAATATTTATGTGTACTCTATCAAATGGTGCGATAATCGGCCCATAATTTCCTATGAACCCCATTTTAGAAAATAACCTGAAATGGCTAAATCCCACATACCACAAAAGAAATTCTACATGAATTAATACCTAATTTTTCTTCTTTACGTATTATTTAGTCATCTTGACCGACTCTTGTACTATCGCTTCTTTATAATAATGTCAAGAAAACAAGAAATAAAGTTGTCTCAAATGGATAAAAATGGGAAAATTTGGAATTTTTCGATATGGTTTGGTTCCAACAATTTTATTATAACCTCCACCACCACAAGTGGTAAGGGTATATTAAGTTTGTCATTCCGTGCGTAAAACCAAGAACAAATCATCTCAGACCCTACAATGTGTATATATTATTGCATCAAATCAAAAACTGAGTCGATGTAGCTGTCTGTCTGTCTGTTGGAAACATTTTTCCGAATTCAATGAAATTTAGCCACATCGTTTGTTATTGTCCTAAACAGTGTGCTGTTTAAAACCAGCTATATCGGTTTATGAGCAAGGAAGTTATAGACCGATATCTGAAACAACCACAAAATTCCGAAAAAGAACTCTTCCTTTTTCTTCTAAAAATGTAATTGGACATAAACAAAAAATTAATTTTATCATCGTGATAATGATCATCAAAAACTGATTAACAAAAAAAAGTTATTGCCTATAATATGCAAAATTTTCATACACCCCAAACTCTGTGTGTCATATGGGCTGCAATTTTTAAGACAATTTACTGAAATTTGTCACATATACTTATTTTGATACAATAATAAATCCAAAGAAGTAATATTGTTCTGGGATCATTAATTGACCCAGCTCCCTTATAAGGGCCTTTCCCGGAAAACGGGTTTGAGCTTATAAAATAATTAAATAAAGACCAATTCCATTGGAACTCAGTACTAACTCTAAAGTATATTTTAAATTATCTCGGTCCATAATTTGATGTAACTCCCATATCAGGCCCTCACCGAAAACAGTTTTCAGCTTATAACAAGCACATTATTTTTATACCCTCCACACTACAAGTGAAGAAGAGAGCATATTAACTTTGTCATTCTATGTGTAACGCTAAGAAAGAATTATTTCAGACCCCATAATGTATATATATTCTTGCTTTAAATCAAAATCTCAATCGATTTTCGTTAATCTGTATGTCTGCTCACATCAACAAAAATTGACAGAGCTCAATGAAATCTGGCTCAGTAGAAAAAAATCTGAAATTCTTAATTATATGGATTAAGGCATCTATGAAAATCCGCTTACGAAGTAGTTGGTAAAGTACTGGTATATTTTGGTTTCAAACAAATGCATTTTATCTGCTGAAGTAAATAAGGCTACATTTGGTTTGCTACTTAAATTCTTCCTTTCTAATGTTCCTGATATAAAATGTCAGTATGGTCAAAGTTACTATACTGTCCTCACCACCCATGGTGATATAAAAGTAGATTACGTTTAATATCAAAAGAAACATTTTCATAGATTCTCCTACAATTTTTTTTGTCCTATACATTAATATTGTCAAAAAGGAAACTTTTTCTCTGTTTCGCAGTTTTCAATAAGGATTTGAAATATGTATACAAATAATTGTAGTTCTAAAATACACAGAAAATAAGCAAATTAGAATAAGTATTAAGTTTTTTTAAACAAAATAATATTTCCTTCTATTATGAATTGCTATCCTTAATAATAAACATGAAAACTCTGTAGTGGATGAAATATGATGAAAAGCTGAAAATATGAACTAAACTCTAAACTAACAAAAACAAAACTGTAACAAAAGCTAATAAAACTAAAAGTAAAACTTTGATTGTTTTCTATTCGCTGAAGAATGCAACACAAATAGTCCCATAATGGAAAATTGCTACAAGGTAAAATATTGCTTGAAAGCACTATAATATATGATTGATGTACCTTAAAAATATTCCAAGGAAGGATTTATACCAATTTTGAAAGGAAACAAGAAAAACCTATACAAAATTTAAGAAATTGTGGATAAATTCTTAAAACTTTCAAAACAACTTTTGAACCTAAGAAAATCTGTATTCATATAAACACCATTTTAACCCTTAGCACAAATAGAGGCAGCGTAATCTCTGAATTTGACTGGTAGTGATTTGTTTATTCCTTTAAACCTTCACTGAATTTTAATATTCCATCAGTTAAGAAATAGTGTATAAAATATTTGCCAAAAGTTTAATCATAATGCTCGTCAAGATACTAGACTAAGTAGAGGGCATTTGTGCACCTTTACCACGGATATTCTGTAGTATAAAGTTTCGTGCAACAAGTTTTTAAGCAAAAAACGTAAGTATTTTTGTTTTTCTCAAGATGTTCTTCTAGGTTAGTGTTTGTACTCTACACTTAGTTTGGTGTTATGCAGTTGTGTTTATAAAAATTGTAAAAATTAGTTAAGAGTTTTTCGGTGTAATAATTGAAAAAATTTTCTTAAACTTTTTTTAAGGGAAGGTGCCTTACATGGAAGCTATAACCAATATTATGATTACCATTTACAAAAAAGAAAATATCTTTATAGTCTTAATCACTACCGATAAAAAATTAAACCTTTTTGAAAAACCTTTTCATTAACATTCCTTTAGTGCTTTCTGTCATTTTGCTGGAAAAAGTAGTCCATCTCTCTTTACACTTTACGGCAATCAATATACATCAACTCAATATCCTAATTGGCCTTAGCTTCCGGAAGTTTGTAAGACATGCCTTTCTGGGTACAAATACCACATTATTTTTCGTATGCCACTTAATGACTTATTAACCATAGTGATTAGATGCCAAGTCATACCAAAAATTAGTGCACACATTATGAAGTCTAATAAAGGAAAGCGGCCTTTTTTGTAAATATTAATTGATGTAAATTTCGGAATTTGTAAAACCCGTTGTTATATATGATTGGCTTCTTTTGCCGCAACTGAAAATTGCTTAACATACCAAGAACTTTGCGAGAATTTTGGTTCTGAATTAGAACTTTTTTCCAGGTGCTCAACTTTTCTTTTACATGTCCTTCAACATCAGTAGCCTACAATTTTTGACTAAGAGGTAGCGAAAAATTTACAGAACCTACGTTTCGTCATCTATTATAAAACAATAATGTTTCTTAAAAAACTTGAATTCAATTTCCATCATCTGTTTTTGGGCTTTAAATTTTTAGCAATGTAACTGTCGGAAACTTTTTGTAGCTTATATGTTTTTAAACCTGCATTGGACTTATGTTTTCGTAACAAATAGTCCAAGCACTGAGCTAACCGGGATACTTTCCCAACGGACGTGGTGGGTGTGCATTTATTTTTTTGGCTTTAGAAACGTCATGTTGACCATTCCTTCTACATGAACAACGCACGAGTACTATATTCTAATTCGGGACCAAAATGTGAATTTCATTTCGGTATTTCTTGTTAGTGAATGCTCGATATGATGGCGAAATAATTTCATTTTTAACAATAAAATAAATCAAAATAAAACATCGGCACCCTTGTTATAATAAGTATAGTGGCATAAGTTCTTAGTTTTCTAAACTGACTTATAAATCCGGCTCATGTTGTAGCACATTGCAGAGTCAGATTATACCTATAATAAATATTTTGTATGTTTTTTCTCTCTCATAATAGAACCAAAATAAATCATAAAAGTTTCAGTTTTTGTTGCTTCATCAAAAAGTAAGAATTTTTTTCCAGACTTGATTGTTGCATTTTTGTTTTTGTTTGTTGCTACTAAGTCTTGCCACAAATGTTGAAAACGAAAAACTAATCTAAAACATTGATAAGTAAAATTTGTTATGATTGAATAATAAAGTTACTTTTGGGGAAGTGAAAATACAAAAAATATATTAATTTTAAAAATGAGTCAAATAAAAGGCATCCGTGTCCGTGGATCATGTTTGTATTCATATACAAACAAAACTAATAAAACTTGTTAAACATTTCACTTTTAGAAGTTGCCTTATTTGCGAGAACATCTATTATCTGAATTCTCTTTGTTTTATTAATTTGAAAATAAAAAATGTGAAATTCTTACTATAAATAATAGCAATTACTAAACCATTGACAATAATCCTGCACTGGGGCAAAAATGTAGTTAATATAACGGAAAAGTTGTAGATGTATCAGCCAACAAAACCTTTATTCATCATAAGGAAAATTTTCGTTAAGTTCTTCAAATTGACGAAAAATTATTAATATGACTATTTTAATTCGTAAATAAAAATATTTTTCAAATTGATATAAATAAATTCTTTATATGGATGAATGTTATTCCACTTAAATACCATATTAAATTAAATTTACAAAATTTTAGTTTGAATTGAGGAAAGAATTACGTTAAATTGTTGTAATAATCTAATACATAAACTATTAAAGATCAAGGAAAGGAGTACTTCCCATACAAAGCAAATGTTGATTATCTTAAGAACTGTACCAGCGAGAATTTTCAAATTTGATCCTTAAGGATTGGTTTTGCTGAACAAAGTGTAAGACGGATAGGATCAGGAGAAAAGTAGCCCCCATATAAATGACATATTAATTACTGAATATCTATAGATTTACTACAGCGAGAATTTGGTTCGAATTACATATTTTGTGATTTGTAAAATTTCTTTTGAGATTTAGGACTGAGCAGAATTCTTGTACAGCAAAGCGCACCGGGTGAAAGCTTGTTTCAGATAATAATTATATATATGTCATTTACCATTTGTATTTTTTTTTTTTTTGAATTTATGCAAAATATTTTCCTTCTGTATGTATATCCTTATTCACTTCACAATTTATTTTTTTGTCATATTTCAAAGAAAATATAAATATTTGATGAAAAAATAGTTAAATTAACAAAATATTTTTCATTAAAGCTCTACGAAAATTTGTTAACATTATCTACGACATCTGGTTGAGTGTGAAAAGAAAGCAAATACCATCAGATTATTTGCTTAGTTTTTAAAATTAAACAATATTTTCTTAAGAAAATATAAGAATTTCTGAAAATATTGCCTTAAATGATTTTTTATGAAATTCGCAAAGAAAAGTTTATCGCACAAAATTTGTAGGAAATATCCAGAATTTTATTTCAAAGAGAACATTTTTCTTCAAAAGGAATATTTAATGAAATTATCTTTGGGGGAACGTAGTGTCCTGCAAAAACTTTTAAGTTAAATTGTCTCAAAAGAACTTTTCTCTAAAGGAAAAATTTCTTTAGAGAGATTTTTTTCAGCATTTTACTTCTGAGAGAAAATTTATCAATATTCTCATCCAAAGAAATAAAATTATTAAAAAAAGTTTTCCAATAATTTTCTTTTCTTATTTTTCTACGAAGAAAACATAGTACAATTTATATGTATAATTTATAAAGAGAAAAATGTATGGAAATTTGCTTTAAGAAGAAACATTTATTGAAAATTTCTCATATTTTATTTTTGAAAAATTTCGATAAATTTTTTCTCTATAAGAGAATATGTTAGTGATTTTTTCTTTCGGAGGAATTCTTAATGATTTTTTTCTTATGGGATTTTGTTATGGAAAAATTTTGTTGAATATTTTTTTTTTTTTTTTGGAAGAAAACTTAAACTTTCCCTTAAAGAGAATTTTAAAAAGATATTCAATTGAGAAAAATTTTTTAAAAATTGCATAGATATACACTTTTAAGTAGAGAGAAATATTATCGAAATTAGTCTTCTTTTCAAATGAAACATTTATTTATTTGTTAATAAAAATTTCATATAGAATTGATCCTAATTTAAAAATTTTATAAGCTCAAAAACATCATCTGGGAAGGAGCAATATTGGTCAAATATGGAATGAGCAATATGGCCAAATGAATAAATTATTAATACGTATATTCAAATGTAACCTCAATGTCTACAATGCGTACTTAACTCTTTTGTCCAGTTGATAAATATTGTTGCTATCGAGTTATTCTCAGAAAACCAACTACGGATGTCGTGAGATAACCATTTACCACACTGCATTGGACATCAACTTTATGATCATTCAATATAAATATATAACACTTTAATTCAAAGAGAATGGTCATCTCATCTTCGTTGTTGAAACACAACGAAAGATTGACGGCGACTCAAGTGGTCTACAATTCATCTCTTCATTTTGTTAGGAAATTTGGTCTGCAGGATGCCATGAAGAAATTTTGTGGTTGATTGCTGATGGCTTTTGATCGATCTAGCGCTACACGTATGGTCTTGTGCGATTTAAGGACAGCGTCTGTTAATACAGTGCATTTCGCGGAATCTATTAAAAGATGACAATTCACCTGGGAGAGAAAATCTTCGATATTATTTACGATACGAGAAAAATCAACCTACAAAGTAAGTCCCCTTTACACTCTTTTCAGATTTTTGTGTTTGGATAACTCTTCCCATTTTTCAAACATTGGTCCTTAAAAAATCTGAATTAATTATCAACATGCTTTGCTTTTAATTCCTATGATGTATAACTTCCTTGTATATTAAGGATTCGCAATCCATTTATACTAATAATGTTCATTTTTCTTCTTTAAAACTAAAATTTTTTGTCGAGTAGTGTATCCAATTCCTTATTTTCAAACTATCTTCCACAAGTTTTTCGAATTATTGTTGTTTTCAAAATGTTCAATAGCTTTTTTTCAACACTTTTAATGAGATTGAATATTAAGTTGTTAACAATTTGGTATTTATTATCTTTAAAATAACAAAGGTGATATCTTTGCAAAACAAAAGTCATATTGATATGCTACATTTTGTCCAAATTTCATTATTAACTTGTACACCTACAATTGTAAAAAGTGAAGGGCACTTAAGTTTTACCACAGCCAAAAGAAAACAATTTAACTTATTAGACTTTTTAAATAAAAATTATTTGTGTAAAACTTTTCTTGTTCCTTTTATGTCTTTAATATACAATAAACACATTTTTATTCCATTTTTATTTTACTGTTATTTCCATTTACTTAAATCAGTACGTTGATGCCATAGTAACAAAACAGTTGAACTGCAATTGTGATGGAGTTTTTAGTTTTTTTTTAAATAACAAACCAACAAATATACAAAAAAGACAAAAATGAAAACTAAATCCAATGACAAAATCAAATGTTGATAGAAAGAAGTCCTTTTAAGCTACAACTTTGTTTATTCGTTTGTTTTCCTTGGCATTCGTATTTGTGAACAAGAGCTTAGGGCTTGAGTTTAAAGAAGAAAACTTTGTAAAAAATGAGAAAAAAAGTAAACTGTCACCAACATTTTTTCTCGGAATATATGCAACGAAAGGCATTAATGTACTCAATATTATTTTTTTCAGTTTTTTTTATCTCTTACACCAAAGCAATATTACAGTGGATTGAATTAAAAAAATAAAAATTTTAATTGCTTTGTTTTATTCAGAATTCGAGTATGTATACTTAATAATGTTCTCCATAAAATATTAAGTATGCGCCTCGTACTAAGAAATTTATAATTGCACGCTCAATAGCAACAAGCTTCCGATTACATTTTGTCATTATATGTAAAAAAAACTATTCTTAGATCGTGAAATATATTGACTGAACTTTCGACTAGATTTTTTATAGATTTCGCATAAAATAACGAACTAAGAAATCAAATATACGTTACAGGTTTTCAGTAAATTTTGTACGCTGAGTTTGTTTGTATGCACATAAATACTGTTGCATATAATTAGGCATTTCTGAAATGTGTTTGTGAAAAAGTTATGAATAAATATAATATAGAGATCATAATAAAAGATGAATTTTTAATTTAATCTTTCAAAGATTTCTGACCTGATTTTTTCAGTTTTTACGAAAATTGTGCAAATTTCTTGTAATAGCAGATGCTATAACAAGATACTCTTGTCATAATTACAAAATTTGCAAATTGTATTTATATGAAATTATTAAAAATTTGATCAGTGTTTCAAAATTGATTTTTTAATACTTCAGTCGCTTTGGAGCCGTTAGGGATGTCAAAACGTTAGGGATTATACGGTTAGTGTTAAGATGGATTCAAGAATTTAGACGAAATATAATTATGCACATAAAGACTAAAAATGTTTCGACTATAAATAAAATTAATACATAGCAGGTCCAGTAAGGAACGCACAATGTTTCATATGAAAACTTAAATCGAAAAAATCTGTAGCTTCCGAAAGAATGTTTAAATTTATGAATATATTCATAAATGTAGATGAGCGTGTAACCAATCAGTTATTGGAATTTATATATTCTCCTATAATGAATATTTTTTAAAAGTTTTTTTTTCACTACGCAAATCAGAAAATACAGAGAAATATAAATGCAGTATAAACTACTTAAGTAAAACATTTTATAACTCCAAGAATGTGTTACTAATTTAAAAAAAAATCGGATCGTTTTTAATATTAATATGACTTTTTTATATGAAACACTGTGCAAGAATACATAAATTGTATGTCTTCTTGAATCAAACCACTTCCAAATTAATTTAAAGTTCTGAATGAAAATATGAGACGATCTCCAAATAAATGGTTCGATTTTAATGGAATTAAGCTCATAGATATAAAGTCAATAATGAAAAATGTTATGCACTGTGGTGCTTTTGAATATTACAGCTCCGGTAGATCACTTTCCAGTAAAATCTTCCTTATAAATGAAAATTTTTAATATCACACATCTCTGAAACTGTTGTGCCAAAGTTTATGAAATTATAAGTTATAGTGTAGGCTAGTTTACGATAGATCACATATTAAAGAAGTTTTTAATATATAATTTTACCCAAAACTGTTACAATGAATTTCATGAAATTTTGAAACTGGTTTATTAAGAAAATATTGCACACTTTTTTGAGTAGCTCGCAGTTAGTAGTTGTTCTACTAAGGAATTGAAGCGTAAAACATATCTTAATGTGAGTGATTTAAAATAACCGGTATCGTCAAAGGTTTGGGTAAGAAATAAACAACAAAAATAAATTTAACCACAATTAGAATATCGAATAAAATAGCAAAACTATTGAATAACTTATCAACTGTTTAAATACCTTAAAAGAAAAGAGCTTAAAATAAAAATTCAAAGCAGAATTCTGCACTAATTCGAAATTAAATTTTTTTAATTTTATTTAAAATTAAAGAAACATTTATTAATTATATCATTACTAAATCTAACTTAATACCATTAGTTTATATAATTTCCTTATTTGGACATTTGAACTACCTGTTTTTTTTAATATTTTGTGTGTGTTTTTCTTATTAATAATTATTTATTGTAAACTGTGTGATTTTAAAATTAATTCCTTATATTATAATTAAATTAAAATAACATAAAAATTAGTCTTAAGTTAAAATATTTATCAGATTTTACTTAACCACTGTTTTATATAATAATAGAAAAAATATTAATATTTTAGTATTTTTCTTCATAATAAGATGAATATAAAACGAAGTCATTTTCTTAAATAAAAAATAAATAAAATATATTTATTTACAAAAAAAAAAAAAATCAAACAGATTTTAAATCTAAATAAGTACTTAAGGTATGGGCAAATAAAGTTATGGAAAAAACTGAGTGCAATATTAAAAAATATGGTTCTTTTTCTTAAATATATTATCTATATTACGACAAAAGCATATTTTACTAGAATTCAGTCATTACTTTTTCATTAGATGCGTACAGTGTCAAAAATCTAGTAATAAGCTTTCACGTACATCTTTTGAATTAAATTCTTTATTTATTTGCATTTGATTTCATTATTCTGAAAACACACGGACCATGAATTTCTATACCCTCCAGTTTAATCAGTTTTGATAGAGGGCATATCCACGCATCCAATGGGGTCCATTTAATTCCCCTGTCTGTTATTTGAAAATATTCTCAAGTTCCCAATAATAATTCCATTCAATAAAATTTTGCCAAATTTTTTGTTGCTGCTTTTAGCAGTTTGCTATTTATGTCAACGAAATCGGTCTAGTAACAAAGAAGCTACAGGACAATATCTGAGACAACCTCGAAATTTAAACAAAAAACTTTAAAAAATTTTCATTTGACTGAATTCTGCTAGAAGACCAACCCTTATGGACGATTTCGAGTTATAAAATTCAGACGAATGGACATAGTTAAATCCACTCATATTTTGATTTTTACAAAATTCAGAATGTTAAAAACTCGAATGCTCTTAAATAAGAGCAGGATTTTAAATTTCTTGAGAAAATTAGAAAGAGAATAAAATTAATTTGAATAGGTTCTGTCTCACTGAGTAAAGTAAAGTAACATTTAATCGGTCTTAATGCGCCTAGAATTCTGAAAATTTCTGTAACTTTTTTTGCCCATAACTTAGTAAACAATACTACTTTAAGGCAAAACCTGACAAGTGATGATTTTTAGATTTTTACACTTGTCTTTAAGTAATTCTTCTTGTTTTTTCACTACTTTATTTTTGTTGCAATTCCGTGCGTACGGTACCGGTAGATGATGAAGTTGTTGATGTCGAAGATGATGTTGAATTTGTATCTGATTGTTGAGACGATGAGGATGATGATGATGTTATTGATGAAGTTTTGCTAGAACATGTCTTTGGTGTTTTGTTTGGCACATCATAAATATAACAATTACCCAAACCGGAAGAAGTCAAAATAGGTGTGCTGGTTGTTGATGAGCCTGCTAATGAGGTTGATAATGCTGCTGCTGTTTTTGTTGGTGGTGATGAAATTGAGGATAATACTTTTTGTGTTGAGGAAAATTCTATTGGTTTATCTGCTGTTGTTGTTGGTGTTGTCAATGTATTAGATGTTGCTATTGTTACCTTGGGTATTATATTTGCATTTGTTTTATCAATATTGATATTTTGTTGTTGCTGTTGTTGTTCGATAGTTGCTACATTTGCATTTCTATGTAATTGTGGTATACGTGTTTGTAATATTGTTTGCGTTGTATTTATATCAGGTGTTGTTTTTAAAGTTTCTCTAGATGACACTTGATTGTCATTTGGTACCTTTGTTACAACCTGACAGCAATTAGTTGTATCTTTACAGTTATATGCAATAGCATCGCTTTGGGAGGCCTGAGCAGATACACCAGCAGCATCACCGTTATTCTCATTTATACTGGAATGTATTAGATTTAGATTTGCATTAGATGTGGTTGCTTGTAATGCTGTATTTGGTTCTATACGGGGTATATGAGATTTTTTAGGTTGAGCATATACTATGCCTGGTGGTAGTGTTGCATACGAGTCATTTGTCATGGCTGTAGGCGTTGCTGAGTTTGGTGCTTGGTAAAGAGGTGTTGTAGGTTCTGAATTACAGCATGAAGGCTGATGTTTGTCGTTTACTATGGGTGGTTGTATGCAGTATACTTTTTCTGTTAGGTGGGCAGCCATATCTCTTTCGGGTGTCTTGTGGCTGGGTGGTTGAGATTCAAACGATTGAAATACTGATTTTTGCTGCTGATGGGTTAGTAGTGGAGGTGCTGATATAGCTGTTTCTGCTACTGTTTGTACGGGCATGGGATGAGATGTTTGTGTATCTAAGTTAGGTGGTTTATTATGTCTTCTCAAGGTTGAGTAATAACCCTCAGTGGGTTTGAGTGAACCCACTATTAAAGTGTTTTGTGTAATTTCTGGTTCTTCTTCTTCCTCCTCGGCATAGTCGTGGGCCACCATTAACGGTGAGGTGGTAATATTGTTACTATTTCTTCTACCCGGTGAGGGTTTACGTCCCAAAGTAGCTATTGTGCGGGGTGGAGGCAAGGGTGGTTGTACCATTTTACCGTGACCGAAATATGGAATATAAGAGTTGGGTGGCAATGAGTTTCTTTTATAAGTGGTGCTTAAATCTTTTGTCATGGGAGGTGAATCAGTTTCTCTTTCGTATTGCATGAATGTGGGTAATACTTTGGGATATTTTCTTCTCTTAATAACATTTAACTGCTGTTCGGCTGTCAGAGCCTCAGTGGGTACGTCATAATCATCATCTTTACTGGTAACATTTATGTCTTGCAAATCATTGTCTTCATTGGAAATAAAACTAGTAACCTTTTCATTTTGTTGATAATACATTTCAACAGGATCTGATCGGGAGTGTTGGTGCATTGGTTGTATCAATTCTGTCTCACAAGCTTCTGTGACCGCCGAATGTTGCCGCATTAAGGTATAACGGCTGTTATCCAAAGAATCTTGAGGTGTTAGAAGTTCCTGATCCTCCACCTCTATATCTTGACATATTATAATATTACGACCATCTTGTTTCATTTTTGTAATTTCTATAGGTTCTTGGTCTAAAACACTGCTTCCACGGCCCTCAGGTGTGGCATCTATGGCTACGCTAACCTTACAAGGTTGTACTTTACCAAAGGAACCACTTCCTCTCAAAGAACTGGAAAATGAAGAAGATTTCTTTGAATTACGACCACTGCTGGGTCTTCTCTGTAGAGTTGCCTGTTTGTGTGGCTCTGTTGTTGTAATCCACTCACTGACTTTTGTGTGCGTATCTACAGTTGAACAGCTTAATTGTCTTGTGATTTTATAACCATTAATGGGTGATCTTTCTGTTTTAACCTGTTCGTAGGTATTCGATTTCCTCATAGTATCCATTACAAAACTATCATCCCCATCATCACCATGCTGTGTGGTATTCGTCTTAGATCTTTTTAAATCATCATCTGTAGTGCCATCATAGGTTAAAATCCCACCACCCAGTTTACGTTGCAGAGTTTTAGTTTTCTTTTTCTTTTGCATTAAGAAGGTGGAGTAAATGATGATATTCAAAATAATAAAAACAATAATTAAGCCGATTAATAAATGTAAAGTGGTTTCTGATTTAGCCACATGTTCATTATTCTCAGCTTCATCTCCTGATGGTTTGTTATCCTCATTTACATAATTGCCATTGTTTGTCTTGCCAGAGCCATCAAAATATTTTGCCTCATAGCCAACACTTTGGGTTTTAGTTGCAACACCGCCACCGCCTCTGCCTCCACCATTAGCTCCTGTGAAATGTGTGTCAAATTGTTTAGTGCCATAAATAGTATTATACGGTGAACGTGTAGTATATGCCATCTTATTTAAACCATTATAACGTATCTCGAAGCTGGGAGCTTTTACGTCCTGTTCTTCATCTTCTTCAACACCTTGCATAACTATACCTTTATATTGGGTGGAGGGTGGTGCATTGTACATATTCTCTGCTTGATTTTCTTTATTATTTCCGTAAGGTTCTTGTAGTAATAGTTTTAATGTTCTAACCGGATCTTCAGCACCATTATCACGTGTACCAAATTTATTCATATGACCGGTTATTACATCGAGTTTTGTACCATAACGTTTGGGATAAATTGCTGTAGTTCCGCTAACAGTATTTCCATTATCATAGTTGTTGTTATTGTTGTTGTAGTTCATATTGCCATTGTAACTGTTAGTTTGTAAAAATGGTTGCTGTTGTATTTGTGCAATTTGATTGAGTTCATCGGGCAATTCTTTATTCCAAAAATTCATATAGATTTGTCGATATTTATAACCTACGGACGGTGGTATGCCTGTTTTCAAAAAAGTAAAAAATAAGAAGAATACTTTTTATTGTAATTCTACATAAGAAAATGTTATAATTTTATAAAATATTTAAAAGGTTCGTGCTTGCAATAATTCTTCATATAATTTTCTTCTCGGAAAATTGAATAAAATTGCATGCTTCACTTATAGACATCAAGTAAAATATATTTTCCATTATTTATAAAAGTTTTTTTTTGGAATTTTAAACTTTGACTTTAATGTTTAGGTATTTGTAAAGTAAAAATATTCATGGAAAATGTATATATTTTATACATATATACATAGACATTTAAGTGTGAATAAGTTTATTGCTTATAAAATATGAGTTGATAAATTGTTAGAATATATTTTAATATTAACTTTGCACGGTATAGTAAATTATCTGAAAATTAGCCCAAAAAGTCGAAAATAAATGTAAAGATATTTGAAGGACAATTAAAGTATTATAGTCGACCAAGCCCGACTTTGTGTTACCATACACTACATTGTAGGTTGTAAATGACAGCTAGGGAAAATTTAAGAACGACCCTCTTATAACTTTCTTTTCTGATTTATACTTAATTAAAGAAATTTATGCATTTTACAACGTTATTTTCTAGGGTTTATGAATTCACTGGCCGATCATAGTATAAATATTCGCATCCAATTTTGCTTATGTTTACCTTAATTTGACCAATAATTATTACAATACAGAAATATACATGAAATGTATGGCCCTCAAAGTGATACTTGGAAGCAGTGTCACCGTTGGTGCGACGTTAGTCGCAAATTTCGACTTCTTCAACTGCGTGTGACTTTTTGTGTACTTTTTCAAATTTCCCCTTTTATCCCCTTTAAAGTTTGTATTTTCGGTACAAAACTTCATAAAGTAACGCTGCTTGGAAAGGGTTGTATGGGACCTATGAAAAATAATGAACTAGTCCTCTTATTATTTAGAAAGTGATTCTAAGTCGAACGGTATACTTAGAGATGATACCACAGTTCTTTCTGCTCACTACAAAATTTTGGTAGTGTAGGGAAAAAATATGTATGCATATCGATTTTTAACATTATGAGGGCAAAAATCGAAAAATATTTTAACACTAATATATGGTAATTAAAATAAAGCCGCTAAAATTACAGCTTTAGTATTTATTATCTGATTGAAATTTTTTTTAAAAATTTATTCACTAGAGATGAAGTTTTGAAACTTTTTCTTATACTTTTACATTAACGTTTTTCTGGTGCTTTCTGTCACTTTGCTCAATATCTCTCCAATGGCTTTAGCTCTAGGGAGCTTGGAGGATTTGCCTCTCTTGGTACAAATATGAGATTTGTATTCTCAAGGTCTTGTGTACCATAGTGGCAGGATGTCAGTTTAGGTCAAAAATAAGTGAACATATTATGAAGCCTTATAATAGGAAGCAACCTTTTTTGTAAACATTCCTTCATGTAAATTTCGATATTTACAGAGCCCGTTGTAAAAACTAAAAAAATGGTTAAAGATTAGATCACCCTAGTTAAAGGTACAGAAATTCAATTGTGTAATTAAATTCCTACGTTTTTGTTCAACCCTGTAGGAAAGCTCTTTTCCTTTATAAAAAAAAAAAAAAATAGAAAATGTAGCTAATTTCGTTTATTCTGTTACTTTTGGCAAATCCGACAAAAAAGATGGGGAAAAGACCCCCTCCTCTAAAAAGCCATATCATCCTGGTAAGCAAACATGTACGTTAGATGTTTCAATTATCTTGCGCGATTACATAGAGCTCATCTTCTATACGTTTCTTACAGGTGGTGAGTGGTGAACCATACAGACGATCAGGGTCCTTAGCTGTTATGTTAGTCCCAGACCCATGCACTTGTGCAATGTTGAGTGCAATGCTTTGCCGTCTTATTTAATTTTATCACCCCATTAACTGGCTAAAGCATCCCTGCTTATCTTAAAAGATTGTACTTGTAGGTAGTGGGGGAAAGCTATTAAGGTCCATTATCCGTTTATATATGAACTCTGTCTGTGAGTATGTATTTTATAAGTTCATTTAAATCAGAACAGATTTTTTGCTGAACATATTTTGCTTATTTCAAGTAAAAAGCTGCTTGGGAGAACAACTAAGTTGAATTTGACTTATTAAATTGACTTGTTCATCACTTGTTGAAAAACATTTGTAAATATATCGAACAAGAAATAACTCTTGAAAAGTTATACTAAAACTCTTTTAGCAGACTTTTCTTAAAATTTGTTAATTTTATTTTTCGATTTAGGTTTATTTGACATTCTTTCATATTTACCAATATTCATATAAGCTTGTGAACGTTTATTAAATTCCGGCCATTCCAAGTCATACCGATCCCATTCCAAAGCATGCAAATTTATAAAATTACTCTTCCAAGGAGCTTTTGGATTTCTGAAATGGATTAAACATAGAAGTAAATATTTATATTTTTAAAATATTTTACATTTCAATAAAATTCTTAAAATACATTCACACATCTATTTTAAAATTAACTAGTTACACATAATATTATTGCCAGTTTATTTTGATATTTAATACGTTTTTATCTAATTGAATTGGAATTGAGGAAATAAAGTAAAGTGAAAACTTATAGTGAACTAGATAACTGAACTAAAGAGCAGTAAATGGATAAAAATAAAAATTCAATTTAGATTTTGAGAAAACTTTAAGTTGTACGTTCAATGGTAATAATCAGGGCTTGATGATGATAATAATGATGAAAATGTTTGTAATGTAATATAAGTTGCTATAACTACTGACAATCTAGACAAACTGTTTGAAGGAAATCATACTGCTGTCATGAAGACAAACAAATAAATGAAAATTTTAACTTCAGCTATATTGCTGCTTTTGTTGCTATCATTGCTATTTCTGCTACAAATACTACTACATCTGCTATTGGTATTTGCTATCACTAACACAACCATGACATTATTGTTATTATTTTCAATTTTATTTTGTGCTGTTTTTAATGCCCTTCAACACCACAAGTATCAATTAAATAAGTTATTCTAGTTGTAACAGCTTTAAATATTTTTAAAAGATCTTGTATTTGAAATATTTTGTTTCTATTTTTTTTTCGTTTATTTTCCTCGATAATCGGGAAGTTTGATAGCTTAACTAATGAATCGATTTTATAGAACTTTTCAAAGAATTATTCCAATGTATCTAAAAGTAAAAACAGGCTATAAACATTTTCAGTAGCGTCATAGAAATAAATTTTCACTATCGAATATCTAAAAAACTAATAAAGTGAAATTTTATAATTTTTTTTCTAGAAACTGTTTTTTGGAACAAAATGAAGGACAGAAAGCATCAGAGAGAGAGAGAGAGGCATACCAATATACAAAGTCATTCTTAAAAGAAGAATATCTAAAGAACTATTACAGCGAGAACATGAGAAATCAAGGAACTATTTCATCTAGAGTTTTCAATGAAATACTTATACTATAAAAATTTATATAGCACAAAGGAAATATTAGTAATGGAATTTCTGTAGAACTAATACAGAGAAAACCTTTCAAGTAGAATTTTTGTACAGCAAAGCAAATATAACTTTAGAATATTGAAAACAAAAACAAAATTCCTTTTCATATATAGGAAAATAATAACCCCATTCCGATGACCATTGAATCTCAAAGGGGAACATCAGTTTAAGGACTAGGTGAACCAACCATCACCAATTCGAAAAGGCGTTGTTCATGAGCCAAACAAATTATTATATTTCTTATATTGCGAACTGCATGGTTCACATGGACCAGTTTTTCACACACATATTTATCGAATAGTTCAAAATTTATTCTGCGACATCCTTGAAATGTATTCTACTTTAAGGATGCATTCACGGATCAAACTTAAATTATGGCAATAGGTAGCTACCATTGCTAAAATAGGTATTACCTCCAATTTGGTAGCAGGTTATGACTATAACTATAAGAACAGTGATGAAGGACGTTGTCGTAGATTTTTACAACATCTCTAACTCCAGCTTGTTATTGACAAAGTGATGACGTAGATAATTGTAAAAATTTTCTTAAATATGAAAATATTTTTGAGGTGAAGGCATAAACGACACCACCTTCAAACGATTTTAATAGAAACAATTAGCAAGTTATGAAAAATCCTATTCTGTGAGAAAATCTAACATTGTTCTATACTTCGAAACTTAGCAAAATTCTGAGTAAAAATTATTTTTCATTTGTCTATTTCATTTGTCTATTTTCCTCACATCAGAGATAATGTGACCTAACTGAAAGTTCTCTATTTACAATATTTGGAAGGAAGTTGCTATTTTTGCAACCATGTGTGAATTTTCCCTTTTTGTCCCCTTTTTCATAATTTTCATTTTTGGCTTAAAACTTCATGATATATCATTGATTTGGTTTTATATAATTTGTAGTTGAAAATAAGTTGTTGGTTACTATTCAAGCATATTTCTAAAATAAACGAGAAGAAGAGAAATTTCGTCGTTCAAAACTTTAGGAAAAGTCTTAGTTCTTGGTAAATTAAACTTGTTGCGACTTTTATTCCGCAGATCACATTTAAGGTACGACTTTATTTTTCAAAATTCCTTTTTTGTGCAACTTTTTGAAAATTCTCAACGGTAACGCTGATCTTAAATATATGTTGTAGATTTCACGAATATGGATCCACATTTTGCTAAAGTTTTCATTAAGGGTCACTTTTAAGAAAAGGTATTTAAGACGATACTATAATTAAATTTGAACGAATTTCATTGAAATTTATCTAACCGAATATGACCTGATAATTGTTTTGGGTTAAACAAAATAATAATTATTTTGTTTAATTACTTTCAATACAATTATCAGACAATCTACGGTTAAAACGCCTTTTTTGTACCCCTTTCCGGTATATGGTTTTATTTTTAAATGGTTCCTGAAATTATATGTAATTAATTTCATATCCCTCATATAGGACATTCCTTACTTTAAACCGAACATGAATGGAGAATTTCAAGAATCTTAAACATAAAATTAGTTTTCTTCTGCAATATCTTCAACTCTAATAAAAATAGTGAAGCATATTAAATATTCGGTGCAGCTGAAAAAAATATTTTCACTTGCTTCTTTTTCCAAATTTCCTTAACTTTATGCAGCTTTTTTTTAGAATTTTCAACTTATAGTAGTTATTTGAAAGCAAATATATAGAAGACAGCATAAAAATATTAAATCTATCGGTAGTTACAAACAAATATTTTCTGCTTAAAATGAGAAAAATATATTAGAATACTGAAAAATGTAAAGAAATGTAAAAAAGACACAAAATCTGTTGGCATATAATCATAATAATAATAATGATGATAATATAACGTGGTATTACTTTTTTTCTAAAGATTCACAGAACTCAAGTAAATTCTATCACTACTGAACTACTATTGCTTTTCTTTTTATATACAAAATGACAGTCTTTTTTCCGCACAAATTTCCTTGGTATGATTTTCTCTCTTATATTTTTTTATTTAATTTAATATTCATCTATAAAATATATACAAAGAAACATACAACGAGTAAGTAAATATAATCAAATACTTACCCTGTCTTGGCAAAATTACACCAATATGACATTACAGCTTCGGCTAAAAGTTTCTCTTGTGCTGTGTATTGTGTACCATGAAAAAGGCCAGCGGATGTTAATGGTGCACCAAATACAAAAGCTAACTCCTCACCCGCTATACTGTGCGGCAACTGCAACGAAAAGAAAATTAAAATTGTAAACGTGTAAGGAAAAGAGAAAGATAGAAAAACAAGCACAAATTATGGAAAAATGTTCAGTTGACTATAGTCAGTTGTTTTTAGTGCAGTTTGTAGTGTTATTATTATTTTTATTTGTAATTGGTTCCATAATCACTTGCTGGCTATTACAATAGTTAAATTTCATTTTTATTTTCAAATAGTGTCAGTTCGAGAATAAAATTTAATCAAATTATATTAAAATTTCTTAAAATAAGTAAGAAATCGTTTTATTTTTATAGTGAATTGTAAAATTTTGTGTAGTAATATTCTTGCTGCAAGGAAATATTAAAAAATAAACTATATAATACACATTTTAATTATTTTAAGTTTTACAAAATTTGGTATTTTATTTAAAATATGCATTTGCGATCCAGTGATTATTAGGAAACTGAAAAATAACAACAGTGAGATAACGAAGTTCGAAACATTTCTTAAAGAAAGAATTAGACATTCAAAATGACTGCATTTGGCTTAGATCTATATTCGTCCTCAGCAATGATTAAGAGTCTATACTTACGTTGTCATTGTGTAAGACCAAAAGGAATCATGTAAGAAGCATTCTTACCAGATATAACAAATTGAAGCAATAATCCCA
Organism: Cochliomyia hominivorax; assembly: GCA_004302925.2. Lineage (NCBI taxonomy): Eukaryota > Metazoa > Arthropoda > Insecta > Diptera > Calliphoridae > Cochliomyia > Cochliomyia hominivorax. The sequence continues at coordinate 32,516,602 of PYHX02000467.1, read as the reverse complement.
ATTATCAGAGATAGTTATATATTTCAAAGAAGTTTTAGCTTTATAAGCAGCAGTAAAACCACTCACAATTTCAATCTTGTCAGTCATGGTGAGCATCTTCAGATGCAAGTTCTACGATATTACTTAAGGGCATATACGTATATCTTTTTATCTTTAAAGACAAGACAGTCACACACAGTATTTCAAATGAAATTTATAAAAATTTGTTACTTGAAAACGGCTAATCTGGTTTCCATGAAATTTTAGATAGTGATAGCCACGCTGTGACCGATATTTCAGAAAAATATAAATACGGTATAAGTTGGCTAAGAAAAATAATGTTACAACTGAAAAATAGTACATTTTCGATTCCATGAAGATTCCATGAAATCAAAATTTTATTTTAAAATATTTTTTATTAGTTTTCAATTAAAAGATCATCAAAAAAATTTGAAATAAGGTTGGACCTGCCACAGTATGATACTAAGGACGAGTTCTTTTTTTTTTTTTTTTTTTTTTTTTTTTTTTTGTTAACAATAAAATATTTTGAAATAAAAAATAATTTTTGAAGATTGCGGACAACCTGTCATAGACAATTTGATATATATTAAAAAATCTGGTCACCATTCTCTTATCAATAAGTGGACCTTAGGTGTAATTATGGTATGTATTAAGATTATATTAAATTGCGCCATAAATGACCCCCATTCCGAACATTTTACCATTGAATTCAATACCATATCTTTCTTATACCAGTTAGGAGACGAAATCGATTTTCTGAGAGTCACATACGTAAAACGCGATTGGAGAATATAAAACTACATCAGGCAATTCATTTAAGTGATTAGTTAGAAAAATAAAATTTTTGTAAAAAAAATCTGTTGCCTTTGATAAGTTTTGGAAAAGATGGAATTGACAAAGTTTGGATGAAATAAAAAACTCTATTTAAAAATGACAATTAAATCGTCAAGTTAGGAGTATGATTCTGGGTTTGAGTATATATGGATCCAAGTATAAATATTTGCTAGTATAATTGGATAGTTAATATTAACTATGAATAAGACTGCATATATTGACATTGGCAACAAACTTGTTCACGATAATAAGTGCTTCATTTCATTTTCAGGATATATATCCTAAAAATTAAAAAAAAGTTATCAATAAGGGATCACAGATATTGTTAAACCTCAAATAGAATTCGTAATATATTTTCAAAATTAATTCTACTTCACATTTATGAAAATTTTGATAGAACACAGAAAATCTGTTAGAATTCCACTAAGAGTCTCAGTATGAAGTGAGTGTACACTTCACTTCACATCTCTGCTGAACACTTGAAAGTCGTTCTAAGTTTTCCTTTCAATTAAAGGAGATGTAACGAATATGCGCAAAAAAAGATACTAGAATTGAATTGAAATTGACGATATAAACATTTTTTCAAGACTACTGGGAGGAATACCTAAAATTCTATCCCAGGTTTTTCAATAAAACTTTTAATTCAATTATTATTTGATTTCCTAGATCAATTTTTCTTTGTAAAATAAGTCAGTTATTATGTTCAGTGTCAATCAAATGAATATATTATTAATATGATTAAAGTGAGTGAGGCTCAGTGTTCGAAGAATTTTTTACAAAAAGCTCATGCAGGTTTAAAGCATGCAGGACTCAAAAAGTTCCTGACAGGAATGCTGCTGACAATTTTGAGTCTAAAAACAGAGCACGGAAATTGAAGTCAAGTATTCTAAAAGTATATTCTTGTTGCATAATAGATAACAAAACGTGTGTCAAATTTTTTCTAACTTCCTGATCAGAAATTGTATATTGGTGATGATCAAAGGAATGACGGAAAATGCTTGAGTCCTAAAGAAGTCAAAATTTGTCATTTTTGGCTCGGTTAGGAAAGTAATATACAGTTGCTGAAAAGAATCCAATTATTTATTACCATGAGCTCTAGAAATACGTCAATTTTCAGTAAGGAAATTAAAATAAAATCGCTGCTTCCATCTATAAGACTTTATAATATATATCACTTATTTTTGATCTGGCTTGATATCCTGTCATATATATAATGTGCCATTTGTACCATGAAAAGCAAATCTTCCAAATTGACCCAAGCTTAGGCCGGTGGAGTTATATTAGGCTTATTTTCAATAAGAATGGGAATTGATAAAAAGGTGCCTAAAAGTGTGTTATATATTAAAAGTAGATGAACAACGTGTTCGAGTAAAGCACTATAAAAATTTAATGGAAGGGTTTCAGAAAAAGGTTCAAAATTTCACTATAAGTGACTACTGGGACTGATATATCCATATAAAGAAAATATTTATTATTATATATTTATAGAATATTTTAAAAAGCATATATTAATAACTGTGTCTTTGAAGAACTTTTTTAGCGAAAGAATTAACGTCACGGATTTGTCCGAGATATCCTAACTGTAAAATGTATAGTAACCACCATAGCGTATGATTGTTAGTTTCATATGGTTGTAATTTAATAAATAATAAGTATACGCCATCCCACAAGAAAAACATATAAGAATTATTAAAAACAGCCAAAATATGTATATAAATTACTATTTTTTAACTTTAGAAATATGTATTTCTTTTAATTAAAATTCCTGTAAGAAAAGAACATATTTTTTTCCTTCTAATAAACTATAAAAATTTTAAGAATAATATTTTATATTTATTAGACAAATAAATTTAATAAGAATGTTTTCAACACTTGTTTAAATTACTAGTAAAATTTATAACTTATTTTTCTTTTTTGTTTTTTTCCTCATATTTTTATATAATTTAAGTTTTTTTCTCTTTTACATTTTGATCTTTTTTCTATTTCATACTTAAATACAGAAAACGAAACATTAATGTAAAACTAACACATTCTCTGGTTATTATTTTAATACCACTTTGGCACATCGTTACAATAACAAAAGACGAAATAGTGGAAAAGAAGAGAAAAAAAAAACAAAGCACAAAAAATATCTTCTTCAACATAAAAGGGAAGTTAAAGCTTCCAAAAGAACAACATAAAAATAAAAGAAACAAGTAAAAATGTTAGTTATTGCATACCCTACACCACATTGCTGCTTGCAAAGGATAGAAAATTTGTAAGAGATGAAAAATTTATAAACAACCATACGAGGGTACTTTTCTTTTCTTATTTATTCTTATTTGTGAAGTATGTTAATATGATACTTAGATGTATCAAGCGCTTTTTATTTATAGTTAGAAGAAATAATGGATCGTCCCTCGTATAATTTCGAAGATCAGTTCGAAATTTTCTTACAAGTTGTTATAACAATATACACATACATGTGAAATTTATGCCCTACAAAGTGGGCTATGAGAACTAATGCAATGACCCTCACAAAATTTGACACGTCGATTTAGAATGTCATAAGACATATAAGTATTTGAAGAATTTTGTGACCTTAAAACCCTATTCCGAGAGGACATTTGTATGGGAGCTATCTAGAATACGGGACCAAATAAAATCAATTTCAATAAATTTCGTTATTACATGTTAAATCGATTCAGAATAATATTCCAAGTCGAACTGTATACTCTAACTACCAACTGTAGTGTAGGGTATAAAAAACAAAAACAAAAACAAAAAAACAACGATGAAATAACTAACCATAATTTTAAACGTGACTATATTTTTTTTGTTTGATATCATCCTTTTTCAGAAAAAAAACATTCCATAAATTCAGCTACAGTTTGTTCTCGAGTATTAAAGTGAGTATATAAAAGCATAATATTTATTTTGTTGCAATATAAATTTCATAATTTCGAAATTTCTTATATATTTTTTTTTTCAACTTTAATAAATATTTGTTGTCAAATATAATGAAAAAATTTCGGTTTTTTATTTTTTGGACTTTAAAATAAGAAGATATTTATTTAAGTTTAGCAAAATAATTTTTTGAGTTTATTATTCTAGAGAAATGTATAAAAAAATATTATTGAATGAATATATTGAACTAACTATATATGGATTTCTCTCAAGTTAATAAAATTTTGGTGTATAGTGTATTGAAGTGTTAGTGTAGCCTTTTAAATAGACATGTCAGTCACGATGTTTTAAAAGTTGCGATATTTAAAAATTGCGACTTGTAGAATGTTCACAACATTTACAGCTAACAGGATAGAGAGACAGACCGACAGGCAGATAGATGATATACGTAAAGAAATGCATTTTCATCTTTTTCTGTATGTTACAAACATCAGTACAAATGCAAAATACCCAAACTACTTACATGCCCAAGTTTTTTAAAATATTTTTATAGTACTATAGCGATAACCTTATAATTATTTAATTATGTTCATTATCAAGTTATATTAATCTGTAGTAAGTACTTAAAAATTTTATTCTTTTTTACAAATTTATATGTTTTACATTAACTTAATTTTTTCCCCAAAGCGATATGAATTATGAATTTTCATGTTCTATCGTTTTAATTGATATTTCTATAAGAAATGTTCACCTCTGCTTAAAGCCCAGCTTAATCTATGAAAACGCTAGCCAAATCTAATCATTTTTCCTACAGGCTTAATATTAATTTTAAATTTGTATCAACTTGAATATAACTTAAACTACGAAATATATCAGTCATGTGTATGGTTTTTTTGGAAGGCCACCAATAGGTAGCTTCTAAACCTCTAAATTACCTTAAAGACATCTCGCCTATAACTGGTTATTTTGTAAGAGTATCCTTAACGGTACAAATGTTCAGAAATGCCATAAAAATTGTTATTGAGCCATTTCGTAATCTGATTAGAATTTCTTCTCTTTGATAAAGAAACAGAGGGTCTTATATAGTTGCTTTAAACATACTCTTTTCTATGAGTCGTTAGAATTAGCCAAGTTGGTTGACCATGTAAAAATAGAGCATTGAGTGTAGTGTTACAATAGAGTATCAGAAAAATCATTTATTCTATTGGAAATGTAAAATACAATGCTTTTTTTGGAGAGTCCATAAAACATACTAGATGGTCTACAAAAAAATTTCTCACTAATTGATGGTTTTTGTTCACTAACTTTATCAAAAATCATTTTTCCTTAAATTTGGGTTTGCTTCAATTATATGATTTTTCGCGTGTCTCCATTTGCTTTTGCTGTTAATCCTATTTATAACGTTTCCTGCTTTCTTATGGTATTCAATACGTATGAGTTATTCAAAAATATAAATCATACGACATGATGTCACAAACAAACCTTAAAAATAGCAGTATTTGTATTTTTCATTTAATTTCCATAACTCAATTCTTATTAAATGTTTTTCTTAATAAATCCTTTAACACAAATCTTATTGTCTTGTCTTTCATAAACGGCCTTGTTATTTGTTATTTTGTTATTTTTCTTTAAAAAGTATCCGGAAAAAAACATAAAAATTTTCTTCAATTTATAACTGTCTTGGAAGAATAAACACATCCGAACAACAAAACAAATGAAAGCAATTTCAAAATTTCAAAATGTATTGAATTGCTCTTAAGGATAAATTTCCAACTTATAAAAGAAAATGCTGCCAAAACCAACCAAAAATTTTAACTTTATTTTACAATTTTCATTTTTCTATTCCTTTTAGTTTTTCTTTCATCTTGTTCTATTTACCAAAATGAAAACTAACAATAATAGACAACCAAAAGTTTAGAAACAAAACGTTACCATGATACCATTATATAGAAGAAAGCAATAATACAAAATTTATGAAAAACACAGCCAAACAATTGAGAATTTTTTGTTTTTGGACAAAAATAGCAATTTAAAGAAAAACTATAGAAATTCTTAATAAAACATATAAAACCATAATAGTTATATATACTCTTAGGACAATAAACACACTAAAACTTTATAATAGTTACAATAATGAAATAAAGACTTATAGTTGTTACCAAACCTACGCACAATGGGATTGAGTAAATTAATGTAAAATTAAAAAGTTCTCAATGTTCTTCAAAGAAAGAAGATATGAAGTGTCAATTGAAAAAATAATTATTAGTTTCAGCATCACAGTGCTCATTCAAGATGGCTAAATGTATATAAAACACTATTACAAAATTTATAAGACATATATTCAACTATGACGATTATTAAATGAGTTAAAATTTACGTTTCATGCCACATCATCCGGTCGGAAACTCGGCACTACGTAGCCTTGTATCAGATTCCACTTCAACTAAATTTTTTACAGGAATCTAAGGATGATTTTGCAATTTTAATATGTATTTTTCCCTGAATTTTTTGGAACTCATACTTTACCAAAATCACTTCTAAATTTCTAAGTGATTTTTTTATTTCTCATGTATAATGGAATTATCATCATCATCCTTATAATTTATCGATTATACCCTCTGTACAAAAGCGATTCTCGAGCTATGGGCTATTCCTCACAGTTTACTAGCACGGTTTTATACAAGATAATTTTCTTATCGTAAGTTTAGATTGACTTCTAATCAGCCAGCAAAGATTAGATGAATTCAAGTTTATTTGAAGACACCCGGCTTTAAGGTGAGTAAGGTAAATGAATACGAAGGTTCGTTATATATCACGAATGGAGCACACTTACACCATTCAGTGTACTTTAAAAAATCTCATCTTAACTTTTTCAGTTTCTCAGTCATGTTTCCATACTTCGCAGATATGCATGTAATTGCTTTGAGGGGATGGCAGTGGGAGATGCATATTGCTTAGTCATCTGCAAACGTTGATTTTAACGTGTTGGTAAATCACATGAGTACATAAGTGTCAGTCCTAGAACACTACCCAGTAGGATGTTCAGATTTGTTCTAAATTCATCTGCAGCAAAATCGCTTTATATTTAATAAAACGGCCATTTAAGTAGGATTTAATTAGTCTATAGGTATATGGTGGAGGTAAACTCTTTACTTTATAAGCTAAATTTTTCAAAGAAAACAGCCGAGTAGTTCCATAGTTAAAAAAATATCTCTTCATTTTTTATATTTACTCGATCGATTGTGCAATTTTTTTTTTGTTCAGGGAAATTAAATTAATGAACTGGAATAATATTTCACGTTTTATACGCGTAGTTTTAGTTTGTTTGTCTATCCTGAATATCTTCGGCAGCACCTGCAGTATGGTAATAGATCTATATGAAGAAAATATTGGTATTTCCTCGGTTTTTGTTAGGAGTGAGATTGATAAAATCGTTAACTTTCATTTTTATTTGATTGAAACTATTACAATTAAAAAAATCACTACTGATAAAATTTTTACCCATTTTCGGAAACTTTTTTTATTAACGTTTTTATAGAACTTTCTATCATTCCAGCTCCGTTTAAACTCTCTCTTCAATTCTCTTTTCTTTTAGCAAGAGCCCAATATGTCTCTACTGACCGTAGCTGCAGGCAGTTTTGTGGACTTAACTCTCTTGTAACAAATACCTCATTTTTGTTCTTGTATTACTCAAGGGCTTGCTTACCACGGCGATAGGATGCCAAGTTAGGTCAAAAATAACTGGACATATTATGAAGTATTATGAATGGAAGCTGTAAATTTCGGCATTTATTGCTTGCTATACCAAGCACTCTTTGGCAAATTTCGAGAACATATATTTTGTCGTCCATTTTGCATCAATAAAATTTTATAGAAAACTTGATTTCAATTTTCGTTTTCTATTCTTGGTCCCTTAATTTTGAGCAACGTTCTTGTCAGGAACTATTTATGCTTTGTATGTTTTTTAAACAGCATTTACTTTAAATTTTCATACCAAATAATCCGAGCACTGAGTTGCAATCCAAGATGTTTTCTGATGCCGTCTTCTTGGTTTCAAAAGCCTTTCTTAACAGGCTATAACTTGTAGTTCTCTTTTGTCCATTGTGCAATATATTTACACATTTATTCACATGTATACCAACTAATACTCAAACAAGCAAACAATAAATAAATACAAGCAAAACAATATTGATACTAAATTCTAAACACAACACCAAAAGAAAAAACAACTTAACTAACAAAAAGGAAAAAATAAGTAAGAATTCTGTATTCGGCTATGCCGAATCTTTAATACCCTCCACCTCAAAGCGCATGAAAAAAATATTTTATTTTTCGTATATAATGTATACAAGCTTTTCTTCAATGTAACACGGGACACTTAATGAATAAAAATTTACAGTACCTGTATATATGGTATCTAATATTATGGCAAAATTTCGTTTTAATTTGTCGATATGTAATTGACAATTTTGAGAAAGATTTTTGCATAAACTTAGAGGTTGCCCAAGATATCGGTTTATATCTCTTAATATATTGAACCGATTTTGCTGGTTTTAAAAAAGCAACTTTTCAGTACTATAGCAATTAGTCAGGCTCCGTCAATTATTTTGGATATGAGCGTGCCAACAGCAGACATAGGGAAGACAGAAATACGTACAGAAAGACAGACGGACAGGTGGACATAGCTAAATCGACTCAGATTTTCATTTGATGCAATACTCTATATACACATAATGGGGTCGAGTATGATTCCTTCTTAGCGTAACACACAGAAATGAAAAGTTAATATACTCTTTTCACCACTTGCGGTGGTAGAGGGTATAAAAAAACACATAAAATACAATAAATTTCTTGTTGTATAAAATACACACTCGAATATTAAAAGATACAAACAAAACACCAAAAAGTATTAACAAAATGATACATTAACAACAAATGAAGAAGACTATTGAGAATAAAACTAAATTTAAAAGAAGGGAAGAAAATGTTGTAAAAATATAACACATACATATAAACATTTAATAAAAAATAATGCCAAACAATTTTTGTAAATAAAAGTAAAATAATTTATTTTATTTTGTTTTAACAATAAGTTTTGCCAAACAAGAACAAAGTATGTGCAGAAGTAATAAACACATATTTTGTGGTTTAAACTTATTTCTTTTTTCTTTATTTTTTTAATATTTTATATAAATATTTGTGTTTTTCTTTTTCCGGTAAAATAAGATTTTTATTTTGTTGAAGGAATAGAAATAAAGAGTTTAAGTTTAAGTTATTTTCTATTGGTTTCAGTGGTAAGTTTGTAAAAGTTTTGTATAATAAACTTATGAAAAAAAGATTTCTTTCATTTTAATTATCTTTTTGTTGTCACAGGAAATAATTGATTGTAATAGAGAGAGTTTTGATATAAATTTAATTACAAATCTTTATTTATAAAAAACACTATATTAATTTGAAGAAAAATAAAATAAAGCAGGGTAATGGAAATTACCTGATTAAGTTTCATTAAAGACAATTTAAAATGTTATGATCGGTCAAGTTCATACATCGTATATTCGTAGTTTTCATATTTTTTATTTTATTTGCAAATTTTAAAAATTATAGCACTTTTCTCTAAGATTTATGCTTTTAATAACTTTTTCAACGGAAATGAAATTCAGCACTCAATTTCATGTTTGGTAGCAACATGTGCTGTTCTTTCAACCACAATTCATCCTTTGCTCTATTTGAGAAGTTTTACATTTCAAAATGATACCCAATGTGTAATAGACCGACTTTCATGATAAAAGTACAATGAACTGTTAAATCATAAATAATATTATGCAAAACTTATGTAAATTAGTCATTTTAACAATTTAAAATGATTACAAATATTTATATATTGGACATATCTCAATACAGGCGAAAAAACATAAAACATAAAGATGAAGTTATTTTGATTAAGGAAAATATAAACTTTATCAGGTATAAGATGAATTTTTTATTGGGGTTTATACACTGATATAATCGAATAAAACGGCAGTTTTGAATCTTAGATGCACCCCTGATATTGAAAAATAATTTGCATTGTAATGGTTATTTGATATTTTAAAAGAATGGAAACTGCAGTAAAATAATCACGAAATTTTTCATATATATTTATCTGAACTTTAAAATCAAACTAGTTATACCATTTTGATATCGAGTACAGCAATGAAATCCAATCAGTTTTGTTATAATCAAATATTGACCGATATTTGTTAAATTAGTTGCATGTATTAAAGATAATGAGAGAAATAGTGGTGCAGAGGTTCAATAGAATTTGTATACATTTAAGATTTTATATATCTAAAAGCTGATTTGAGGAAAATGTCTTATATTGAAGATAGATCAAATAAATAATACTTTTATTGTTTTATTTATTTATTTATTTATTTATTTATTTATTTATTTATTTATTTATTTATTATTTATTTTTATTTATTTATTTATTTATTTTTTAGTTAAAAAATCCAGCCTATGTGCCACCTTAGTTTGAGATATCAGCATCTTCCATGATATTGTTCAAATTTTTTCTAACGATTTTGTCCAAATATTTTCTTTCAAATCAATTTCAAAAGCCTTTTGAATGAAGAAAATAGATATATGTTTGGATTAAATTTTTAAAACACTATAACTTCTGGAGCCATCTATATTTACAGATGACTCCAGAAGTTGTAGCATTACCTTTAGTCTTTCTAATGTTGAAAAAATCAATCAAGTATCAAAGTAATTACAATACATAAAAAAATTGTATATATGTATATGTATTTTGTATTTAAAAGAAATCGTATTTTCAAAAAGTCATATTTTAAAACAATTTCAGTTTGAAATGTTTGAAAAGGAAATTTTAGAGTTAAAAAGTAGCAAAGCCTTATTTTTCTAATTTAATTACATTGTAGAAAATAACAATCATAAAAAATACATATACGAATATATTTTTTACAAAATCTGCATGCTAATTTCGTAGTAAAACTAGATTAAATGATGGAAAATTATACATATATTTTGATAATAATGAGGATTTAGTGAATGATTAATTGAAAATAAAGAAAACTTTATTTCTTTTCTTTTGTAAATTATAAAGAAGAGATAGGAGAGAGTATGATTTATATAAGCAAATTATATTAAGTATACGCCAGTACCTTGAACTCAGAAACTATTAGGAAGAAAATTGCAATGTTTGAAAATTTATTAAAATGCAAATCTTTTTTTAACGAAATTTGACAAAATAAATAAATTGAATATTTTTTATAAAAAAAACTTACTAAACATCTTGGAAATAGTTTGATAGTCAAAAATTTAAATAAAATGCGGAAACTATAAGAGATAAATATGACATACAAGAGACACGCGATCAATCTACGAGGAGTTCTATTATTTTATAATAAAAAAGAGTTTAAAAACTTAATTTTCTTAAGGGAACTTATGTGGGACTCGTGGGACATTATGATCTAACTTCTGCACATTCATATCGAATTTCACAACGAAAAGTACGTGTAAGTCAACTCTCAACATGTTTCTCAAAGAGCCTTAAATGGAAATTATTGGAATTTTAGGGACCATTAAAATAAAAGTAAGTGAAACGATTGAAATTATTGCAAAAGTGTTTATGTAAAATTTGTCATAGCAAAAAATGTTTTAGATTATTAATTTAGATTAATAACGTTGAACTAAATTTCGGAACGGATTTATATAAGAACTAAACCTAATTAGAATTTCGAAGTACACTAATATTATCTCCGCTTTTATCAAAATTGTAACATATTTACCACACTGTGAACCATTTAATATTTTTAGTATAAAACTTTCTCCTGGAAGAGAGTTTATGCTTTTGAAGCACCAAAATATCAATATGTGTTACGAGTTTCAAGAACATCTTTTCACATGTGACTCGAATGTCTGCAATGAAATTTGAGGCTTATAATCTATTAAATGGTTAAATATTTCAATAAAATGCTGGTTTAAATTTTATGTGATTAATTAATTAATTAATTAAGAAAATTGGACCTTATTTGACATAGTTCCCACTAAAAGTTAGTCACCACAAAAGGTGTGAAAAGGACAAAAACGGTTCAATAGAAAAAGTTGTAGACCTATATCTGGGACAAAGTGAAACCACTAAATTTATTCAGCCTTTATAACAAGCTAATTTTTATGATTTTTTTTAATAAATTTTGGATAGGTTTATGGGAATCAGAATTTCAATACATTCCTACAACTATTTCTAAATCAATCATGGAAGAGGGTATTAAACATTCGGCATAGAGGAATATAGAATTCTTACATAAATGATTTGTATTTTGGTTAAACTCTAATAGATATAATCAGAACCACAGATGTTTGAAAATTATGATAATAAGGGCGAATAGCTCGGAAATATAGCCCTGTCATATGTAATTATTAGTTATTACAAAAATTGCTTCCCCTATTTTCTAAAATGTTTGTCAAAATAATTCTTATGCGGGCAACAGTGTTCTTTAAAAATTGTTTTATAATATAAAGAAGAATAATTTTTAATTTATTTTATATGAAATATTTTTGTAAAAAATTTGCTCCTTTAAAGTGAAAACATTTCTTTCTAAGCTTTAAATTACTATTTTTTTAGAAAGAAAATTTATATTTGAGTAAAAAGTGGACAAAAAAAGTATGGAATATTTTGTTTTTTATTAGATTCCATGATGTTTACACTATAATAGCAATAAAAGTGTCTGTGTAAATTTTAAGCTTTACAACGTGACTCAAATATTTAGTTATTCCTTTATTCATGTCATAACTAACACTAGCATATTCCCACACATAAATAAACACAATGAAATTTTTTACACTCATGTGTGTATAAATGTATGTATATGGGTAAAATATGTGGGTCGGTTTTGTTATAATTTTTTCAGTATTAAAGAAAGAATAAAAAGGAAAAACTAGCCACTGGCTTAAACAATAATACCGCACCACATCTTGTATGATCTTCAAACTTTGGAAAAGAAGAAGTCGGAAAAAAGAAAGTTTTCATAAACTTGTATGACACTTTTTTTCTTATATTTTTATTTTAAATGTTTTATTATTTTTTTTTTTCTTATTTATTTTGCCAACAATTATTTTATATTTTTGTTACTATTTTTTGGAAAAAAAAAATATTTGTATATTTAAGGATTTCTATGTAACTACTCGTCGTATATTTTATGTCTGTTAGAATTTTACTTTGTACTTTGCTTTATTTTCAATTTCATTTTTGTCTAACTTTTCGGAATTTTTCATGTTTTCATAGTTTATTTGTTTGTTTGGCTTAAATCCAATATTTTAACAACCCAACAAAAATTCTATAGATACTTTTTATACCCTCCATCACCATAAGTGGTGAGGAGGATATACCAACTTTGTCATTCCGTGTGTAACGCTAAGAAGGAATCATATCAGATGAGATAATGTATAAATATTCTTGCATCAAAAACAAAATTTTATTCGTTTGTCTGTCTGTCTCTCTATCTGCTTGAGAATTTTTCGCCATAATCATTACCATTCCAAAAATTATCAAAATCGCTTCAGTAGAAAAAAATTATAACCAAAAATATAACTAATTTTACGACTCATTAAATGTTCTATATTATTGTATATTATGAAAAAATTTTAAATATTGTATAAGTCTGTGAGTGTATATGTACTAAATATAACGTATTTACTTCACACGCATTTGTGGTGGAGGGTAGTGACGATTCGGCAAGCCGAATATAATATTCTTACTTGCTTTATTTACATTTATACAACATATGAAATAATTTTCCGGCAAAAATACACATAAAGAAATGGAGCAACAATAACAAAAGGAATAAAATATGCAAACAAATTACATATATTTTTAAAGCCTCTACTTAATTTGTATGTATATGTTGGTGTTTTTTTGTAAATGTGTTTGTGTTATTTTATGAGCTTTTTTTTGGTTTGTTTCTTTGGTCATATTGTAAGACAAATCACCAAACAAGTAACTTAAATAAAAATTTATCTTAAAGAAAAATTATAATAAAAAGGATCTTAAACTCCTCTTAAAATAAAACAAATATTTTCTTTATTCATATTTATTATTGAGGGTATGTATTTATGTGTGTGTGCACGTATGTTTGTATATTTATGTAAATATTTTAAGAAAACAAACGTTTTAAATAAAGTCGGAGAAGAAAAATAAAAGCCATTATTATAAATGACTTTGACTGTGGCTTTAATCACTAATACGTATTAAAGAAAAAATAAATAAATAAAATACTACATATTTTTGTTAAAGCAATATCAGACCTATATATTCAGTATAAATATCTAAAAGCCCTCTATCAATACATAAATTCTAGCTAAATTGCTGATAATTAGAATTGGTGAATCTTTAAGTTGGTTTTATTGATTACAGACCCATAGTTGGTAATGAGTTTAATGGAAAACCAACTTAATTAATCCAGTATTAAATTTTGTTATTCCCTGCGTTACTTCAGGAAGGAATCATCTAAGATCCCAAATGAAAATCTGACACAATTAAGTCATGCATGCATTACTGTTCCTTTGAAGAAATTTACTTGATAATTAGAATTGGTGAATCTTAAAGTTGGTTTTATTGATTACAGACCCATAGTTGGTAATGAGTTTAATGGAAAACCAACTAAATTAATCCAGTGTTAAATTTTTTATTCCCTGCGTTACTTCAGGAAGGAATCATCTAAGATCCCAAATCAAAATCTGACACAATTAAGCCATACATGCATTACTGTTCCTTTGAAGAAATTTACTTGATAATTAGAATTGGTGAATCTTAAAGTTGGTTTTATTGATTACAGACCCATAGTTGGTAATGAGTTTAATGGAAAACCAACTTAATTAATCCAGTATTAAATTTTGTTATTCCCTGCGTTACTTCAGGAAAGAATCATCTAAGATCCCAAATCAAAATCTGACACAATTAAGCCATACATGCATTACTGTTCCTTTGAAGAAATTTACTTGCATACCAAATGTTCTCAAGCAATGAAATTTTTCCTTAATATTTGTTGTTATTTCAAAAAGTTTTCTTTTTAAAATCGGCTAAATCGTTTAAGAAGAAAGAAAGTTATAGGCCGCTATTTAAGAATAGGGCACAGAGGAGTTTGTCGTATAACTCTGAAATTTGGCACATACATAATGCCTTAATATAAAAATATTAAGAACTTTGATAGGGTGGGATGAGTGGTATCTCCTCCTCAAAAGGAACCTTTTATATAGCACATTTCTAAAACCATTGGGAAATCATGAAACTTGGATCATGTCTTTATAATAAAATTATATTTGGCATAAAGCACGGGGGAATTATATTTCCTTATAAACTATATTTTTAATATAACATCTTTATGAAATTGTTTAATAAAAATTGATGCCTCAATGAAGCGATAATGTCAAAATAGTATAGAAAGCGTGACTACAGAAAAGCGCATGAGGGAGTGGTATACTCTATTGAGCGGAATTTTCAATATAATCGACCAATGTTTGGAATTAAAGATTCGGGTATTATAAGATGGAGGATATTAAATGTAGTACTCTTCGTTGTTTAAGTGTGTTTCTGGAATGGGGTTGTAAAATAAAATAATTCCCAAACAGAACAATGACATTTGACAGCATTAGTTATCTACTTACGATTAAAAGGAGTGGAGTGAAGTATTTCACCCTTTCCTTTTGTCTGAATTTATAAGAAATTTCGGGCCATAATTGATTGTGCTTATAATCATGTGCTTTTGCTTATAATCATATATGATTAAATATTTATAAAAGAAATGATGATTTGAAAAAATCTCTTTTTCCTGTGAAAAATAATCTTGTACAGAATGAGTATCTCCTGTCAAGTCTATAAAAAGACATAGGCCATTTTCTTCTTTAATAACTCATTTCTACGATTTCTGTCATTTCATAATTTCAAAATTTCTTCAATATGAATCCAGTATTTTAACTTATCAACCATTACCAACCAGTTTATTTTAGTATAAAAAAATAAATAAATATTTTTTCATATCAAAAGCCAAATATTAAAGATGAAAATAAAAAGAAGAGAAAAGAAGATTTAAAAAAACGACAATAAAAAATACGCCTCCTAAAAATGACAAACTGCCTATAATACTTCTCTTCTCTTTGTGTCTCTTTTATTACATTCTTTTTGTTAAACAATTGCTGTCTTATGTTTTCAATAATAAATTTTAAGCAAAAACAAAGTAATATATTGTATTTATTAAAATAATAATAATATATTTTTATTTAAGTATATTACAATGTAATTTTATATGACATTCTTTGAATTTCCCACAATATAAATATATACAGTCTCGAACAAAACTATTTGCACAGAAAGTATATTTTTCTTTATTCCCACTTTTTAGCCATTCGAAACTGTTTACCTTTAACAATCAAGTAAATAACGCAAGTTTTGGTTTTAGTTAATTACAATGCATTTAAAATTATACTGACTCGATTTTGGCGTACAAAAGAATAAGCACACCTAATAAAAAATTTCAATATATTTGTGTACTTAGTGGGCAAACCTTTTTGCTTTATAACCTTATCCAAACACTTTGGCATTGAATGTACAAAATTTCTGACAACTTTCTTTTTTTAGATTTGGAATTTTATTTGAATGAGGTCATTTCTGGACCCATCCAAAAGTGATAGGCAAAAATAAGGCATTTATCCCAGAGTTCTGAAAAGTTGCACACAGCTAAAAATTAGAATAATTAAGAAAAACAACTTTAAAAATTTTGTTCAAGGATTCAGACACCTCCGATATATCCTAAAGTTAATTTCTAAAATACCGTCCACAATTATGATGGAAAAAAATCTGAAATTTTGTAAGTATGACTTTTATATGGTTACAATTATAAACTATATAATTATTTAATATTTGAAGAAGAATAATGACATATAACCAAATCATATAACCAAAATTAACTCTTTTGTTAAATAATGCTTTCTTTTCAATATTCTTTTGTAAGCTTCTTTCTACTGTCAAAATTCATTACTAACTAGTTGTGTTATATTAATACTTCAGGGAATATAGTTAATAAAATCTGTGTGTATATATACATTTATAACTCATACGCCTGTGTTTTCTTTACGGTTTTAATAAAAAGCTGCACATAATAACAATAAAATTATTTTCAATTATCAATCATCATGAGGAAATTATTTCATCAACGATAGGTAAATTATTAAAAATCAAGTAAGAATGCTATATCCAGCTATGCCGAATATTCAGTACCGTCAATCATTATACGCACATACAAACTCACATGTACACTCTCATATGCATACAATAGATGAATGTATTTCTTTTATATAACAAAGAAATTTTAATGAGTTATAAAATTAGTTATATTTTTGGATATAATTTCTTTTCTACTGAACCGATTTTGATGATTTTTGGAACAGTAGTTACGTACATATTTTTGGACATTATGGTGATTTATAATTGATTTTATTTTAATTTGTTTGTTTATGATTGATAATTTTACTAAAGTTCTTGGCTTTAATTAAGAGGTTATCTATGGGCCCATATAGGTCTATATCTTTTAACATACTGCACCGATTTTTTAGGTTTTAAACGGAAAACTTCTTAGGACTATAGGTGATACTAAGACCGAATTTCATTGAGCTCTGTCAATTTTTGCGGATATGAGCGTGTCAACAACAGGCAGAGAGACGAACAGATAGACGGATATAGCTTAATCGATTCAGATTTTGATGTGTTGCAAGAATATATAAACATTATGGGGTCTAAGGTGATTTCTTTAAGCGTCGTAGTATAAAGTTATAAATAAAACAGGTCTGATTTTCTTCCATATCAGAAATTGCGTATTTTGTGAAACTTGTGTATAAGTTTGTAATTTTGAAGGAAACTATTACGTTTATAAAAAATCGTTTTTCTTAAAGTAAAAAAAAACTTACAGCTGTTCTCTTTTGATTGTTAATCTATAATTAAACAAAATAAAATTTGGTATTTTAAATTTATATAAAATCGTTTTTTTTTTTTTCAAATTAAATAAAAAACTGGCGGCTGTTCTCTTTTGATTATTAATTTTTAGGTATGTATAATTAAATTAAACCTAAAATTTTAAATTAAATATACACAAGATAAGAGATAAGTCGTTCACGTCTTGCATCATTAAAACCGGCCTCATTCAGCTCTCTACGAACAGTAATGGAATTAATATTTTTATTATATTTCCGTTGGACTTCAGCAGCAATTTCGGTAGTTGTTTTTAGGATTGTGTTTAATTTTCAAACAATTTCATTACTTTCGCGGGGAGTTAACACTTTAGGTCGTTCGGTTCTATTAAACATTCAAAACGTGACTTTAAAACGATTCATTATGTTCCGAAGAGTAAAAGGACTGCGTTCCATTATTAGGCATATCTGAGTATATGCAGTATTATTTTGCATTCAGTTTCCTAGTTGTTTTTTGTTTAATGTTTTATTTTTTTTTTTTACAGAGTTTCTTTTTAATTGCTATCAACAAATTGTCACTTCAACCGATAAGAACCGACACATAATATTTACTTTATGCAAAAAATATTATACTTTCTTTCATGGATGTATTCAGTATTAACGAATTTTTCTCCTAAAATTTGGTTATAGCAGCACAAAAATTAAGATAAAATGCTTAGTGTTTTGTTCGAGACTGTATACACATACATAAAAACATAAATATGTAAGTATATATGAATGTATTTTACAAGAATTTTTATAATCCAGTTTTAAATTTGTTTATATTTATTAACTTTAATTTTTGTGTAAACATTATTTGTTTAGGGGAAAATATAAATTTAGTTATTTGAAATAAATTTTATTTGGAATCAAAAATTCATTTGAATCAAGAAATTATTTGGAAAGTTAAATTAATAAATAATTATTTCTTAGAAATTTTGAATTAAATGAAATTATTTTGTTATATAGTTTAATTTACCCAAAGTTAATAGTTACTGAGGAAATTTTTTTAAAATTTTACCACAAATAATTTTGTAATAATTTCTAATGATTTAATAATTTCGGATAAACAGCTAAAAGATATTAAAGTTAAAAGGAATTATAAACATAAATTATGGTTAGAAATTCAAAGATTACAATTTTGTTGATTCTAGTAAACATGTGTTCTAATTTAAAGAATTAAATTCATAATTAAAGCCATTTCTTCAGTTGTGAGATTGTAAAGAATAAAACGGATAAGATCGAAAACTTCGTAACAAAACAATCATTAAAACTTTTAGCTGAATCATTTTATATACCCTCCATCACAACAAGTGGTTAAGGATGTTTGTCATTCCATGTGCAACTCAGAACACATTATGTATATTATGTACATTATGTATATATATTAAGGCATCAAATCATAATCTGAGTAAATTTTTTTATGTCCGTCCGTCTGTATAGTCCTATGAGTTTTACTATTTAAAACAATCGAAATCGCTTCTGTTTATTAAAAGATATTTGAGGCAACTTCTTTCTTAAAATTTTAAATTATAAATCTACAAATTAGAATGAAATTTTGCCATAATATTGACAGCTACAACAGGAACTGGCGAATATATCAATTTAACATTTTTTTCAAATAAAATGAATATTTATAAAATATATATGAACTTGTCCAAGAATCAAAGAATTTAGTGGAATTTCACTTTTCCATGCGGAAATATCAAAAACTTCAATCCGTGTAAATCGTATTTCAAAATTTAATTTTTCCACTAAAAAAATCGCCCTCTCATTACATAGGTCATATGTAGCTATATTCTAAAATGACTCAAGCTATGTGATTTTAGAACTTAAAAAAACTATATATATTTAAAACTTTACCACGGATTTATCGCAACGTGAATTGGACTCATTCTATTTAAAATTTAAAACAAGTAATAATGCTATACTTAGCTGTGCCGAATATTGAATACTCTCCGTCACAAATGCCTAAGGAAAAATGCTTTATGTTTTATACATGTACATTATGCGCATATTTACACTCACATATACAATCACAAACGTATTCAATATATGATTGTATTTCTTATATATAACAAAGAAATTTTAATGAGTCAAATGAGACATTTTATCTACTGAACCGATTTTGATAATTTTCGGAATGGTAATGAATTTTGTGCAGCCTAATGTTATGGTAAATTTCATTACAGTTTGTCTATTCATAATTTGTCGATTTATACCGAAATATTTTTGCTTCACTTGAGACGATTTTGCAAATTTTGAACACAAAACTTCTGAGGCATATAGAAAATACCCAGGTCAAATTTTATTTAGCTCTTTTAATTATTGAGGATGTGAGGCTGTGAAAAAAGATGGACAAACAAACAGACAAACGGACAAATCGGCTCAGATTTATATTTTTCTTGCCATTTACAGGCACCTTCTATAAAAAATTTTACTTAGTTCAATTAATAAATTAATTTTTTGCAAATTAAAAAAAATAACATTCCAGAGTTGGCCAACTTTGGGGCGACTCTCTGCTACTTCTTTTAATAAACTCGGAAAAAACCTCGGCTCGAGTTAGATGCTATTTTTTATATAAAGAAGAACAGAAACACTCGTTCGTAATACTAAACTGAGGATAATTGTTATGTGGACTAAATGATTTCTGTGATCTTCAAAATCTTCAATGAAATAAATGTTAATTTCGTCGAATTTTTAAGAAAAGCAGTATTCAAGAACCATGGACTTTGCACATGTGTTTTTTGAAATCAATTGGAAGACACCTCATGTTATATATCAATGTATCGAAAATTATGTACAGTTTTTAAAAATGTAATGTTTTTTCACATATTTTGCTATA
Source organism: Cochliomyia hominivorax (assembly GCA_004302925.2). Taxonomy (NCBI): domain Eukaryota; kingdom Metazoa; phylum Arthropoda; class Insecta; order Diptera; family Calliphoridae; genus Cochliomyia; species Cochliomyia hominivorax. Next base: position 32,496,039 of record PYHX02000467.1, on the reverse strand, counting down.
TCTTGTTGACAGACATCAGAGAGAAAAAAGTCCATTAAAAAATCTAAGAACAGAGCCAAAAATTAGAATATTGTAAAAAATTGGTTGAATTTGAGAAACTCTGGTACTTTCAAATTTTCTGAAATTTTTTTATATTAGACAGAAGCCTATGATGTAGCTTTTCAGAGAAGTATAAATATGGTATAGGTTACTTGAGAAGAAATTGTTACAACTTAAAAAGAGTGCGACTAATTTTTTGACCAAAAATCGGTGAAAATTATTTTTTTGTGAAAATTCGTATTTAAAAGCTTATACCTTTTAATTCTATGAGGATATTTTGAAAATATTTTCTTTAAATTTTTTTAATTGCCAAAAATCTAATAAAACTTCGACGATAAGGTATTTTACAGGTCTTCACTACTAGAATTCACTCATATAAAAATCTTTCAAATCAGTTCATATATAAAGAAACTGGATTTTTAACAGATTTTAATACTCGATGGCCGTTCGGAGGTTCCAGATTTATTTCTATTTAATTTTTCATCTGAAACACTGTGTGATCATTTTAAATGTAATCAAAATGTTAGATTATAGCAATTATAACTGAAGAAGATACCGATATAAAATTTACTTTATGAACTGAATGGTTAAATGAGCATAATTTCAGATGTGGCGAAGAGCAATATCAGCAGTTTATAAGATTTACGAAATTTTTGGCATATAATAAAATTATTCTCGAAAAAAATATCTCAGATATCATGCAAAATGATTCCGAAGTCCGTAATTGTTGCATATAGAAAGATGAACCGAAGATTACTTAATTTAATAATTAAGGTGTTTGATTGTACAATAAAATCAAGGTTCGAACTTTTTCATCAATTATAATTTTTTGCCTTTAGGTATCTTTAATATTCAAAAAAAATAATTAAATGTCGGGATTTTTTAAAAATGAAAGAATAATTTTGCATTAATTCGAACACAATAATGTATATATAATTAAAACAATTTTGTTAAGAATTTTTATGCTTTAAAGAAATTTTGGCTTTAGGATTCAACACAAACTACCACTGACCCAAAAGTTTATCATTAATAAAAAAATGTTGCTCTTTTATTGCGCATTTTCATCAAATTCAATATACGTCACTTTTAAATAAAGGAAAGTAGTTATTTGTTACTTGTTTCAATATTTCGAACTCTTGTTTGTTTGCCTCGTCAAATAATTTTAAATATCCACACAACGAGGAGAGATGAACGAGGGTAATATTATGTTTGTATGGAATTGGCACAGCTAGATTTCGTAGTTCTTATGAACTCAAGTCAGTCTGAATAAATATTATTCACTAATATATATGTAAAAAAGTCAAATAAATGGGACACTTTTAATACGTTAACTCTGAAATAAATGTCTTTACAATTTCATATTCATATAATGCAGCTTTATGAATATTTTAATTCACACGAATTTGCACGTGTATTGAGAAATTCGTGAATATCATTTGTAATAATGGCAAAATTCAACAGTTATAAAGCAAATATAATAAATGTTGTTAACGTTAATGTTAACAACATTTGTTCTCTTCTGGCAGTTTTATAAGTTATTGTTTGCATTTTAATTATTCTCTTCACGCTCATGATAAATATTTATGTAGGTAGGATTTTGAAGAATCGAAAGGAAAATGAATATATTACAGATATTACCGTGCAACAAGCAGGTTTTACCCATAGATGTTATCTATTTGACCTTGAATTATGTTTCTAATGCCAAATATAATTAGAAAGTTTATTATTTCCATTTTAATAGTTTGTTGAAGATCTTATGAAAAAAGTAGACAGATATTATCAAATATTTCTAGACTTGCAATGATTTCATCATATGTTCTTCTAATGGTGTAAACTGATGTATATTCCTATAAACGCATTAAATATTTGTTTTTTCACTATTAATCTTTGTTTTCATCCAGAGGTAAAGTTGAAGAGGGGAAGTATTCATGAAATAAGTATATAATGAATAGACTCAGATAATTATCCGAATTTCGATAGTATTTGTCTTTATACAAAAATATTTTAAGCCAAAATCTTTTCCCGGGAAATAGGCATAAAACAGAATTAAATTTTTTTATATAATAAAAATAGATGTAACAAACTTCAAACAAACTGTGTATTAAAGAATTTTGAAAGCATAGGGCAAAATGTAGACTTATATCGGTCAAATCATAACAAATATTTATGAGAGTAAGAAAAATAATCCAGATGATTTTAAATCAAAAAAGCTTCATTTATAAAAGTTTTGTAAGCAAAAACCCATTTTTCGGGAAAAATAAAATTGCTTCATGTATATCAGTTTTATAAGCTCAAAACTGTTTTCCGGTGAAGGCTTTCAATGGGAGATATGATAAATTATATGCCAATATCTGTCAAATTATTAACGTATATTTAAGAGAGTTAACAAAAATAATTGCGCCGAATTTCAATAGAATCGGTGTATATTTGAGAGTTTAAAAGCTTAAACCCATATTTCAAATAATAATCCCAGTGAAATCTAGTTATTTAGGATTAATTTCTATATCAAAGTAAAAATATGTGATAAATTTGAGAAAATGTTCTTTAATATTATCAATATATACGACACACTGCTTTTGGAGTGCACCAGTATTTTTAATAGCCTTTAACTTTTTCTCTATTGAACCGAATGCAATAAATTTGTCCACGATATTGGAACATATAGATCTGTACGATATATTTAAATTCTGTTTATATCCAGTAACTTTTTGTTGAAAATATGTTCTTCGGATTTTTGAGGTTGGCTCAGATATCAATTAATAATTTGTTTGCTAGGAGATCGATAAAGCAAACTAAAGGTTTTAAATAGAAAACTGTTTATGATAACAGCAAATAATGTGGCCAAGTAATGAAACTTGGCCACATCGGAAAATTATTCTAGCTTTGAGTTTGTATCAAACAGAATGACAGACAGATAGACAGACGAAGAGACAGACAAAGAGACAGGTGGACAAACAGACAAACGAACATAGCTAAATTGACTCTGATTTTAAATTGATGCAAGAACATATGTCTAATTCATGGGGACTTAGAATATTTCTTCTGGGTGTTACATACGAAATAACAAAGTTAATATATCCTCATCATGACTTGAGGTGGTGGAGGGTAAAAAAAAAGGAAATAAAATACAAATGGAGTTCTTAGTTTAATTTTTTCTATTTCTTTAAAAAATTATGTGCGTTTATAGGAAAATACACCAATGTGGATATGTCTCTTTCAATTTGTAAACACTAGATAAATTAGAGAATAACATTCAAGAGATTGTTTTATTTTAAATGAGTGTGTAGTTAGTCTACGCATTTAGTCGTTCCAATGTAAAACTGCTCAGATTAGAACTACTTACTCTAGTGTTCAGGGATGGTTAATATTCGCTACGGTCGAGTTTTTAATGTCACTTAAGAATACTTTTGTTAAATTTGTTATACCTTACACAACGAAGGTGCTTGGGATATTATTCGTTTGTGGTGATGTTTGTAACATGGTATTACACCCAACGTATACCGTTAAAGTTTCAATAGGCTTCGCCCTTAGGCAATGTTCGGTCCAATATTTCAGGTGCCTCTAAAACAAATGTTCTTTCAGAATGGGGTTTTAGGTCATAAAAGTCCTAAATACAAAGCGACTTAAACGAAATTTGGCAAAAGTAAATGTGCTAAAATATACGAGAGTCGTTTCATTATTTGTTATAGATCCCATACAAACCCCCTTCCAAATATTATTTTTATGGACACATATACGTTGTGTGTTTAACCACCTTAATGATTTTATATATAAATAAATCCGTAAAATGTGCTAACACGCTAATAAACAAGAGTAATAAGTTTGACAGTGTAAGTTATTAACAACAAAATAAATCAGCTTAATTTAATTATGTTGAATATTATGACTTACGTAGAAAAAAAAATACATAAAATGAATTATTATTAAATGACATACATCTGCTGTCATTAAAATTAAACATTAAAAAAAATCACAAAAATTTTAAATTAATTCGTGTTAATAAATTTGGTAATTCGTTGTAATTTTTAAAGCTTTTTAATTTTCATTTTTCTGCCAACTTTTGTTTTCCCCCTGACGTATAAATTATAATTCATTTTTATAGATTTGTCAAACTGTTTATGTGGGTGTTTGGGTGTCTGTGAAGATATGAGTTTATTTAAGCGTATACACAAAATTTTGCGATTGTCCTTATTTTAGGGAGAGTATTATAATTAAATTAAACTCAATAATATAATGTAAATTCCTAGAATAAATAAAATATAAAATGTATTTCAAGTTTTCAGTAAAACTTTTTCCAGATACAACAACAGCTCATCATCATCAACATCATCGTCGACAGAAATAAAATTTCAAAACTTCCAAATGAATGTTCTTTGTTGCTAATGTCTAGCACGTCAGTGTGGTTAATTCCATTTAAGAGGTCACGTTTTATGGTTGGCTTGACCAAATGTGAAATTCTCAGAAAGAAAAAAAAATAAAAATTCCAAACAATAAATACTTTGAGCTGTTAAATAAATTCTTTAATTGCAAATATTTGTGTGCTTCTCATGTGCTTGTAATCATTTTCACATTTAATACGTCTTCAAATATTTTATATTTGTTAAGTTTTCATACCCTACGCCACCAAAGGTGGTTAGAGTGTTATGCGTTTGTGAAAATAATCCTGGCCGGCTGGTTATCCATGTAAACCTTGTCAATAGAATACAGGCCGCAGATATATTAATGAAATTTCACATGTGTCATCAAGAACGATGTCTATTGAAATTGGTCATAATGATTCCATTCTTTCAGCTAGATGCCATATAAATATTCTTCCTGGATTGGGAATTTAAAATCACAGATGTCCTAAATATAAAATTTGGCACAAGTTAGTTCAATAATAATCTAAAAATTATGGTGTCGGGTATTAAATAGTCGGACTTGACCGACTATAATTTCATACTTGTTTATTCTTCATTTTCTTTTCCGTATTTTTCAGCACAATTAAATGCAGGTCCTTTTTCGTATTTTTGTTGTGCTTAAAAGAAATGTCAGGTAAAATTTAATCAAATGTAAAAGATATTTTAAGAAAAACTCAAATATTTAAGTGAAATTTTAACGGGAAAATAAGGTGGTTCTTTGGCACAAAATTGACAAATTACTTGGCTGTCAGTAAAGTTGTTGTATTTTTTCGGGTAACTCTAGTTACTTGATAAAATAAAATTCAAGAAATGCTTGAGTTAAAAATTTTAATAGAAAATGTGTGCAAAGAAATTTCCGATCTCACTACTAATACTGATTTTAAAAATATTGTCATATTTGTAAAACAGTGTATAGGAAATTTGGTTCGGTGTCTAAGATTTAAAATTTTTACCCTTACAATTATATTTAATTCGATTGTTAATTTTAATTCAGAATAGAATAACGGGGTTAAAGTTTTGATGTGAAAAAGGGACGTAGTCTTAAAATGAACAGCATTCTGAATAATGTGTTAATCTGCATAAAAAGAGTGTTTTTGAGTTTGTTCAGTAGTTCTGTTGGTCAGTTGGATATTTTTATATCCTCACTATCACAAAGATGAAAGCTAATGAAGTTTGTCAATACATGTAGTGCCGAGAAATAATCGTCTTAGACCACTTTATGAGATTAAACAAATTTTATTAATATATAAAATTCTATTATTCCCAATATACGAACATACGATTAGAGTGTATATATAAGGTATGTCATAGTCCGTCATGAAAATCCAACTATCAATGAAGTCATTGTGATCGAATGTCTGGCTATGATTTGGTTTAACTCAGGAGTAACACTCAACAATAATGTAAATCGTTTTAAACATTCGGACTAATATCGATCGATTAATATCGATCGATCCATAATTTAAGACCATTTAAGAGGAATACCATACTATATATATATATATATATATATATATATATATATATATATATATATATATATATATATATATATATATATATATATATATATATATATATATATATATATATATATATATATATATATATATATATATATATATATATATATATATATATATATATATATATATATAATATATATATATATATATATATATATATATATATTATATATATATATATATATATATATATATATATATTGATACAATAATAATTTACGTATAAAAATATATTTAGTGTAAATTTTAATGTTTAAACCGTATGTTTAAAATTATCTCATAATATTAAATCAAAACACAAGTTTTTGTTTTTATTTGAAAATTGTACTTCTATTTAACAGCTTGATATCTGTGATTTACACCGTTTGTCAAATTTTGACAAAATTCCTTTTATTTTAACTTCAAATGAAGAACTGATTAAGCTTAATGGAAACCTTTTATGTATTTGACATTTTCGAAAATAAAACAATTAAAACGACAACGATATAATGGGTAAAGTTGAACATTAAAAGCCTCTATAAGATGAGAACGAAATAAAGAAATACATTTGTAGACTAGACTGAGATCACATAAGTAAGGAGTGTGAACGAAAAATTCTTAACACATGTTTTCCATTCAAATTTTAGACTCAAGTATTATTTGATTATTATTATCACAAAGAGTTTCAAAGTTTAATATTAAAACATATTTTTAATAAAATTTGATTATAATTTTAATCGAAAAAGAAAAGAAATTAAAATTGTAAGTTTAGTGGTTTCGTTCCATTAACATATAAATATGGTAATAATTATTCGATCACACTCTTTGCTAGCAAAATCATGTTAATCAATTGACGACCTTTTGACTTTAAATAACATGAAAACATTTTAATTTTAAAAGCAATAAAACATAAAAAACATTTATTCTGAAGTATTGATATCGCTTTTCCCTAAGTTAGTTTTATTAAACAAAGAGTTCCAATTTGTGGTCTTCAGCAATATTTCAGTACTCATTTTTATACCGTAGTGCATTAAACTTTTACTATATCTGGTATTTTTCAAATAACATTTATAAACACACTTACACTGGCATGTGGTCCACCAAAACTATTGTGTCCAAAGACATACATATAATTATGTCGATTCACATCAGCATGAAATAAACCTGTTTGCATTAGTGGTCCAACAACGCGTGCATCTGATAAAATATCTAAAACGACATCACGATGTTCCATATTGGTTGCCTTAATGGGATTGTTGTACATTTCGCTATATCTGGAATAAAGAAAAAAATATATAAATTGAGGAAAAAAATAATGCAAATTTCAACATAAGTGTGATAGAAAAAAATATATCAGTTAAAACAAATTTGTTAAAACAGATTTCAAAAGAAGAAAAAAATGAAATCGCGGATTTTTTTCTTATGCAAATTCTATGAAATAGAAAAGATAAAAGAAGTTTTAATAACAGATTTAAATATCCATTATGTTATTTTATATAGACATACGAACGTGTATACGTGTAGATATGTATAATATATTTGTATGTCTATTTTTCTGCATACATTAAATTGTTTTTATAATATCATGAATATTTTAGCAAGTTTTTGCTTTTGTATTAATATATAGTCGAAGGGGAAGGTTTAGTAAGGTTTCATATGTTGAAGGCCTATATTTTAAGTTACTTTACAGAGGATTTCGAATTCCTTAGCTATTTATCAATGCTCTAAATCATAACGAAGTCAAAACTCATGTTGTTTTTACATTTTTGCCATTTTGCTAATTTGGTGCAGGATTTTAAATCATCAATGTATTGCAAATAGCTTAGAGTCAAACTTCTAGGAAAAAGCCTTTTATATATCATAGAATTTTACTGAGTTTAAATTATTTAGAAATCCGAATTGTGGATATGAAAAATTATTGCTAAATTCCATTCTCATATAAAATTAAAAAAAAAGAAGTTTGGGTTTATACCAATATATATTTAACCTAAATAATCCTCCAAATTTCATTTTAACTATTGCAACTATTACATTGGGCGTATACTTAATGTTATACTTTATAAGAGCATACTTGTAATAGCACTCATACGCAACCATGTTCCTGATTTATAAGTTTTAATGGTTTGATTAAAGAGATTAATGAAAAATCATATTTTTTTATACCGCAATGGTGTATATTCGATCACATAATTTTTAAAAAAAATATATATAAAACTGGAACAAGAAAATATTTAGCAGACAAATAATATATTTATTAAATCAACTAAAACTTCATTTTATTTGATTTCTTTAACTAAATTTTAGAGTTTAAATGGTATTTTTCTGGTAATGCGCTTAAGTTCATCAGTCAGTAGCATTATTAATAACAAGTGGATGATTCTTTAATGTAGATTACCTCAAAATTTTCGCTTATTTCTTATTAAGATTAGAAACAAATTCTATCTCAAAATTACTTTATTTTAGTTTTAGTTCTGCTAAATTTAAATTGATTTCGTTTTGGGCAGAAAAATATACTGGTCATGTATATCCACAATATTTTCATTGGTTTTAGGTCCGCACTGCAACAGAGATATTCTGTGTCCGTTAAACCATGATTGATCTTGCTGAATATACAATCTTAATCATCCAGCAATTTGTTATAAATTGTGCTATACATTTTTGTTGGATCAAACAAATTTTAGATTTCGCAACTGCAGAAATTGTTGCTCAACTATAGAAGTACCACCACATCATTAGATCTAAAACTGTGCCCATAACACGAGTCTAATTTGAAGTTGTTGATCAAAAAAATTTCTTTTACACTCCTTTGCACGTTTTTGCGAATTTATACTGTTTTTAGCAATAGTTTTCGCTTTGACTGTGCCATTTTATGTTTTCATCTCTTCGTCACATGTTAGCAATGTGTTTGAAAGTCTCAGGAAGATAAAGCTTGTTTATGTAAATTTCGATGTGAAATGACTAACTTCTTGCATTTTGAGAGACTAATCTGTCTTTTTGTTCATTTTGCATCTTCCTTGACAGGCTTACCAAAAGCCATCATTCTGTGATTTAAAATTTACAAAAGAGCCAATGTTTTATAGAATTTTAGGTAGACCATACATGTTTAAATTCTACCATCTTTTGGACACCTTTTTGTGCTTTTCAATTGCCTTTTATGTCTCTACTGGCCTTAGCTCCGTGTGGTTTTCAGAATTTTCCTTTCTTGGTACAAGTAACACATTATTGTTCTCGTGCTTCTACATCAAAATAGCAGGATACCAAATCAAGCTAAAAATAACATATTATGAAGTCTTATGAATGGAAGCTGCCTCTTTTGTATTCATTCCTTGATGTATGTTTGGGTATTTAGAGATTCCGTTGTAACTAATAATTCTTTCTTCTTTTGCTGCAATTGCACATTGCTGCCATACCAAGAACTTTTTAAGAAATTTTCACTGTTATTGGATCCTGGGCTTTTCCTCAAAAATCTCATTGGCATCGGCATAAATTTCTTGACCATGAAGTTGCAAAAAATCTGCAGGAATATGTGTTTCGTCATGCGCTATAATGCAAGACTTTTATTTTTGGCCTCTAAATTTTTAGCAGCGTTCATATCAGAAACTTTTTAAGCTTTGCATATTTCCAAACTTGCATAACCTTTAACATTTCTTGCCAAATAGTCAAAGTATTGCTAAGAACAGTTAGCGCCTCAAATGCCTCCATATAATTTAAGTGAACTTTTGGTATTATTTAAATATACATTTTGAAAGATATATATTTTATTTAGTCTTTCTCCAAAATAATATTTCACAAAAACTCTACTAAAATTCTTAGGCCATTAAGGCCTTATCATGTTATTAACCGCAATTTAGTATAAAGATTTAAATATATTTCTATGTATACGTGTAAATGTTTCCTATGTGTAAGTAATTGAAATTTAAATTTTAAATACTTTATAAAATATAGATAAATGTGTTATTAATATTCTGCTTATGTATTGGATTTTTTAAACATTAATTCTTTTCTTTTAGCTTATGTGTAAATAAATTTATTAAAGTATGTGTATTCACACACATACAAACATGTGTGAATAAATATTTATATAATTTTATTTTTATTTGAAGTGTTTTTCGATGTGTTAGTAAAGACACTTTATATAATAAATTATTTTAGATTTTACACTAATAATGTAATTGATTTTACGTATGTGTGTGCGAGTACAAGAGGAAATAAAAATATTATAATTGCAAACATGATTGTTTTCGAAAAAAGAAATAAATTGTAAAAATTAAAGGAATTGTAAAAATGAAATAAATGTGAAATATTTAAAAGTTTACTAAGTTGGAATAAATTCGGTTATTGAAGAATATAATTCCCTTATTTTCAGGTAAAATTTAGAAGATTATAAATGTTGGATTATGTAATAGTTTATTTTAAGTTTATCATTTCATATGTGACGTGAAGTCGGTCCACAAAGACCCTTTTCTCGGAAACGCTGAAGCTTAACTTTATCTTGACAGCAGTACAAATATTAACTAATAATATTGACTAGATTTAGCACAGTGGATCGAAATCGAGTTTTTTGAAAATATACCCATTTTTGAAGCTGGTTGAATTATGACGATGGTTGAATCACAGAGAGCCAGACGTACTTCCGAGTCGAAATTTTTAAGTTGGAGGATAGTTTCATATTTAAAAATTTTAATTGAGTTAAATTTCAGCAGAAACGGTCTGAACGGAAAGGAAAGATTCTTATATAGAAGGAAGGTCAAATGAATATCCCACCATAAAGTTGAAATAATCTAAATATTAACAAAAAATCAGTTTTTTTTTCTAAAATTTTTCACTATTTCGATATCTATAATGATTTCGCGGATCATTAATTTTAATTTTTTTCATCCATGTATCTTAGTTAATTCCTCTTGTCATTTCCAAAATAGGTACTGTCTTACAAGTTTGTCTTAAGAAATCGCTTGTATTTTACAATTTAAAGTCTGGAAATTATTTAAAAACTAACTTAGAGAACACTAAAGCTTCTTAAACTTCATTCTGTTTCGATATGACGTTTTTGCGATTCTTCGAAAAACTAGTACCCTATAAATAATGTCATTTTATTATTTCGTTTCAAGAGGAAGTAAATTTCAGTCCAGGGAGATAAAACATAAAAAGTTTGCACTTCTGAAGGAACTTAAATAAGAAACAAATAAAAATAAATATGAATCAAATACTTGGCAAGCTGCAAAAAAAAAAAAAAAAAAAAAACTATAATATCCGGGATAACTTATTTTGCGGCCACATCCACTCCATCCATTTACATTCTAGGAAGATTTGTTTTAAATCACATAATGTTGTTAATAATCGATGTATTTTATTTAAAATAAATCAAAGCGGCACATTGATTTACAATCTTATTTCCAAAATAACAAAAAAATCGCTTCTGTTTTATAGAGTTATATTAGGCTTGATTTTCCCTGTATTAAACTCAATAATGTCTTAATATAGATTATGAAATCATAATAACTCCTTTAATATTAGGGTATTTTATATTTGACACTATTTAATATAACATTCTCATTTCTCTCAATTTAATTTCTTTACAAATTTGACTTATTGATTCTCTTTGATGTTCTTTTTTTCCGTTTGTTTAAATTAAAATGTTCCAAAAAAGGAAATAAATTCAAATCACAATTTTATTTCAAATATTATTATCTCTCTTAAAACTGAATATAATTACACCCACAAAACATCCTTCTATTTAACCTTCCTGACATATGATGCAAAGAAAATTAATCATGCATTACTTGACTATATAATCAAGATTTTATAATGCAAAACTATATTAAAGAATGACATCAAAGGAAATGTATAATAATAGTAATATATAGAAATGATGTAGAAAAAAAGATAAATACAAAATATATAAAATAATATAATAAGTACACTGGTAAATAAATACATATGTATGTGTGTATACCTATGTAGATATAAACAATCACATATGTATATTTTAAATTGTATACTATGTGTATGTCTTTAACTGTAAAGATATAAAAAAGCTCAAACAACATTTACCATACAACACTTTTATAACACACATATAAATATATTCATATAAACTTACATACTTATACATGCAACAAACCACAAAAACCTTTAGTTTTTTCTTTATGATTTTTTTCATACTTATTGCACTTTATTGCTTTCTTTCTCTCTGTGTGTCTACAGGTGTATATGTACATATGTATGAAGGTGTGTGAACATTTCCTTTGCATTAAAAGCATATTTTGGAAATGAAACTATAAATTGCTTTCTTAGGTTTTTAAAGTGTGCAAACGAAATGATCTGGTCGTGAATGTAGTTTTAAAATTAGTTTTTTTATATCAAACAAGAACGCTATATTCGGCTATACCCAATCCTCAATATCCTTCGCCAAAAAGCGCTCATAGAGGTATATATTATATAGAAGTTCTTCTTTAGAGGATGTCTCTGATATTCAGAAACATCTTAGGAGAGCAACAAATATCTTGGCCAAATTTCATTGAAGTCTGTCGATTATTTTAAAAGTGAAGGTGCCAAATAACAAACATACAAACTTAAACTATTTTAAGTTGAATAAATTTATTTTTTTTCCGACGATAACATTTTGTCAACCTATTTTATTTGTACCCTACACCAATATAAGTGATGACAGTTTATATACTCAAATTATTATTGTGAGTAGTTTTTCATGTTTAGCAAACTAATTGATCACTAGTTTTGACTATACGTACGTTCTACTTATCGTGTGTTTTAGAAGTTCATAAAATGGGTTAGCCTTTTCCATTTAACTCTTTCTCTACTTTTCTGATGTTTATAATGTTGGTATAGGTTGCCAAAATGCAGGTTTATAACAATTTTTAAAAAACAGCATTTGATGATCTGCGAAGGACAAGAAGAAACATTCCTGCTGAATTTTATTGACCTACATCCATTAACATAAATGAGATGGATTCAGATTTTGATGTGGTGGGTTTATTAATATAAATAAACGATTCAGAATCGATTGCACTATTTTTGGCAAAGTATGACTCATTTGTCTTCCATTCGTCCACTTCACCTGGATACCAAAGTTCTCTCTTTAACTTTTTAGAAGCAAAGCAATGAATTTTGTCCATTTGTAAGGCAAACTCCGTAAATGGACGTTGATATCACTACTTTTCACTAATATAATTAATAGAAGTTCACATATGATAATAATTCTACATAAGGCCTTTTCCTGGAATTAGATAGTTAAACAAATTTCAATATTAATGCTCCACATTTAACTATCGCTTCTACATAGGAATTATCAAAGAATATTTCACGGTATTTTTTCTGAAATGTGAATGGTGAATGGTATTTAAAATACACCTCAGCCCAGTGTATAAATATTGTTCATTTTCATTTAATAAATCTATAACTTTTGACCTACTTGGAATCTAAAACCAGGCAGAAAATGAAAGTTTTAAAGTAGACGATTGAACAGAAACTAATGGGACATTAAATCCTTTTACAATTGTTAAATCGGCTTAAACCCCTTTGAGAGAGACCTTAGATAAAATGTATTATTATCTGTAATATATTTTTGACTTCAGGAGGGGTTTCAAAAATCGTCATAAGCAAATGTAAATTTCATTTCTGTTATATACAAAACTTAATGCTATTTGATGAATGTAATCATGTGTATAAGACTTTAAAGAGTTCCAGAATTCAAAGAGTAAAAGACAACAATTTACAGTAAGACAAACACATACAAAGACGTTATTTTCTGTTCTCAGTTTAACATATGCTTCATTAGAGCCTGATAAACATATTAAAACTAAAATATTTTTCTAATTAAATTTTCTTAGAAAATATTTAATTTAGTCTCAAAAATTCCAATTTTTTTTATGAAATCCCAAATTAAGTTAATTTTTTACTTAAAGTAATTTTGTTCTTTTTATGTTTTTTAACTTTAATTTGAATTAGCACCTATAGCCACTAAATCCTCTTAAGCTTACTAATATTGCTATATTTCCTTTATTTAAAAAAATAAATACTCACAAACACACATCATTTAAAGATTGCACACGTACTTAAATAACGATCTTAACAAAATAAACATTTCAAGGAAAATCTTATGATGTAAGATTTTTTAAATGTGTGTGTATAAATTCATACATGAATGTGTATAAGCGAGTATGTGTTTTTCAAAAAATAAATAAAGAAATAACGAAAGAGAAAAAACAAACCACAAACCAAAGAAAATAAAAAGGAAATGCAAGGGAAGGAAATTGTTGAAATTTCATAAGAGCTTGTTGGATGATGATGACGATGTATTGTGAAAAATAAGATGATATTATTTTCGTTATTTTTCTTTCTTTTTTTGGAAAAAACATCTAAAGTGAGGGTTATTTTAAGTTATTTGTATACACGTATATAAATATACTATATGTTTTAATAAAAAAAACACAAACACATAAATGTAAAATACGATAACTTACATTAAAAATATTACATTACACTAAATAAGATATGGACGTGTTTGTGCAAGAAAAATATTTAAGTCAAAAAAGTGAGTTCGGTTGTAGCGAATATTTGGATAAAATATCTGATTAATTTTTTTTTTTTTTTTTTTTTTGAAATTCGGTGAATTTTATGAATTCCTGGAATTTTCCCCACTTTAATTGATTTAAAAGAATTTTTGCATGTCTGGATTATTAACGACTATAAGGACATAAGATAGAAGAATTCTTAACGTAAATATTTGTTAATAAAAACAAAATCACTGAACTTGCAGTTTTATTAATTTATTTGATTCAAATTACAATTTACAAAAAATATACATTTTTAAAGTTATCATGACATGTGGTGTAATTTTAAACCTTTTTCGAATCTTCTTTTTGTCTCTTTGCTCGAACTGATAGTCTATCTCCGTTTAAAATGTACCACATTTTGAATATTTTGCTTATTACCTTCAATTATCTTTTAACAAAAGCCCAATATCTCTCCAATGGAATTAGCTTCGGGCAGCTTGGATCTTTGGGTACAAATAACAAATTATCGTTCTAGTACCACTCAAGGGCTTGTTAACCATAGTAACAAAATGCCAAATCAGGTCAAAAATAAATCAACTCATTATGAAATTTCTGAAAACGCTCCTTGATGTAAATTTTGATATTTATAAAAGAAATCAAAAAAATGAAAGGCTTTTATGCTGCACCTGAATATTTCTAGTCATATCAAGAATTTTTGGAAATTTTTTTTGTACTACTTTTGCATCCTAAACTTGTCTTCGACATTCCCTCGTGTATTAGCGACATAAAATTTTTGACCAGGAAGTTGCGATGAATATACGTTTGGTCATTCATTACGCATCAAGAATATTAGCTTTCGGAAAACTTGACGTATATTTTTACGCTCTGACAAAATGTGTCCAAAAAGTATTAGGTTTTAAACGGATATTGATGATCTGTTCGAGCTATCTTGAATGAACTGAACATTTTTCACAAAGACAGATAGTCTAGTGGATCGACGTATCATAAAATATTTTGTTATAGCCAAAGCAAAATTCTATAGAAATTCAAGAAACTATTTAATTGTCTTCAATACTTATTGAAACTAATTTTAATAATAAGACAAGATAATGTAACAGAGACCGACCATAAAGACAGACTGAAATATTTTTTCGGGTCATTTTCCATGAAATTTTGCAAATTAAAAAAACAATTTGAGAAAATCGTTACACTGGGAAGTTTTTAACGGTAGGTTGTTTTTCTTGTTGTTTCTTACAAGCGTATAATACACAAGCTATAATTTACATTAAGTATACGTCATAATAAACTTATTGAAGAAAATACACGTAGAGAAACGTCATTTCGCCATATGATCGCGTATACACTAATATATTCGCGGCAAATATATATTGTTATCACAAACATATTAATTGTTGAATTTATTTTATTTTGATAACTATTTCCTTGCTGTAATAAAATTATTTTTATTAAATACACAGAAAAAGTTAAAAAATGCTGTAATTAAAATTTTTATATGCAATGTAGAAATAATTATTTAAAGCAATTATTCATTTTACCGAAATTGCTCATATCACCATATTTGTGTATTCAGTAATCAAAATTTTATAGTTTTAATCAAAAATATTTTTTAGGAAATATGAGAAAAAATACATTTGATCGATCGATTTTTTAATAATTTTATAATTTTTAATTAATTTTATAATTGAAATTTTTTGGGGTAATTTTTTTCTGTGTCAAAAAAAAAAAAAAAAAAAATATATATATATATATATATATATATATATATATATATATATATATATATATATATATATATATATATATATATATATATATATATATATATATATATATATATATATATATATATATATAAAATATATATATATATATATATATATATATATATATATATATATATATATATATATATATATATATAAAATATATATATATATATATATATATATATATATATATATATATATATATATATATATATATATATATATATATATATATATATATATATATATATATATATATATATATTGTGGTCGCAATATGTTTGGAAATGTGATTATTTGATCACTATTTATTGTTATAGAACATCCAGTTGTAAAAAAAGTTATTTTTTTAATACCAAATATGATTATCAGCTTACTGACAACTGACAAATATCTTTTACAATTTTTTACAATTTTTAATAAAATGGAAAATTTAAACATTTGAATTAATATTTTTATCACTTAAAATATAATAAAAATTTTTTGCAATTTTAATAATAAAATTATATGACGAATACAAAGGTAAGTTATTGAATTAAAATATTTTCATACAAAATATTTCATTTTTATTCAATAACAAAGAAATGCAAACAAACAAATTTTTTATTGAACTAATAATATTTTTATTAAAATAACAGTATTTTAAGTGGCGATAACAAAAACTATTTTAATTAATACAAAATCACAAAACAAACTTTTTATTACAATAACAATATTTTTATTGGTGAATAACAATAACTATTGTTATTAATGCAAAATCGCAATGCGAATAAACAAAATTTAAGTTACGTTAACAATATCTAATGACAATAGTAAGTACGGTTACCGCAAATTTACTTATTTTCTCTGCGTGTAGAAACCTTGTTTATTATATAATTTCCAAAACACAATCTCCAAAACAATCATATGAGTTATTACATAATTTACTATAACAAATCTCAACTATATAATTTTCCATGCACAATTTAAAAATATATAAATTTAAAAATTATAATATTCAATATTTATGCATATTATGTATACAGAAGCCTTAAAATTTATAACTTTGTTGTAATATATCCTAAAAGTGTTTATCTCTTAAAGCTATTTTATTTCAAGTTTACTATCGTCTTATGTTGTATTTGTCACCTGTTCTTTGCTGAATTCTTCAAAACTTTTATTACAATCTTAAGGCTGCAAATATGTAGTCAAGTGGCAAGAAAACATAGTTTTCTTATGCTGGATAAATGCAGATGACAAAATAGTAAAATAAATATATTAAATAATATGCAGATTATTTTAACTCCATATATACATAGAGGACTATAATAGATTGCTATAAAATCATAAAGTGATAAAGATAAAATTCCAAATTGGAAAAGTAACTTTTAATTAAAAAAATAATTAATTATTAAATGTTGTTGCAGTAAATTGTTTGCAGTTAATGTACAATTAATTAATATCTAAAAAAATTTTCCAAATTAGTAGCACTCTAATATTTACATATAGATACGTGAGCATGTGTGTTGAGAAACTTAAAAACACATGTCTTTACTAACAAAAGGAACACAAAAACAAGCTCAAGGAAATTTACAAAACAACCAAAAAGGATATAAGTTTTCTTTTTGTTATTCTTTTATTTACTGCTAGTAAATATCTACTGCTTGAAAAAGCAAATAAGAAAAGTACAGTTAATAACAAAAGTAAGGAATTAAAACAAAATTTGATTGAGAGATTTAGTTAAAAAAATTGAATATGAAATAGTTGGTCAAGACAGAAAAAAAGCATAAAAAATTATGAACCAGCTAGATCTCAAATTTATAAGTTTGAATTTTGTCATAATACACACTTTTGTGGAAGACTTATAATGTTTGAAATTATTCCCCGAAATAGGGAATACATGTCTCTAAATAAATAAAAATATATACCGATTCTCGAAAAATACTTCAAGTTTAATATATCTTAAATAAATGAAACATAATCACAATACCAAATTATTTTAAGATTTATGCACTTTAAAATATTCGGTCTAGGAATTGATGGTTTATGTTAAATTTGTCATTATTTAACTTATCTTTTTCATTACTTTTGTAACATCTAAAATGAATCATCAAAGACCTAATAAAATATGTATATTATTACATTTTATCATGTTATTCTGTATGTACGTATGTTGAAAACATCTTAACGTCTACAATAATGAACGAATTGTAACATGAAAAAGCAGATTGCTATTTCAAACTGCCAATATCGGTTCAGCATCTTCAATTTAGACCGAAAGTTTGCTAAAGTACCATATAAAATTCATTTGGGAAAAGGGATTTGAGCCCATAAAACTCGTTTAAAAAATATCTTAAGATTATATCTATATACGATTATCGGTACATATTTTGTCATAGTTGCATTTAACCCTTTCTTCGGATTTCAAAAGAGGCCTTTTTCCTGTTATACGAGTAATAAGAATATTCCTTTATTATTACCTTTTTGTATTCATTTAAATCTTGAGCGGAATATGAGCTGTACTGTACAACATATGTTCAGTAAAAGAATAATTTCCTTCTCAAAAGGTGAAAAATTTAATTCTTTCATTTGTAGAAAGTATCAAAAATTCTCATAATTTTGGTCATTTGGCAATAACTGCAATAATTCAATTTATAGTCTTTCTGTTCAATTTCAGACTTAATCACTTGATTCAAGTTTATTCCTTAAGTTAAGGAAATTAAATGCAGTTATTTTTGTTTTTATGATACAGACAACACTGTAATTGAATAACTTAACCTCCAACAAAAAACCCAAATCTTGGAACTCTTGTGCTTAGCCAAAAACATGTGTGTTTTCGTAAGTATACATTTGTGTACTCAGTGCACAATGGCATAAAATTGAATATTACAAAGCCCAGCGGCCTTAATTTCCTTTAACAAACAATTTCCTCATTCGATGTAAATGATGACATCTATTCTATAAAATGTTGCCGTAGAGTGAAATATCTAGTAAGGATGCCCATTATCATACTACGCTTTCTTTTACTCAAATGTAGAATATCCATAGTCTTCCTCTCCTCCGGGTCTTCCCATAGTGTTCTAATACTTCAACCAATATTTTAAGTGTTCCACAAGTTCTGTGTAACTCAGTCGTCCACTTTCAATGTGAATAATGGCATCGGATTTCCCAAGCTCACTAATTCTCCAATGTAGCCAATTTATTACCAATTTATCGATTACCTAGGTATTTGCGCACAGGAATCTCTAGGAGTTACAGTTGGACCGAGGGAGACGGGTTGACAAGGCAAAAAAGAATACATTTATTGTATCAATTTAGATATGTCCATCTGTCTGTCCGATTATCTACCTATCTGCTGTTGACTTGCTCACATCTACAATAATTAATAAAGATCAATGAAGCTTGTCCTGAGGATTTGCTATAATCCTGAGAAGTGTCCTATTTAAAAGCTGCAAGATCAGTTCAGTATATCAATAGTTGTATCAAGAGAAGACTTCCACAAAATATAACTGAATGTACATTATTAAAAAACCAAAAAATTGGATTAGTTCAGTAGAAAAAAAATTGTAGCCAAAAGATATGTCTTATTTTTGTGACTCTTTAATTATCCGATTTTTTGGACTTTTTTCAGAAAGGCGCCAATAATGATAAAAAAGTTTTTAGTATGCTTTTAAATTTATTTTTTTAACTGTTTTTAATGAAATCTTAAAGAAAGAAAGGTCTGACCACAATTTATATATTAAGTTTTATTAAAAAATTATTATTAAAAAATCTGAAACTTTAAGTTCTTTAGAAGTTTTTAACATCAGGTGACATTTGCATTACACTTGCTTTAAAAATTGTGAATCAAGTCTTTCAGTTTTTATAGATACAAAATACTTGTATAAAAGCTGGATATCTAAATTTAGCTATATGACCATAAGCTAAAATATGTCCATAATCTAATAACACGGAGTAATTTGCTCTGAGAAAATTATCATTTATAAATGAATTTTCAAATAATTATTAATAATTTCATCCCCATTGTGCACTACGTTAAACACTAACCCCTTATATGTACATAATATTTCTTAAAAGTTAGGGGCCAAAACAAGGGTTTATCTTAACTCTATTTCTCTTATGCAGCTGTTTATACTTTTCTGATTATTCACATTTGGTAAATGTGTCCTATGCACATACATACGCACATATATACTCACACAGTTATAAGAAAACAAAATCTTAAGGAAAATAAAATCTCAACTTAAGTAGCATGTTTATTTGTACTTTTTGTTGTTCTAAATAATGTTGATGTCGTTTTTTTGTTTCCCATTACTGTGTTGTTGTTATTATTGCTGTTGTTTAACAGGTAATAAAGTGCAAAATAGTTTCTTTTACTATTTAAACACAGAAACGGCAGTTACATTAGTGTACTAGTAGCTATTACACCAACACTTGAGTTTAACCTCTTATTTAGGTTTGTTTTTTCGAAGTCTTTTTCCTACCTAAAGTGTTATATTTGTATGTGCTCTGGCTCGTTAACCCACATATTGCAAATATAAATGCAATACATTCACATAACCAGTAAATTTTCCCCAACTCACATACACATATATATAAAGGACACACATAGACACTGTAACATTAAGCACAAAAATATATTTGTGAACAACTTGTAGTGCGTTTAAATGTTTGTTAAAAATACCACATACAACTATAATATCATTTTCTCTAGCAGAGGGCAGGACACAAGAGATTTTAATATTTACCAAAAATATGTGTGTATTCTTGTGTGCCAAATATGTATTTGTGTGCAATGTGTTGCAACACTTTCAATTTTTGTTGCTTTAACTATAAAGACGTTTATTTTTGGGTCTATGTGTCACATATTTTGCTTGATACCATAATCTTAAATATGTCAAACTATTTGTTGGCATAAAAATCCTTGATCGAAAAGTACGAAAGGGAAGAGATAAATTATGATGTTATTTCTAATATAAATTTGATTATTTTGATGATACGTTAAATTACTTGTTTTTAGGAAAAAGCAACTTTGAATGGAATTCAGTTTATAAAGAATTTTAATTTCAATAGCGATTTTAAAGTTCTTTTACTACCCATTTTAATTTTATTTATTTATTTTTCATGTATACTTAAATATAATTTTCATACATTTTGTTTATATTAGGCTGATTCAGATTTTTATGTTTTTCAATTATTTGTTTTAGTTGTAGTAGTGTTAAGACAAAGTTTTAAACTTTCTCACTAACAACATTAACTTATTTAGTACATATAAGCAGGTCTCTAAGTAAGAATAAAACAAGTAAGAGTCATAGTGCAGAATGGTATACTCTACACCATGATTAATGCATTAGAAATTATGGTTCATTAAGTTCGAATTCATACTATGTGCTGGTGCTAAACATACTTCCTTAAAGCATTTTAGTGATGCTCACAATCACTTTTCCATTTGAAAATAACGTGAATGCCAATCCGTGTAAAATAAGATACAACCCTGCAGTTATAAGGTAAAATAAGATACAACCCTGCAGTTATAAGGGTCATCTGTGTTTATATTATACATGCAGCAATATAATCAATAACACCACAATTGCCGAACGACGTCATATTAATTTTTTTATTACATATGTAACAATGAAAATGAACCACGTAAGATTTCTTGAAATAAATATTCTTGCACCAAATCAAAATCTGGCTCGATTTAATGTGTTTATCCGTCCACCTATTGTAACAAACTTCAATACAATAACAAAAATATATATAGAACGATATCTGAGATAACCTTAGGGTTCTGACGAAATACTTTTCGTTATTATTAAATAAGAAGTAGAACTTTTATAAACTGATTTATTTCGCTATTTTTTGTTTTTTCCAATTACTTCGTTAAAAGGATTCAATCGCGATAAAGGCTTTTAGTTTAAAAATACGAGAAGATTTTATGGCGAAATAATTTCACAAGACTCTTGGTAAATTTGGTTCAAAGTTTTTTAAAAATTTTCACTGAAATTTAGTTATTTCAAAATTTAATTGGTGGAGTTCGAAACAGCCAAATAGAACTGCCTCATTGGACGAAAAAATTTTTTAAGTCAGCTGAGATGAATATTGGGTCCTTGTAATTGTTACATGGATAGTAACAGTGACAAACATAAAGATTGTCATCTGAGCATAAGTGCATAAGGTGTATTTTATTGTACTGTAGACTCGGAAAGTCTTAATTAGGCTTTCTATACTTTCGGTACTAGCATTTATCTAAGATTTTTGAATTTTTAAATATTCCATCGGATCCAGTATACATTTATCTCATTTAAAACTAATATAACTACAACACCAGAGGACATGTGTGTCCTATGACTTTACTTACTTAAGAGTATTATTTGGATGTGGATCTTATACAGTGTTACTCTTGGTGTGAAATTATTACCTTTTTAACTGCGTGCGACTTTTTGTATGGGTGAAAAAGTTGCTATTTAGGGCGATAGAATCATTAAAATTCATCAACTGTAACTCTACGGACTATATAATGGAAATGGTGTTATGTTCAATAGAAAAAAAAAAAAAAAAAAAAAAAAAACTAATTGCTGGTTTCTTAAACGTGAATCAGAGCAAATTCTAAATTTGAAACTATTTAATAGGTTATTATTATTATTATTATTATTATTATTATTTTTTTTTTTTTTGATAACTTTTTGTTCTGCGAATCACCTTTTAGGTGCGACTTTATTTTCAAAAATCTCCTTTTTGTGCGATTTTTCGAAAAATATTAACGGTAACGCTTGTTTTTTTATATCAAAGCTATGAGAAATAATGAAACATTCCAAATTATCCTTTCTTAGGTTAAAGTAAATACACTTGATATCAAGATATCTTCATTTACTATAGCCACAAGCTATAGAAAACTACTCTTTCTCAAAATTAAATTTGTTAAATAGCATTCTTCCCTTAATACCACCCTAATAAATACTTGTACAAAATATACATGTGTTTGTATAGAGTTTAAATATTTTGGTTTTCAAGTTAACTTGTGTATTTAACAGAAGCATGAGTATTTGTATGAAAGCTTATGCAAAGACCTTGAGGTCAAATATGTTAAGTGTAGCAGCGTTAAAGTTTATTTCACACTATGTATTTCTCGTCTTTTTTCTCCTTCTTTGTAAATATAAATTTTTAATATTATAATTGAAAACATAAACATTCTTTAACAAATACATATACGTATATCTACACACACATATATAAGTTTTTATGTAGAAATATTATGGAAGAATATTAAATATTTTTTTATAATAAAATTTAAATTTCAAAAACAGTTTATTAAATAAATGTCCACCCATTTATAGTAAAATAAATTAAAATTTAAAACTTTTTTTTCAAAATACATATATTATTCCATTTAAAAGTAAATTATATTGTTCTCATTTCTATTGTTGTTTAAAGAGTTTATAAAACAAACAGGTATTCTGTTTGAAAAAAGTAAAAAAAAAATAAGGAAATAAAAACTTTTATTGTATAAAATCACGTAGAATTAATTAAAGATTACAACTGTTCTACTGGAATTACATACAACCACATTAAATCATTAAGACTGAAAGATAAAAGAAAATGAAGGAGTACAAAAAAATGTGGAAAAATACATCATTATTAAATAATGCCATTATTGTTCATATTGTTCGTATTATCTTTTTTCAAGGCAAATTATGAAAAAAGAGAAAAAACGATTTAATTAACTTTTGTCTTGGATTTCATTTTAATTTACAGAACACACATATTTAAGCGTAATTTTAACAGGATTTTGAATTTCATTAAAATATTTCATTATGAAATTATGAAATAAAATATGAAATATTTTGAATGTTAAAGAGTAGAGCAGGTGCTCTTGGCGATTGGTAATAAGTAATGTGTATTGGCATATATATTTTGGATGATTTAACCTTTTACTTATATACATTTTACTTACATTGACCCTGCTGGAGAAACCTACTGATCACTCAAGCTTAAGTAGTAAGAGCGAATAATTCTTAATATATATACATATTTAAAAAACCGAAACCACTAAACTTTCAGTTTAAAGAGTCCTTATCCCTGTGCAGTTTGGAGGATTTGTCTCTTTCTCACAAATGCCAAACCTAACGCTTTGTTTACCATAGTGGGAGGATAAAAGTCAGATTAAAAATAAGTTATGAAATCGTATGAACGAATGCAGCCCATTTTGTAATGTTAATTTCCGTACTGATTGCTATAACAAAAACTTTTAAGGAAATTATGACTGCTTTTGGGTCCTTAACATTCCTTCAGCATTTCCTCGATCATCAACAACTATAAATTGCCAAAAAATCTGTCAATGCTTAGGATTAAATGAAACTTGACCCTTGAAGTAATATTTGCACTGTTTCTTTATATATACATGCTGTAATTTGTTAGCATTTGCTGGTAATTACAAATAGTGAAATTAAACATAGATTAATGTCTAAACTAAAATATAAATCGCAACAGACATAAAGCCAACGAACCAAATACTTTAATCATTTATTGCAGAAACTAAAAGTCCACCGTAGGTTGGGGTATTATCCGTTTGTGCTGGTGTTTGTAACATGCAGAAAAAATGTTTTTATACCCATATTTAGCTATAATTTTCGATTCAGAATCACTTTCTGAATCGATTTAACGATGAAGAGTCTATAGTCTACAGACGAAGCTTATTGAAATTGACCATGTTCGATCCAATATTTCAGGTACTTCCCAATAGATGTTCTTTCCGGAATGGGGTTTTAAATTCATATGAGACCTTAATATAATGCGATTTAAAAATAAAAGATTTGGCATAAGTAAGTCTAATAATATTCTAAAACGATGTGCCAAAATATACGAGGGTCAATTCATTATGTCTCATAGGTCCCATACAAATCCCTTTCCAAATATCACTTTTAAGGAAAAAAATCTCATATTTACTTTAGTATTGTATTAACAATTGGTTAAATGAAGATAAATATAAGCTAAAATCGATGTGCAAAATCATGTGAGGGTCGGTTCACAATTTTTTGTAGCCCCCATATGTACCCCCAGAAAATTTCATTTTAAAACGCATTAATTTAACATAAATCTTAGTGTCAAAATAATGTACTACACATTTGAGAATAAATCACTGTCCTTCATTAATTCTTTTTTAGATATTCAGACTTGACCGACTATACATTCTTACTTGTTTAATTCATTCTGGAAATATCTTTTTTTTCCTGGGCCATATCAGCAGATTGGTAGAGAAACGTATAAAGAATTATAAGGACTGCAAAACTCTATTCTGTATATTCCTTTTTTAATAATTTTATTATTAATTTGTACACAAAATGTTCACCCTTTAACACATAACACAATCCCGTAATTAATTTAATTTTTACTGTAGTGAAGAAGGCATATTAACTTTGTCGTTTCATGTGACACGCTAAGAAGGAATTATCTCAGACCTCATAATGTATATATACTTTTGGATCAAATCAAAATCTGAATGGCAATGCTCGTCTGTCTGTATTTGGCACTCTCACATCTACATTAATTGAAAAAGCCTTATGAAGTTAAGCCTGCGCATTTGCTAAAGTCCTGATAAGTTTCCTATTTAATAACAGCAAAATTGGTAGGGTATACGGAAAGGTATAGACCTATATTCCAGGCAACCTTTAAGCAAAAATACTTTTATAGAATTGTTAACTATAAATCGACAAATAAGAATAAAATTTTGTCATAATATTAATAACAGTAAAATAATATTAAGCGATATGTATTTCATTACTGTTTGAAAAATGATCACAATCAGTTTAGTAGAAAGAAGTTTTAGCCTGAAATATAACAAATTTTATGTCTCATTAAGTGTTTCTGTTTCATATTAAAAAAAAGTCTCTTAGTGTTTGTGTATGTAGGAAACATAACATAAATATTTTACACGTATTTATAGTTGAGGGGATTGAAAATTCTGCATAGCCGAATATAGCATTACTACTGGTTTCTTACTAAATATCAAATTTATTCTAAATCTCCTTAAACTTTTAAGTATCTAGTATCAACCATAAATATATATATATATATATATATATATATATATATATATATATATATATATATATGTATATATATATATATATATATATATATATATATATATATATATATATATATATATATATATATATATATATATATATATATAACTTTCTTAATTTATTACATTTACCCTTTTAATATTCTCTAAAGTCAGAAGCTATTTAAACTGCAATTTAATATTCATTACAAATAATTTTTGCACATTTAACAAAATTTATAATTAAGTTTTCTTTTGTCACCCCAAATTTTGCGATAAATACTCATTAAGAGATTTTCATTAATTATATTCGTTATAATAAAAAAAAGAATTTAATTGTGTTGATAGGATACTTTATATGTATCTGTATATAAACGTATATACCACTGAACAATATATATTATATAACAGCAATTACTTCAGGTCATTTATAATCAGCTTTAGTTTATAAAATATAAAATAATTTCATTTTATTGTTATAAAATTTTATTTTTAAGACTTAAAAAATAATCAAAAAAAAATCAAAAGTTAATTACAAAATGTTATCGTTTTCCCAAAAGGAAATTAAATAAAAATATAAGCATGAAATAGTTTTTATACCCTACACCACTCTAGATGGTTGGCGTATTATGCGCTTTTGATGAAGTTGCTAACAAGCAGGAAAAATAGCGTTACCCCCACCTTTAAGTATACCAATCGACTAAGAAACATTTTCTGAGTCTATGTCCCTCCGCCTGCCTTTCAGTCTGTCTGTCTGGCTGGCCATTCATTGAAATGTTGTAAACAATCTACAGTTCGCTTTAAAATTTGTAACATATTATTATTTTGGCCCAAAGATGAAGTTAATTGAAATTGGAAGTGTTTGGTCAAATAATTTAGGTATCTGCCACACAAAAGTTCCTCCCAAAATGTAGTTTTAAGGTCATAAAATTCCTAAATATAATGCGAATTTAACAAAATTGGGAACATATATTCTTAAAAGTTATAGGTCCCATATAAACCATACTTTAAATATCAATAAGATAGATACAAGCAAAAGTCTATGTGTAAAATGATACGAAGGTCGGCCTTTAATTTTTCCTAGTTCTCATATAACCTTCCAGCAAAATTCATTTAAAGCGCATAAATTTTACATAAATGTTAGTGTCACAATAATGTACTGCATAGTAAAAATAAATCAGAAAATAAGATTGAATCACTTATTAGGTTTCCGTCACTAATAATTACAACCAATATTATGGTGTAGGATATAACATAATCGGCCCGACTATAATATCCTTATATGTTTAATATGTTCTTCATATGTGCATGTGTATGTAAATGAAAAACTAAAACAAAACGATATTTAACATTATTAATAAGTTTTATATTTCAACAAGGGTTTTTTAATAAATCTGATATTCTTTGTATGTGTTCATAAATGTGTATGAGTAGAAATGTATGGGAAAAATTAGCATATACAAATTTGAAATAATGAAAAACATGAAATAATGTAGTATTCGGCCCGCAGCGATTTGTTAAATTTTATATACCCTTCACCACCCTGACAAAATTCTTAAAATTTGAATAATATGTTTCTAATAATACTTTTACTTACTAATTGCATGTTTATTTGTAGGACTAAGAGTATACTTAATATAAAATATATGTAATAAATATACATATATTACTAATACGCCCGTGTGTGCTTTATTTATTAAAATAATTTTTAATTTTTATTTTTAACTAATAGTCATCCAAATTAGATCAAATAATTTTTTATCATAGACAGATATACTATCCAATGATATAATATATTTCTCGAGTCTTCTTTATTCGGGATATTTTTATTGGGTTTATAAATTGTTCTTTCAAATACCTGAGGATAAATCAAATAATTGAGGATAAATGAATTTTTGGAATAAATTAATTTTACTTATATTCTTTTAATTTTATTGTTATCAACTAACATTAAATTAAAAAAATATATATTAATTCAAAATTTTGTTATAATCGGTTCATTAAGCATACTGATGTGAGAATGTAGCCAACAGTGGGTTATATATAGATCGACACAGTTTTTGATTTGATGCCCGAATATATATTTTATAGGGTCTTTGATGATTACTTCTTGGTGTTACAAATGTAATAACAAAGTTTATATACCCCCTTAACAAAATGCAGTGTTAGAGGATAAAACATTGATTTTTTCGGAATACATATTTTAACTTTTTAGACAGAAACATGAGTTGCTTGGAATTCATGAATAGAAACTCAAAATTTGTTTAACATTTTACAAGAAAACAAAAAACGTTAGTCTTTTCAGATATCTGAATGGTTCGTTATCAAAAATATTTAGTTTAATCAAAGTTTTTTGTTATTAGTTATTAAAAAATTGCAACAAAAGCTGATATGCGATTCACTTGAAATAATTTTCGGCAAAAAATATTTGGTTGTTTGCAGATTTTATTATTAATCCCTGGGGGAAGGGTTCCTCCATAAAATTCAAATATTAATTATCAAATATTTAAAGAACTGTATTAGCAAGAAATTTAAAATTTGGTCACAATCACTTTCTCTAGGATCTATTTAACTGGGGCAGTGATACCCCCATACAAATCAAATATTGATTATAGAATATCTAAAGAATATAGTTCTTTAAGAGAAATTTGGTCCTAATTTCAAGGATCTGGTTTAATTAAAATTTTTGTCTAAACAGAGCAAATATTGATTATCAAATATCACAAAAATCATAAGAGCGAGATATTTCAAAATTGGTACAAATTACTTTCTCAAGCATCTGTTTTTCTAAATAAAATGTAGGATGGACAAGGTGTAAGAGTACTCTCATACAAAGCAAATATTAATTATCGAGCGAAAGTTCCCGCTGGGCCAAATTAAGGGTTCCCTGAAAACAAAACAATTATTAATTGTCGAATATCTAGATTTTTCTAGATTTTTCACTTTCCTATGAAACGATCTTTTGAAGAATCATCTAAGACTGAGATGAATTTTTATGCAGCAAAGCGCTCCTAGTAAAAGCCAGTAATTTATATAAAATAAATAAGTTTCACTTTGCTATATGGAATATATTATTTAATCTCATAACTTCATAATTATTTTGCCCATAACTTATATGATTTCATATAAATTATTATATAAAATAATATCTAACATTTATGTATGTAACTATATATAGAACAATAACTATAGAATTCTAAGTATTCTATAAATAAACTAAATACTTTCATATTTATTTTATTATAAATAAATATATGAATATTTTGTTCTTCACTAAATTTATTTTCATAAACGTTACACCACTTGGTTGTTTGTCTTCTGTTTTATATTAGTTTTTATTGTTGCAAAATATCATAAAAGTGTATATATATATAAACAAGTTGTGCATACTATATTTCATCATAAAGCATAAATTTACCATACATCAAGACAAATATACTGACAGATAGTTAAGAAAAAAAAAACGGACGGTATACAGACAAATATATTTATTTATAACAATACAAAGTGTATTGTTAAACTACTAAATACATTCACTTGACTCTAACAGACAATTTATGAATTGTTTTAGCATTTCCGACACGGAAACGCTATAAAAATATGTTTTATGATATTTATATAAAAAATATGCATATTGGGTGGGGTAAAAGGTATATGGAAATTTTTATAATAACAATTTATTATTTTTAAAAAAATAAGTATTTTATTAGAAGAAATGGTATTGCTATACCACCGTTGTTATTTGGAGAATTATGCGTTTGTGCTGATGTTTTTTCTGTATGTTACAGGAAAATGTCGTTAAATCAACCTCTAAGTATTTTCGTTAAACTGTCTACCCGTCCGTCTCGCTGTCCATGTAAACCTTGTGAATGCTCTTCAGGTCGCAATTTTCGAGATTTCTTCATGAAATTCGTAAATATTATTAGTTTTACCAAAGAACGAAGCCTATTTGTAATTGCCGCACTAATATTTTAGGTACCTCCCACTCAAATGCCCTTCCGTATTGAGGTTTTTAACTCATAAAAGTCTAAATATAAAGCGATTGTAACGAAAATTTGAAAAAAATAAATCTTATGATGTTCTAAACCGCTGTTGCAAATTATGTGAACATCGCTTCATTTTTCTCATAGATTCCATACAAGGCCCCTTCCTAATATCTCGTTAAAGGACATAAATCTAACATACACGTTGGTATGGTAAGTAAGTAAGTAAAGTTAAGAAAAATAAAAACAAAAATTGATATGCAATATTAAACGAGAGTCTGTCATAAATCTCCTCTCACAAAAAATCAGTTCAAACGCATAAATTTTACACAATAATGTACTGTACACTTAAGAATAAATAATAAAAAGAAATTATACTAGAGTTGGTCATTATTTTATTGTAACTTACCATTTTGTAGAGTATAACATGGTTGGTATTGCAACAATAACATTCTAGCTTGTTAACTATGACAGCAAGAATATAATATAAATATGAAAAATATAATAAAAGTTATTGTTCTGAAATTGTAACTCCCGCTCTTATCAGTTATGTTTGAAAAGCGAATCGAAAAAGTCTTATAAAAATTTGAAACTCTTTAGTTAAACTTGCGTGAAGAACATTAGCTGAGCCAAGAAATGGGTTACCTATTGAATAAATCACAATAATGGACAATAGTGAGTATTTAATTATGGATTTATTATGAAAATGTCACATGTATTTTATACATGATCCAATATATACTTACAACCGCATCATTTTGTTTATACTTAACGTTATGAATATGCGAGGAATAGTGAAATAATAAACGATTTATTTTATGAAAAAGTAAACAGGTATTTAGTAACCCATCATGTGTTTAATTTTTGGAAAATGTTAACGTTATGTAAATAAAAAATAACATTTTACAACGTGTTAGCTTTATGCGATCCTGTATTTGATATTCGCGTATTTCTCACATATGTTGATATCGATCCAAGAAGTGCTTTTGTACATTTTTAAAACACCTCCATATTAAGCAGCATTATTGGTGATTTTGCACATTTCCGAACTAACTGTTAAGAAAATATTGTTTGAATATAATAAATAAATGTGACCAGATTTTTTGCTATTGTCCAGCAGTTTCCTGTTTACAATCAGCTAAATCGGTGCAATAGGGAAACAAGTTATATACCGATATCTGAGACAACCTCAAAATTTCAACTATGCTTTTCAAAACAAAATAAGTTTATGCAAAATTTCATCACACCAATAATCATTCTCGATAAATGGTTATAAACATATAAATTTCCTAAATTTGGCACAATTGTTTGTTAAGTGCTGAATCTGTATGATTACAGATCCCACATTAGGTAATAGAAATATAAATTATTAGAAGTATAAATTATTCACAAATTCTGTTTAAATTGGGTACAAGTAATTTTTTATTGTTACTAAGTGTCTCCCAGTAGTACAACATCCCGGATTACGGTTTAAAGCCTATAACTCTTAAATATGGACTAATTAAATGCAAATTCGGCAACAATTATTTTTGTTATAATTTTCTTAGTAACTGCTAAATATTCCGATGTTTCTCCAGATATTTAAAGTGAGGTTTAATTTTTACAAATTCTCAAATAGATTATTTGCCATTTATCACACCCTCCACCTCCACAAGTGGTGAAGGAAATATAAGTACATTGTCATTCCATGCATCAAATCAAGATGTGACTCGATATGATATAATGTGTCAGACAGTTTATTGGAAACATATTTACACGTTGAATAGTTGCTAAATTAAATTTAAAAAATTTTGAAATTGTTTGTCATTTTCCTAAACAGATGCCTTCAGAATTCCGAAAAGGACTTTTCTAAATTTTTTAATGAAAAGCAACTGTATTTAAAGAAAGTTTAACTATAACATACATTTGTATATTTTTCATCACTATTAGTAAAAACTAATAAAATCGGTACAATAAAAGAAAAGTTTTAGGCTGAAATATTCAAAATGTTGATGCATTCCAAAATCTGTGTGCTATATGGGTCGAAATTTTAAAGATAATTTTTTAATTTTTAATTTAATATAATTATAGACCTAAAGAAACTAGATTGTACTGGACTCGTTATTTGATCAAGTTTTCATATAAGGCCTCTTCCCGGAAGACAGTTCATAGCTCATCAAATTCTTAAATATGAACCGATTCTATTGAAATTTGGTATAATTAATCCTCTAACTCTCCTAAGTACACGTTATTTATTTGAACAACATCGAAAGGGCTCCAATATAAGGCCCTTTCCGGAAAATTTAATTTTCACTAATATTTGTTATTAATATGAAGAATATCAGTCTATATTTTAATTTTTTCGTAATATTATTAGTGGAGGATATTTAAGATTCGGTGCAGCAGAATATAACATTCTTACTTGTTTTTCGTTTATTTTTCAAATGAATACTTTGAAATTAGATTATATAATATAAACTATGTTTATTTGTTCAGCAACTTAATTCCATAGAGTATTCTAAAGTTTTTGTTACTTTATTACTCTATTTTATATAAACAGGTATGTACAAAATAAAGAAAAATAACTAAAAAATATTTTATTATAGAAATGTATATTCACAATACTTTCAAGGGAAAATTACTTTCTAAATGTATAATTTTAATTGAAGATAATTATTTAATTTTTGTCTTATAAGGGAAAAGTTTTTATGACATTGCTCCTCTCTGTTTCAATTTATCCTTTATATCCTACACGATCATAGGTGGTTTAATCATACCATTCGAATAAGAACCACTTTCTGAGTCGATTTAACGATGTCTGTCTAGGCTTTTCATGTTAAACTTATGAACAAAATGCAGGTCGCAGATTTTAAGATATTTAACAGGTGTCACTGTTTGGCACAAGGACTGTATCTATTGAAATTTGTGATGACGGGTCCATTATTCATCTAGCCCCCAGAATGGGGATTTAAGGTCATAAAAATCTTTAATATAAAGCGATTTTAATGAAATTTGGCACAAATTAGTCTACATATTGCCTAAAACGATGTGCGAAATTATACAAGGATCGGTTCATTGTTTTTCATAGGTCCCATACTCCACTTCCAAATATCACTTTGGAGGTATTTAATCTCACAAATGCTCAAATCACGACAGATGTAAATAAAATCGATGTGCGAAATTTTACGAGCTCCCACATTAATGGCCATAGAAAACATTCTTTTAAAACGTACTAATCCAACATGAATGTTGGTACCAGTATAATATACTGCACTCTTAAGCATAAATAAAAAGATACCATTATACTAAGATGGTTCATTAATAGTTAGTAACTGCTAATTATAACCAAAAATGTGGTGTAGGCTATTAAATAGTCGGGCTTGGCCGACTATAAGTACTTGATTTCTATTAACACATTGTATTCTTTCATCTACAATTTTTATTCTCTTAGCAATTTTCTAAATAAATTTATAGAGAAAAGCAGTTTTTCTGTGATTTTTTTTTTTTTCATTTATTTTATTTTTTATTTTATTTTACTTTTTTTGCTTTCAGTACTTTTTGTTGAATTTAATTTAATGATAATAATGTCCTTTATATTGTTGTGTCAATGCTAGATTTACTTTACTTTTTTTCTGTAATTCTTGTAAAATAAAAAAAAATAACTTTTATACTTTTATTTAGTTTGTTCATTTATAAGTATGTTGTGATATGCATTTTTTCTATATAAAGCTTTTCAAGATGAATGAGGACAAAAAAGGAAAAACAAGCTGAAAATAAAATAAGCAGAGAAAGAAAGAAAATAGTTTTTCTTACTCGTATTCTACATCTGTTAGTAATAGTTTAAGTTTTGATGTTCTTTTTCATTCTAAACACACATTACGGTTTAAGTTGGTGTTTGTGTTATGATGTTAAAGAAATTGTGGATGATCACAGATCATTTAAATCTATTCATGGAATTCCAAGAAATTTTTGCAGTTTTTAAACCTCATTGGATAACCAAAGTTCTCTATTGAGTTTTAATCCGGCCTAAAAATCCATCTTGTTTATACTTATATATTTTAAAAAGTAAACATACCCGAGATGTCTTCCTTTTGAAGCTCACTTACTATCCGATAACCAGGTAATGGCAGCATAAATAAGTTAAGAGACATCTGAGCTCTTATCATGTTAAATCTTGTTAAGATATCTTCAATATTTCAATATTTAGAAGATAATAAAAAGAACCTTTTTGCACTACTATACGTATGATTAATATTATCTTGCAATGATTGAAATCACACATACTTCTAAACAAATTAGAATGTATTGTCAGTCAAGACCGACTATTTAATACCCTACACCACATTGTCGGTTCAAAATGGTGAGTACGACATTAATGAAAATTAATGAACGATCCTCGTATAATTTTATTTTCTGATTTACTCTTAAGTTGGTAGAACATTATTGTAATACTAAGATTTATGTTAAATTTATGCGTTTTTAATTAGCAACTGACCCTCGTATTTTTGCATATGAAATACTGTGAAATAACGTGAAAATTTAAATGAGTTTTAGTTTTTCTTTCAACAATGAATCCATAATCAAATTAGCCTATTCTATTCACAAATGTCACTTAATCGATGATTATCCTAAATGTTTATCTTTGGAATGAAAACAATTTTTCTATTTCAGTTTGTACCATTAGTGTTGGTAAAATTAATAGTATTGTATGTGTTAAAATACAAGTATAAAAATAAATAGAGTTTATGTTGTTATTTTTCTTCTTCTTCGTTTTTTCATATCTTTTTAATTACTTCTTATTCTTCTTCTTATTTTTCTCTTCGTTATTTAATTAAATAAACGAAAGAGTGTAAAATGAATGTGTCAACAAGGCGTATGTGTAATATTTTCTTTAATTCTACTTTAATTATGTTGAATTGTAAGCTACAGAAAGCTATAGAGTTGACCTTTTCATAAATATAATTAAATATATAATAAAAATGAAACATTTTATGTTTTTAATAGACTTTAATTATGTTAAACATTTGAAGCATCAAAATGGGCAACAAATAAAGGAAGAAAAATTTTATTAAAGAGTGGGATCGAAAAATTCCTAACACATGTTTTTCATTCAAACTTTTATATCAAATATTATTTGATTAATGTTTAATGTTAATCGGATAAATATATTGTTATTCTGGTTGAAAAAAATGACCCGAAAAAATCCGTACTAAAATTTCAAATGTTATTGATCGGTAAAACTTGTTCGTTGGTGGAAAACCTGGTTCAGATAGAAGGAATGAGCCACATCATGCTTCTGAGGCCAGGAAATATAAAGCATTTTTAAAAGGAACAGAAAAGTAGCCAATTTAGCTCAGAACTCGAAATACTTCGAATGAAAATTTAAAACGAATGCAGGTTTATCAAAAAAGACACAAAAAGTCCTATATTACTATAGTAAACAAGAGGAAAATCCTCATAACTGCCCGTAGCTAAGGCCAGTGGAGAGATATAGAGCTCTTGTTATAAGAGCACAAAACATGTATCCAAAATGTTGTAGGTTTTATACTAAGATGTACTGCTTGTTCGAGCAAAGTGACAGAGAGCGTAACTGTTGAGATTTTTCGAAAAGTTGCACAAAAAGAAATTTTAAAAATAAAGTCGCTCACTAAAGGTGATTTGAAGAACAAAAGTCGCCACAAGTTCAATTTATCAAAATTTACCATTTTTTTCATTTTGAATTATGAATCTCTTTAATTTAGAAATATCCTTAGAAGTATCCTTGACAAACAATTATTTTTTCAGTCCATTAGAAATTGGACCGAAAACCGTGTGATATTACACATATATTTTGCTTATATTTATCTTAATTTGACTAGTTACTATTAAAATACCAACGTAAATATGAGATTATGCCCATAAAAGTGATATTTGGGATCGTGTTTGTATGGGAGCTATGAGAAATAATAGATCGGCCCTCGCGTATTTTAGATAGACAGATTGACGGACATCAACTCAGAAAATGATTCTGAGCCGAAAGGTTTATTTAAAGATTGGAGTACAACCATGTTTTCTACATGCTACAGCATCAGCACCAACACATAAAAATAACCCAACTGTCTACGGTGGAGAAGGGTATAAAAAGCGTGCGTAACTGAAAAAGTCGCAATTTCTAAAGTCACACCAACAGTAACACTGACGAAGAAAACACTATAAAAATGTTAATGGAAGGGTTTCTGAAAAAGTTTCGAAATTTCATCACTAGTGCTTAAAACTACAAAGTAGAAGTTTAGTGGTTTCGTTTTTATTTTCAAATGTATATGTAAAGAGTTTTTCGATTTAACTTCTTAAATTTTAATACTTTTAAATTTTATTTATTTATATTTTTATGTCAACAAAATGTACATCTTTCTTTAATTAAAGTAACTTGATTCTTATGTAATCATTTTATTAGTAAAAACTTAACACTCTTTTGTTTCACTAATTAGTTTACGTAAATTGTAGTTATTATTACCTGCTAAGTGAACTACTTGTAATAAAATATTTTCTTGTATATTATTTTACTGCTATAAGTTTTATGTTAAAAGATTTTTAGTAAAATATTTTATATCTTGTATTTCTGTTTTTCTTTTCTCTTGTAAAATATGTGCTGTATAAAATAATAAAGTAGAAATTTAAAACATTTTATTTTTTATTTAAGTAAAATGTGATGAAAGAGAGATGAAAATCAACAAACATTAACGTTGAAAACCCATAAAAAATGCTTAAAATGTTTAAAGGAGCTTAGAATGATTATTTTACTTAAAATTATAAAAATGGAGAAGGGAGATAAAGGCTGGAGTCGACTATAATTGAAACTAAGGAATTTTTATTGAAAAAACATTCTGGATTAAGAAACGACAAGAATAATTACATTTTTGTGGAATTACATATTTCGCAACATTAAATGGGGGAAATTAAGGAACTTTTATATTTTATAGAACTGAGCCGCAATTCGATAAAGTTCATTGAAGTACAAATTTTTAATTGAGAGAATTTTTCTATATTCTCAAGTAAATTATGTACTGTTCACAGGACTTGAAAAAAATCACCAGATCTTCACAATCAGAGTTAAAATAATACCTTTATTGTGTTTCTCGTCGAGATGAATATTTAAAGGAGAAATTACTAAATCGAATTTTTTGTTTGTAAAATGACGAATTCTGTGTTAAAATAGCATTTAAGAAAGGCTGAGAGAATTTGTGCTGTTGCGATCGTTCTGGTCAAGAGGCACATTTTGTGTAATACCAGCATTGTGTTCTATGTTAATAGTCAGGCAGCAATCAAGGCTTTGAAAGGACACATTGCTAAGTCATGATTTGTCTGACAGTATTAGGTAAATGTTTGTGGTCTTATATCTGATTATTGTATTAGTTTGTGCAGGGTGCCCGGCTACAGCAATGTTAGTGGTAACGAAGTTTCAGACGACATTGCAATGGCTGGGTCAGGGATGTTCCTGGTGACTGAGAATTTGGAAGCAGTTTTTAGACCTTGGTGAATCATGTATTGGATTAATGGTCTGGTTGCATAGCGACAAAAATTTGTTGCAGCTTGATCCAAGAAAACAGATTTCAACATTACATTGAACGGCGAGGTCTGAGAGTTATGATAGGGGCTTTAACGGACCTTGTGATTAAACATGGTTCTAATTAAAGCTTTGATGTCAAGGGGTACAATATCAAGAATGGTAAAAAACTGGTGATCTAATTCCTTCTTTGCAATAATCCCCTTTCGCAATTCAGAGTTCACAATTATCATTGTATACCTATGTAAAATTGGAAAAAATTTAAAACTAACCAGCTGAGATTCTTTGTATTTGCTGCTCTAAAAACATATTCGATAATTATTATTCGACTTTTATGTGAGCTACCTTTCCCCCTATACGACCTTCGTTGTATCCAGTAAAACTATTCCTTGGAAAGCAATTGTGGTGAAAATATTAATATTCTCACCTCCATAGTTATTAAGATATTTGTTAATTTATTTTGTATGGGAGAAATATATTCCCCTGATCCTTTATACAACAGTACTTTGAGGAAGCCAATCGAACCAAATTTTAAAACTTTCCATTTATAGTTCTTAAGATAATTCGCTATTAATATTTTCTTATAGTAGGGATACCTCATTTCCTGATCTTACCCATTTATTTAAGCCAATGGTTTTTCTTATTGGAATCATTCCCTGAAACTTGAACAAAATCGGTTCAGTAGTTTAACTGTCTTTAAGTCCCAAACTCACACAGATTATTTTCTACATACATACAAAATATAATTATTAGCGGTGAGTATAAAGTTAGCCAACATATCTACTATGTCTCCTGACTATTAACCTGAAATGCCCTTCTACTTTCCCCAGGAAAACTTGCACACGTAATGCACTTAATGCCTATTAATGCATGTCAAACTTAGCTGGATTTTTCATGCAAAAAATAATAAAATTTTGGAAACGGTCAAATTAATATGCCTTTTCACACATTTAATTAAAAATATTATTAGAATAATAAAACCAATTTATATTTATCTGAAATTTCTTCAAAAACGATAAACAAATCCAAACTTTATAACAGCAAACAGGAAATCAAGTTTTAACCAAAAACACAACAACTTCTAGAAAAATATAGAATTTCTATAAAAAACTAAAATTAAAAAAAGTCGCAAGATTTGAATTTATCCATAAATTTCAAAAGCATTTTCGATTTACAGAATAAAAATTCAAATAGTGGTAAGAATCCTAATTTGTAACTATTTTTGTATTAATGGTAACACTGATTACAAATATCATGCATGATAAATTTTTAAAAGATCTGAAGTTAAGATAACTTTTTCATTTCCATAAAACAGAAAAACTATATAACATTTTATTATTTTACAATTAACTTACAACTCATAAGTCTTTCTTTTTTTTTCATTACTATAGAACTTATATATAAGTTTATTAGAAAATTGAAGAAACAAGAAACTTTTTAAAAGGAGTGAGATGGAAAATAAATTAATATACACAAAATTCAACAATTCGAAAATATTTTATTTTAGATTTTAAACAACTAGTCGTAGTCCCTGTTAAAAATACTAGTAGAGGCTTATTAAAAAAATAATGGTGTTGCTTATTTGATACTCCAGATACTTCTGGATTATACTCGTACACATAGACATACACAATGCTTCCTAAACAAAACGCGTTATTGGCTGTATTTCATTAATACACTTTTATTATATATACCATTTACAAACTTCTTCGCATGAATTTCAATTTACTCTGAAAAAGCAGTCTATAATTTTTTTTATCAGCTAAACTGATTTCTATGTTGTTATTGTTATTAGGAAACTTTTCGACACAACTACGAACAAGATAGCTGAACTTCGAAATCGTACTATTTTTAAAGGTACGGTTATCACAGATACTTTGCTTTAATCTAAACAAATATAACTATTATTCTGAAGACAAAGAGGATTCCTTCTTAGAGGTATAGCGTTATAGTAATGTTAATATATTTTCATCTAAAAAAGAAAAAACCCAATTTGTTTCACAATATTCATGGTCTCATTCCTTTCACCTTTTTTTGAGTCTATTTTTATTTATAAATTTCTCGATCTTAAGGACCTTATTTTAAGGAAATAAAAAGAAATTTACTTACAAACAACAGGATAAGGAAAAAGTTTTTTTGTGAAACACTTCAAGCTTATGACATGTATGTTGTATTATAGGGTATGAATAGTGAAATATGTTTAAAGTAGCATATGTTATGCTACTTGCTCATGATTGTTAAAGTTTTACTATCGCTATCTCTCTTCCTCTCTATGTACCTCCTTTACTGTAACTTCTGATAGACAGTATTTTGTTTTTGCAAGAAATATGCAAATATTTCTCAACAGATAAAAATATATATTTTCCTTTTTTTCTTACTATAAAGTTAAAGACCATATGTTTGTGTATGAGAAGGTAACATACATATGTAACTGTGTACATCTAAAAGGCATGTAAATTGAGTTGTTCATTGTAAAGAATAGGAGAGACAAGTATTAAGAATATATATGTATACACATATTCAGCAAAGACATTTTCTTTTTGACTACTCAACAAGATAACAAAATTGGTTTAAAATTGAACAAAGCAAAAATAAAAATGAAACAATAAGGGAAACTAAATATAGACTTGTATTGAAGCTGTGTAAAATTTGCAAATTTTAAACTAAAAAAAAATAAATTAAGAAATCTCGATATGGAGGTAGAATACACCAGCTGATGTGTAATACTATTTTGGACTGAAAGCTTTTAATACAAAGTCCAGAGCATTGCGCCCAATATTATGTACCATATATGAGTTCAAAATTTTTGGATTTAATCTCAACTTATTATTCATAAAAGGAAAGATCTAAATTTACTCAATCATTTAAAAGCTTTTAATGGGAAGATTAGACTATACGTGATATAAGTAATATATATAAATCATACGTTAAGTGCAAGATTCACCAGTTGATTTCTATTAATTTTAAACTCACTTTCTAAAAGTACTGAACATAAAAAATATAACGCCAAAAAAATTAAACCAACGAACAAATATTAAAGAGATATTAATGAAAGACAACAGAATTAAAGACTCACATCAAATAAAATCGAGAAATATTCGAAGTCTAAAGGATCACATATATTGTTAAAATTTCGGCTTACTGCCATGGGAAAAATCCATATTTTTGTAAAGAGTTTCGCATTGAGTGACAAAATATCAACTTATGAAAAGGTAGCTCCACTTCAGTACTAATATGCATTAAGGTATGGGAAAATTAATTTAGGAATTGAAAACTTATGAAACTGACACGGGCAGTTAAACGCTCATAGGAGTCTATTTGGCTACTCAAAACCTATTAATCTGGTCGTAAGCGCACTTTATCTCTTAAAAGCTTAAGTTTCGTAAAAACTATCTAGTATTTGCTAATAAGGCATCCGACTTTATAAACAGTTTTTTAACATAAATATATTTAGAAAATTCTTTTCACTAAAATCGTCTTCAATATATCCAAACTAGAAACAACCTCACCCTTGGAAAGAAGAACAACGTTACAATTAGGTAATGTTTTTCTTCCTTTTAGCACTTTGTTAACGTACACGAAATCCTCACGCAGTTGAAAAAGTTGCACCAACGATAACACTGCTTCTAATTTATGCATGTATAGGGCCTGCTAGAGTGTAACTATCTGACTTAGTTATGTTAAAACATGTGGTGCTTTATTTGAGATGGCTAATTTAAGTCTTTTTGATCAAACTGTGTTTGATATAATTAAAATTATCTGATGTTTTATATACAATTGCGAAATATGTTGTTGAAACATTATATTTCTATTCTAAATTATGTTTCGAAAGATGTATGTCACAAATCTTTTACACAACTAAATACAGAAATAATTCCAAATTTTACGCTACATAAATTAAATTTACAAAATACCAACTGGTTACAAAAAAAAAAAAAAAAAAAATAAGAAAATTTTTGTAAATTTTGCAAAAAACACTTTATTGTTTTCTTTTTCTTAAAAATTTAATAAAAAGGATTAGAGAACTTTAGCTGTTGGTTCCACTTCTGCGAAGTGACAGTAAAAAACAGCAATAAAAATATAATAGAAAAACTTCTATAGGATACACTTATTAAAATGCAATCATTACAAAATACGTCAGTATAATTTAATATTTAAACATGAATAACTTACGAAATATATTTAATAAATATGAAAAAAGAGAAAATTAAAGAAAAAAACTCAAGGACTTGTATAAACTCTTTTTGCTCTGTTTTTGTAATACTTTGAAAATGAACTATAAACTACTAAAACGTAATATGTGTAAAAATTATATTCTCTCTTTTTGTAACAAATTTTTTATGAATTTGTTATACCCTTCACCACCATGAGTGGTGATGGGAGTATATTAACTATGGCATACCGTGTGTAACGCCAAGAAGGAATTATCTCAGACCCTTCTGTATTCAAGGAAATAACTTTCATAAAATTTTAAATGTTTAATCGACAAATTTGAATGAAAATTTGCCATAACATAAAGCTATATGTACTTCATTACCATTTCCATTCCAAAATCGGTTCAGTAGAAAGAAAGTTATGACCAAAAATATAACTAATTAAAGAAAAACCTTTTTGTAAAGAAAAATTCTTTGTGACTGTGTATGTAAGAAACATAACGTGTTTACTTTACACGCATTCGTGGTAGAAGATTGAAGATTAAGCTTTACCACCATAGGTGGTGGGGGTATTATGCGTTTGTGCGGATGTTTGTAGCGCACAGAAAAAATAGCCCTACCATTACATTCAAGTATACTATTAAGAATCACTTCCTAGGTCGATTTAAGCATGTCCGTCCAGCTGACCATGTAAAGCTTTTAAGAAAAGTACAGGTCGCAGTGTTGAAGATATCTTAATCAAATTTGGCACGTACTATTATTTTGGCCCAAGGATGGTGCTTGTTGAAATTGTTTATGATCGAGGTATTATTTAATATAGGTCCTCTTGAAATATCCTCCCGAATGGGATTTTTGGGCCATAATATTTGTAAGTGTAAAACAAACTTTGTAAAACCAAGTTTTATTACATTCTAAAACTATGTGCCAAATTATACGAGAATCAGTTCATTATTTCTTATAGATCCCATACAGCCACCCTTCTAAATATCATAACTCTCACATATACGTACCTAATTTTAAAATAAGCCAAAACAGCTTTGCAGAATTCATTCTAATTCCCTTATAACCCTACAGAAAAAATTCCCTTTAAAACGCATAAGTTTCATAAGTCCAAGTATTTGCTATAGTCCTAAGAAGTTTCCTGTTTAAAACCAGTAAAATCGGCTTAGTATATTGAAAGATATAGACCGATGTCTATGACAGCCTTTATACTCAAGGGAATAACTTACAAAAAATTGTTATTTATAGATCGCAAAATTAAAATAAAAATTTTGCCATAACACTACATTATATGTACATCATTACTATATTCCAAAATCGGTTTATTAGAAATAAAGTTTCGGCCAAAAATATTTCTAATTTTATAAATCATTCATTGCTCTTGTATTATATTTAAGATAATTTTTTATATATTCTATGCGTCTGTGAGTGTATGTGTATTTACTTCACATGCATTTGTGGTTGAGGGCATTAATGATTCGGCATGGCCGAATGTAGCATTCTTATTTGTTTTTTATTTTTACTTTTGTATTTTGCATATTTTTTGTAAAGGTATAAAATTATATCAATGTATGTGCAAGTTTGCATGTGTTAGTTTATTTACATACTTATATGTATGTACATTTTATGTGTGTATGTGTGTTCTTGTTTGTTTAACAACATCATAAATTTATTTGTAACAAAATTTTTTTCACTCACTTTTTCTTTTCTATAACTTTGTCTGTCTTCTTGTCTCTCCAGTGGAAAAGTCACATATGCAGACATTTAAAATATTTTTATTTTTAATGTTTTGTTTTGAAAAGTTGATTTTATTTTTTTTTATTTATATTTTTTATATCTCTTAGGTTTTTGTGTGGAGAAAAAACTTTGTCTGTTGATAAGTGGTGGGTGTAAGTTGGCTTAGGATTATAATTTCTCTTTTATATCCTTTTTTTTAAAGTGCTTTTTTTAGGGTGTCCAAATTGAAATTTAATATGAACTTTTTGAATTTTAACATATTCAGAATTTTATAAAGTTAAAGGTTGTAGAGCCCACAATTTAATAAACAAACTTTTTTTTAAAGAAATCTGTTACTCTTGTTTGACTTATTGAACTTAAACTAAATTTGACAAAACTGTGGGGAATCTCTTAAAGAGGGATAATTTAGCCTACACAACCAACGCAGGTTGAGGAATAATACACCCAACTTATCTTCCCAAATTAACTGCGAATCTCTTTCTGTGGTAATTTAGCAATGTTCGTCCGTCCATCTATAGAACAAGAACAAAGCCTACCAAAATTGGTCAACTGCAGAATAATCGTAGGGTAGCTCCGGCATAGGTTTTTTAGCATTTTTTTTTCAAATTCACATGTAAAATTTCTAGAAAATTGGTTCCCAAAATGTGAGTGTTGTGTAAATATTTCGTATATTTTTTACAACCAAAGAACTTAATTCAAAAACTGCAAAAAATACATATCATTCCAACATAATATGGTAGGGAATCATTTAAACCATGATCCTGTTCTAAAGTGAATAGTATTTAATAAGTTCAACGTATCGATTAACAAAAATAACAAGCAAAAGAGTAGGGCGGATGAGCAAAAAATTTCATTTAATTTTGGATTGCTCTTGCATTATGTGGACCAATTGTTATCATGATTGGCGATTATATCTTCAAACAGGACATTTTTCGTCGAATGCTGCCACTGAAGTGATGAATTGCCACTGTGGTCATTTGATCTGACTCCATAAGTTTATAATGACTTCGAAATTAATTTGGATGGTTAGTCAAGATTTACATATACTCTTGCACCTGTGGTTGTGGTAAGGTGGTTAGGTGGCTATGGGAACTCTGTGT
This sequence comes from Cochliomyia hominivorax, assembly GCA_004302925.2. Taxonomy (NCBI): domain Eukaryota; kingdom Metazoa; phylum Arthropoda; class Insecta; order Diptera; family Calliphoridae; genus Cochliomyia; species Cochliomyia hominivorax. The sequence goes on along the minus strand of PYHX02000467.1, from coordinate 32,451,254 downwards.
CATTTACATAAATCCTAATTTTTCTCCAATAAATTTCTTTAAGGTATGACACATTTGGTAGAGTGTACTCTCTACATCTGCTGTAATCGGTGGCAACAATTCGAATAAAATGTAGCCGTAGAGTGGAATGTCCAGTGCGGGTACCCAATATCTTGCTAAGCTCAATGCAAGCAAAACCCAGACTTTATAAGCTAGACCATTTTCTTCTTGATTTTGACCACTTCCTCATGACCAATTATCTAGTGATATACACCACTATGTATGCAAATAAGCCTTTTAAAGTTTTTTTTTTTTTTTTTTTTTTTTTTTTTTTTGCATAGATGTATTGAAATAAAATTTTCTCTGGCTCAGACTACAACCATCTAAAATCACATATACCTCCGTTTGCAGAATCGCATTATGGTGTGAAAGTAGAATATACATTCTGGTGCTTTTTCTTCTGTAAAGACTTAGTAATGTCTTTCGTCTTGCACGAAGCTATTCGCGTATGAACTGATCCCCACAGACAGCTGAGACATGCAACTGGTTCCCATCTAATTGCTAGATTGTGTAAATGTATCTAGATTTGATGATAAATAAAAATAAGATCCAATGTGACTTAGCAAATATTCTTGCCACAAAAATTAATCTGTGTATTTTCTATAATCCTGTCGGTGTTTCTTCAAAATTTTGAGATTTTTCAAAAAGTCTGAAAAAAGTAGGGTTTTAGAAAAGATATATATTTACTCAATTTTAAGAGAAAATTTCCTGGAAATTAAAATGGCAATAATTTGGGAAAGTATGGAAAAATCACAGCAAGTTGTATACTTCACCACAAACAGTTTCACACAGTTTCAGCTTTTAAGAGGAAATATTAAAAAAAATTATCATATATTTTCAATTAATTTGTATTTTTATAAAGAAAACCTGTTATTGTGGATAAAAAATGAGTGCAATATAATACTCTGATTCCCAGGAATTACCTCATTTTTTCAACTGTATTTAATTTATTTAATGAATTCCCTTTTTTCGCAACACTACGTAAAAAAATATTAAACCAACAAAAACACTTTCATAATAAAAGAAGAAAAAACATAAAAAATAACTTGAACTGTACTTGTAAATGGCAGCAAAATACAACAAAAAATAAAAATAAAGTAAATAAAAAGATCTGTACAGACATAAAGACAGTTATAATTTAAAATAAATTTTTAACTTAAAACAAGAGAATTATGTGTTTGTGTTTGTTTAAGATTTTTTTTATAAAAAACTTTTTTAAAGATTTAAAGAATTAAAGGAGAGAATTAATTAATGTTTTAAATAAGGGAGAGGGAAAGAAGGAAATTCTTAAAACACCTGTTTAAATAATATTAAGTTTATCTCACAATTTTAATTAAAATTTTTAATTTTTTTTCTATTAAAATTAATATTTGTTTGTGTGCGTTAATAATATTAACTCATAACATTTTAAATCGATATATAAAAACAAGTATATTTTAAATGACTTCTACGAAAAATTTGTGAACAGCCCTCGTATTATTTGCTTTTATTATGAATGCAAAAGATTATTATGATACCAACATTTATGTGAAATTTATGCGTTTTATAATGATGTTTTTCTCAAAGGTTATAAAGGTGTAAGAAAAGGTGTTTGTATGTGGTCTATCAAAAATAATGGACCGATCTCCGTACAACTTGGTGCATCGTTGTAGAATATACTAGGACACATTTTTTCAAAATTTCGTTTTCATCGTTTTATATTTAAAAATCTTATGGACTTAAACTCCAATTTCAGGGGGACATTTGCATGGCAATACATTTGCATACAATGCACCGATTATAATATAATATAATTTTAAATAGGCATCATCCTTGGGTTAAAATAATAATTCTTAATCTTTTAATATATCTTCAAAATCTTGCTTAAACTTTTTAATAAATCTTCAGAACTGCAATCTGTACTTTGCGAGTAATCTTTACATGAACAGCCAGCAGGACAGATGGACAAACATACTGAAATCACTCAGAAATTGGTTCTGAGTACACGTGATTTGTAAACTTCTTTCCAGATCCCTGACTGAGGAGAATTTTAATGCGAGTTTAATATAAAACTCAAATTTCTTCGTTACAATGCATGTATACTTAACGTATGATTAATATTTAATTATATCCACTTCAATAAATATTACTCATACGCATGCAGCATAATAATTTCTCAGTTTATGCAAATATTTACGAAAAAGCAGCAACAGTATTTCATTTCATCTCAAGTATTTGTGCAATAAAATAAATATTCTTAACGTTTAGTGAAATAAAGTAATTCTTATCTGCAATGCAGACGTCAGTCGATATTTTTCTACTTTAGCATTACAAAATTTGCATATTTTAAACGTATTTTTAAAAAAAGATTATTTTTTTTTGTTGTATTTCTTGTTTAGATTTTTAAATGTTTTTATTTTTTGTATTTAAAGGTAATTTAAATTTTATTTTCATATATATAATTTTATGTTTATCACACATTATTTTCAATTCATTTAATGTGTAAACATATTTGCAAATTAACAATAATTACGATATTATCGAAGTGTTTGTTAAACACACACATACATACAAAATCAATAAAAATAAGAAATCAAATTAAATCGTTTTGATTAAAATGCAAATACGTAAATAAATGTAATAAAATATAAATTTTATATTTATTAGGTTGGTTTAATACTCATGTGATTTTAATTATATTTGTGGTTTTAAAGGATTTAAATTTGAATCATATAACGATTGTGAAAAATCATTTGTTCAATTTTTGTATAATATTACATAAATTAATATAATTTTTTAAAATTGATTTTTGATGATTTATTTATGAATAAAACATAATTATTTTATTTATATATAAATATACAATGCAATAAATATAATATACATAGTTTCTTAAAAGCTTTTTGTACCCACCACTGCCACAAATTGTGAATAGGGAATGTTAATTTTATCATATCACATCAAAATTTGAATCGATATATTTATTTCCGTCTGTCTGTCCGTCGTCTGTGTACTGTTGGCGCGCTCACATTTTTAATGATTAAAAGTGTTTTATTATTATCATATGCAGATCGCTATTCAAAACTAGCAAAAGGTATTATTATACTCTGCACCACTATAGGCATTTTTATTACTGTGCCTTTCAAAAATAAAATGAAAATACAAAAATGAACAATCCTAAAACCTTTTTTCGTATGTTTGGGAAAATTGGCAATTCACATATATTAAGTGACCTGGAATTCTCTGCCGCACAAAAAATCTCCTTAGTCCTAAATTACGAAAGAAATTTCATGATTCATGGTGTGTGTTACGAAAATATTATGCATGTGGGATTTTGCCATATGCTACTGACCCTAAACGTTCTAAAATTTTTCAATAAAACCATTTCATAGGAAAGTTTCAAAATTTGAAAACCCTAAGTGAAATAGTTCCTTAGACATTCAACAATTAATAATTGGTATATATAAGTTCGGCTCTGGATTATTATTTCTATGAGTACATCTGTCATCCAATTTCTCACGTAAAATGATTTATAGGAAAACTATGAACTCCAGCTGCAAAAATTGTATGAACTTCAATAAATCTTAAGATATCCGATAATAAATATTAGCTTTGCATGTGGACACCTTTCGCTCTGTGATTGGGACCAAATTTTAACATTTTCGATATTGTAGTTCTTGAAATGTTGCATAATTAATAACATTTTGTATAGAAAGTAGATATTTGGTAATTAATATTTGCTTTGTAAGGGGGGCACCTGTCCCCCTGCTCCTATTTTTTTAGGTTATATTATTATATAAATTGTTTATAACTTATGTTATTTTTGGGTATATTGAAATCGTTCTATATATTCGGTCCAGTAATTTAGGTGTTTATCAGTCCCAAATAAACACAGATTCATTTTAACATATACATATAAATATATACAGAGTATTATGTTGTAGAGATTTACTGATTTTAACGTCTTTTATAATTTTTACATATTTTTTTTATTTATATGTCGTAACATATTACGTCACCTTTCTCAAAAATGCTAATATTTTGGTTCCTTCATATTTTATAAGCTCCACTACCATAAGTAAGAAAATAACCATCTAAAATGTAAGCCGTTCGAATTACTTAAATTGTATGTATTCCATTCCAAAAATAATGAAAATCCGCTCAATAAAAAAAGTTTTAGCCAAATATATAACTAATTTTATGACTCATTAAGTATTCCTGTATTATATTTGTGAGTGAGTGTATATGTATGAAGCATATCGTATTTACTTCACAAGTATTTTGATGGAAAGTTTTGATAATACGACATAGCCGAAATTAGCATTCTTACTTTTTTACATATTAAATTTAATATCCATTTTAAAAATTCTAAAGCTGAATTTTCCTATAGATGGTAAGAATTTCATTATTATTCAGATTCTTCAAATTGCTGTTGGCAAAAATTTAATAAAAAACTTTTTATAAAGAGACAAAGCCAATGTTGATATCTTTTAAGTCTCACTCTAACCTCAAATTGCGTATAATAAAAATACATTATTGATCTCATTGATAAGCCAATCTTTTTTGCTGACCAAACCCTTCAATTTGAGACTATTTACAAAACTTGCTCTTTTGTCAGTAAATAAATAAATAATGGAGCCCCCTCTTATTTAAAGATTTTTCAAATTTAATCTCTTTTTATGGCCAAACTTTTGATTTTTACCCCTAATTTAATGTTTTTCCTTCCCTTTCATTTAAATTCTTTTCAAGTTTTCCCCATTGTTGTTTTAGCAATAATTTCAATTTAAATATTTATACAATTTTACCTTTTTTTAATAAACGCCCTTTTATTTAATACATTTCAATCATTAAGACAACAGACATATAAAAACAAAACTCCCACTAAATGTATCGCATAATTGCTGTTTAAAAATATTATTTTAATCCTTTCCACTAACACCATTACAAATGGGTGTTAGAAAAATAGCTTAAATGCTAAAACTGTTATAATTTTAGTTAAAGACAAAAAAATAAAATAAAAAGGACACAACAATAAATACTTTGTATTTTATGTGATATATGAGTATAAACATAATTGTCACAAATCCTTTTGTCATATATAATAATGATAAATGACTTGAAAACACGACGGTAACATAACTAAAATAGTTATGATATATAAACTAAGTCAAACACAAACACACATGCAGAGATTAGGGATATATCAGGTTGTTGTGAAACAATTTTCTTGTCACTGATGATAAAAAGATTTTCAAATTTTTCTTCTTTAATATTAATTAACAAAATGTTGTAAATTTTTAAAAAATCTTTTGCAGATTTTTCTAATTTTTATTTCAAATTTTATCTAATTTTAATTAATTTAATTAACTCAAATATTATATTATTAGGCCTCTATAAGAGTTTCTCCCGGTATTTTTTGTTTACAGGAATTTAAGGAAGAAATCTATCGATCCCGGGATCGTATATTCTACAAAACTAATGAAAATATGCTTAAATTATAGTAAAAATAGGTAGGAATCCCATATTCGATCCTGCCAAAATATACTCCAGTCAAATATGACTCGATATTCAGAATTTTTTAAAATACTTTGTTTTCAAGTAATTTTATGAATTAAAACGCTTTTCCGAAAAAGTTCCCTCATATGGGAGCTAAAGTAGAATGAATTGAATTGAAATACTAGTAATTCTTTTCTGGAAAATTGAGAATTATATATTATATGTATGAACTTTAATCTAACAAGAGATTATATAAATGAAATTATTATATTTTAGACAATTAAACAAAAATTTACACTGAATTTTGTATTAAATTATTCCACACTAAAGAGTATTTTAAAGCTTAACACTGTTTTTACGAAATGGAGCCTAATTTGAGATCTTTAATAAAACATGCAATAATATTCATTAAATTAAAATAATTAAAAATTATACCATATATAAATATTTTATATGCTTAATAAGGTCCTTGTATTGAAACAAAATTTACTAAAATAAATATATGAGAAAAAAATCAGAAAATCGTCTTTTAGGTTATATTACACATTGAATTTGTTTATGATGATGTAGAAACTGCTTGGAACAATAACGACCAACCTGGTCAAATTTCTTTGAATTCCTCTAAATTCTATTGATCATATTATAAAATGCCGAAAGGAATTTCTTAAGATTTTCCCGAGAAAATCCCAGGATCATGTTCCCGTTGGAAAATCCTAGTCACTATTCCTAATAATTTTCTTGCACAAAACCACAATATGTTGTACAACCATCCACAAACGCCGAGCTTGGCTTTAATTTACCCTTTTATTGCTTTGTTTTATTCAATACTAAAATATTATACATTTAAGGACTAATTAAGTTTAAATCTCGAAAATTTTTAATTTTAGAACATTTGTAACAATTGTTTTACAATAACCCTAATACATGTATGTTCATATAGACAAGTAGTTGCTGGAGCCACACACACAAAAGTGAAATGGACAGACAGACATGTATTTAACAGGCTACAAATATGTAACGCCCTTTTCTATTCACACACATTGTAAGTAAAGAATGACTAAAGTATTTATTAAAAGCTACCAGATAGTGTTAAAATTTTCTTATTTTCTCTTGTCAGAAAAATGTTAATATTTCAGGGCTTTAAGAGAATAAGTTCAAGGCAGATTATTTAAAAAGTAAAAGTGTAATAATCATATGCCTCACAACGACGCAGTCATGAAAAAATATGCACCGACACTTGTATACCTTTTGTTTGTAATGAACTTAGTGCAACTTTTTTCGTAAAAATTAATAGAATAACAAATTATAAATTGTCAGCTCCATATAATCGTTTTCAAGGTTCTCAATGGGGCTTAAATCCTCGGAAGTTGGCAATGTAAGATGTCCATAAAATTTATTGAGAACCTTTCCTGAATGTCAATAATAATAGAGGTATTTCTTACTCAATATGGTTGGGAGATTCAGCTTGAAAATGAAACGGACCAGCTTTGTTTGGACTTTTATAAAAAGACCAACTCTACTATCCAAAAAGCTAAATAAAAAACTGCCTCTCATTTTGCATTGTTCAAGTTTTATACACTTCACTACCACAACTGGTGATAGAGATCAGCAAAATCTGTCTAGAAACAAAGAAATTATAGAGCGATATCTAGGAAAACCTTGAAATTCAATTTTTCAAAAACAAGATATCAAATCGAAAGAAAATTTCTATTATAAGGATCACTAAAATCAGATAGGTAAAAAAGTTAAAAGCTTAAAGTCCATGCAACAAAGCATAATATAGCATTATAAGTTGTTCTTATTTAACATATTCAACGAGAATTAAGTTGGGTTAAAGGAACGTTTCATATAATATATAATAAAGTGAGACTGATTGGCCATTTGCGATTATATGATCTTAAAATTTGGCATTTAAGGGCTTAAAACCACCAATAGGCAGAAGATTCGTATAGGACGTTGTTGCACCAAGACGAAGAATTTTTTCGACAAAGAATAAAACCTTAAGACAATGTAAGTAACTGTCTATAAAATTTTTACTTGCTTTATTTTTATGATGTTAATCAAACTCTCTTTATAAAGAAATATGTTATCATTAAAGCAGAGTATGGAAAAACTCGGAGCAAAATCTCTATTTTGAAACGATCTTAATTTCTAATATTTATTAACGAAGATTGTAAAAATTAAAACTCTTTATTTCGATTAAAATTTTATCTCTCTTTTTCTACTTTACTCTTCCTTAATTTGAGAATAAAAGAGAGGATTATTGTTTAACTCGCTTAAAAGTACGAAATAATTGAAAAGAAAGCAAACAAATAAATAAAAAAATATGAATAAAACAAGCACAAAAACAAATTTCTTGCCAAAATAAAACTAAATATTGTTGTTTTATATTTAAACATGCAATAACAAAAACACACAAAAATTTATGCAACAAAAGTAAATATATATTAATATGTTTAATAAATATAATATGCAACCCCTTTTTCAGCTTAATAAAACATGTTTGGCTGCTATATACGACTTCAAAACAATTTGTGTGAGCTTTTATTTTCAAATCTTCTTTCAATTTTTTTCTTTTTATTTTTATTATTTTCAAGAATAAAACTCTTTTCAAAGGACAATAAAATACAAAAATCCTTTTTAAAATTCAAATGAAAATCCTTGAAAGATTCAGTCTTATGAAGAGTAAATTAAAGAGTCGAAAACCGTACCTTTCATAAAAGCAACAACTCTGTCAAAAAAAGGCTCTCAAAAATATGTCAAGAGTACAATTTAAAAATTGTATTAATTTTTAGTCTCTTATTTATTATTCAAATTCAATTAAAATGAACCCTTTCAAATTCATGTCCTTTACTCATAATACAATTGCCAACTATTTTTGATTTTTTCTAGGTTTATAAAAATTTTAAATATCCACTTACATACGTATGTGTAATTGTGTATTCGTATTAAAGAATATCTTACAAAAATATATCAACGTAAAGTATACATGTATATGCATAAACATGCATTTGATTATAACACATAAATAAAACTGTATGTATATATGCATTTACATACATATGCATACAATATTTAATAGTAAATTTTCTAGTAAGAGTAAATAATGCGTATATCCCATATCTGTGTGCATGTGTAGACATAAATGTCAGTATTCATATGTATATCTGCTTGTTATTTTAAATATATGAAGCCAATTTGCATAAACATAAATTTGAATGCTTTCACTTCTTTCACTTCGAACAATTTTTGTTCCCATATTTATTGTAGAGCCATATAGTGTTATATGTATGTAAATAGTTATATGTATATGTTTTGTTATATAATATTACTTACTTTTTTAGTGTAGCCGCTAATGCTAAATCGGGACGAACATCAAAACGACTTTGCATATAGAAACGCAATAAATTATCACGTTCATTTTCACGTAATCCTTCCTCCAACGCTAAAGCACCCAACGAATGATACGATTCAGATTCAGTTATACCAAATAATAAATCATAACTAGAAAATGAGAATAAACAAAAAAAATGGAAATGGAAATATTAGAAATGAAAATATGATATTTCTGATATATAAATGAACCATCAACATGTGGTTTAATATATAGGGATAATATTTTAATACATATAGAAAATAGAAATGTATAAATTGCATATTTTTTATATTTCAAGCAAATAGTTCTAATCAAAGAGCTCATTTCATTAACTAGATTGCATTTGAAAAATCATTAGTTTTCAATAATTTTTACATAATTAATTATTTGAATAATTTGAAATCCTTTTAGTCATCCTTTTTAGTCATAAAAAATACTCTTTTTTAAATTCCATGTTAAATGGTTTGCATTGCATAGTGTTCTTAGAACATTGTTGAGAAATAATATTATAACTTTGAAAATTTTTACTCTTTGACGACCATAGATAATTGTGCTTGCCTGTTTATATATTTTTCCAGACTGTTTTATGGTAGAGGATTGGAACGACAATAGTGTGGTTGAGTGGTTCAAATTGTATCCTGCGAGGTTCCAAATTGGTCTAAATAATGGTCACTTTTACTATTAAATGCTTTAGGGCAAAGACAGGCCACAAGGGGTTGGGCTTCAATTATGTTTTGAATTTAGCCTTTGTCTATTAAATATTTAGTAGCCCAGTTTTAATAAACTTTAAGATGCATAAAGATTATCATTTTATGTTTGGCAATAATATTTATAATAAACTCTACAACTAAAACGTCTAAATTGTCATTTAATTTATAGTTTTTGAGCGTTTTTTAGTGCAATTTTGCATTCACGTAATGTATTGAAAAAAGGAAATGAGCTTAGTGAAACTTTCATTTGCACGTTTTTATTGGTCCTCTGATCCAATATTTCACTAATCTCGGGTTACAGAAGTCATTTCACGGAACCGATTTAATGAAATTACAAATCAACTACCATGGCTACGAAATTCGTCTAAAAAGGGGTTAAAATTTACTTCGAAAATTTTTTCAAAGGTATAAATTTAATTCACATTCTTCAATTAAAGGTCATAATAGTTTCATGTAATAGAAAACACATGCTCAAGCATTTTATTGCTGATATAGACATGAAAAGACGGGAAAAAAGTTTTTCTTTATAAAATAGTGTAAATAAAAGGAAAAAAGTAATTGGTACTTACAATTCAAGAATATTTTTGAAATTAATTTGGAGACTGTAAAAATTTGTTATTTGAAACTATTCAAAAAGTGTTTACTTTTTGTAAATTAAATCTGTTGCGACTTTTTCTCCTCAAATCACCTTTAAATTACGACTTTGTTTTTCAGATATCTCCTCTTTGTGCAACTTTTCGTTCCATTTCTTAGAGTTTTATAATGTTTAACCTGTGCTCCAGGAAAAACGGTTTTATACAATTATGAATAACTTTGAACTGATATGCCTAGAACTAGTAATTTATATAATAGACAGTTGATAAAAAGTTATGCCGAATACAAATGTAATTGATCCATATTCAAAAGTTTCATAGGCTTAAAAACGGGTCTTATTTGACAGCTAGATAATCCAATAACAATTTATGGATTATTTATATAATCGTATGTTACAATATAGTGACAGAGAAAAAACATATTGCCAAATATAAAACACTTTATCTTTTTACAATATTCTAAAAATATATAGCATATGTTAGTATTTAAAAGTTTCTATTAATTAGGTCATCTTTCTATAATAAAATTTTCCGACAAATTTCTTACAATTTGTTTAGAATATTACCAGATCTTTAAATAGTTCAGTTTTTTTGCTAATAAGTCAAGATTTGTGAAAAAATGCGTATACTTAATATAATTTACAAATATCACTCATACGCTTCTATGTTAATTGTTATACCCGACAGCATCATTAACGGTTGAAAAAAAGTGCTACCACTACTCTTAAATATGCCGTTGAGTCGATTTAACCATGTCGGTCCGGTTCGTTGTCCAAGTAAAGCTGGTTCTCAAAGTACATTTCGCAGTTTTGAAGATAACTTGATGAGGCTTGGTACAAAGATTTATTTTAGCACTGTGACGAAACCTATTTTAACTAGTGAATATTGCTTCGTTATTTCATATAGACCCTATACAAATGACTCCTGGAATGTTTTACCATTTATATATATCATGAATATTTGACCGATTATAACACTCTTACTTGCTTCAGATTTGCAATTAAAGACTTATCAAATGGTACATTTTTATATTTACACGACACTTTCTGAGTCGATTCAAAGATGTCCGTCTCTATGCCCGGCTACATTCCATGTAAATGATGTGAACACTCTATCGATCGCAATTTTGATTTTTTTTAATGAAATTTCTAACGTATTATTATTTCGGTCCCAGGAAAGAGCCCATGCAAATTAATCCTGTTCGGTACAATATTTTAGGTAGCTTCCACACAAATATCGTACTGTAATGGCGATTTGATAAAATATATACGTATTAGCTGAAAACCATCGTCTGTATTAAATTTATTAATACACACATACGATCAGACAGATAGACAAGCAAACGGACAAACAGATAAATAGATTTCACCACTTGTGTAGGTGGATATAAAAAGTATTTTTAATTTCTATACGCTTCAGCAAAAGCAGTTCAGTACGTTAAAAAATATAGACTGAAATCTGAGGCAAATTATAAGTTAAAGCGAGAACTTTGGTCAAATTGTTAAATATAAATCGACGTATTAGAATGATACTTTTCCAAAATATTATGCCATATATGCTTCATCAATAGTCCAAAAATTATCGAAAACGTTGCAGTTAAAGCCAAAAATATAACTAATTTTATGATATATTAGATGTTATATGTATTTGCGAGTATGTATGCATGAAACATAACGCATTTACTTCACACGCATTTGCGATGTAGGATATTGAAGATTCGGGAGAGTCGAATATAACATTCTCACTTATTTAACTATAGTCTTTCCCATACTTTTCTTTAAATTTTCTTAAGAACCTTAAATTATTCTGACACAATGTTTCTAAAGACTTTCAAATTTTCCAAATAATCTCTAGGATTCTCAATACAAAATAAGTGTTATATTAAAATTTAAATATTGAATAGTTAAATAGTTTTGTAAAATAATATTGATTTAGCTTTATTCAAAATTCTTCTATATTCAAGATTTCGAAAATAACTGACAGGAAACTAATTTAATTGCAAATACTTTTTTTGAATTTTAATGTAATATGGGTGACTTCATTAACATAAGGATTTTTATTTTTAAGTTCAATTAAATTATTTAAACAAATATTATATGTGAAGAAAAATTTAGTTAAATTTTAACGAAAATACCAAAAATATTTTAGTCTATAATTTCTTAAAAAAGTCTGAAAACAAGTAAATGTATATGTTTGGAAAAGATGGAATCAAGTTTTCAAAAATGTGCAGCAAATATTAAATTGATACAAGTTGAAGCTTCTTAAATTCTTGGTGTGAAGACAAGAAGACATAAAGTGAACAACAAATCATGGATTGAAATGGGACATTATGTTTTATATTTGAATATCTCTCAGACTGTCGAAGATGTGTAAAGTTTTTAGGCCAAAAATATGCCAGAATGCCAGAAATCAACGTATATATGAACAACTTTGTTGCAGTCAGAACATTGCATTCAGGTATTATTGTATCTGTGAATCCCGGGACATAGTTAAATCTTAGATATTCTAGATAACACAGGGAATCATTAATCCCATGACAATACAACTCCACGTTGGGACAATTTTTTTTCCAAATGAATGAGTTCCTAACTAATCTGTCATCAAAAAATGAATTTCTTGGAATTAATTCCGTAACTCGTAGAAATTTTACATTGTTAGAACTGAAATGTTTTTTTTTTTTTTTTTTTTTTTTTGTAAGTAAATTTGGGAGGAACGGGCCCTTAGCTTGCCAGAGCAATCGGCATCCCAAATTTCATATATGAATTAACACAAAATAAATTTTCGGAGATATCCAAATCTAAATAAAAAATTTCAACTTGTTTTTCTTGAGTTGAGACTCTTTTTGAAGAGAGAGAATAAAATTATTTTTGAATTAAACTCTTTGGAAACCTGATCTTGTGAAAAATTAAAAAGGAGTCGAAAACAGTACCTTGCTTCTAATTGAATAAGTTTGTTCAACAACGGGCAAGTTACCTGATACTGTTTAATAACTTTGGAAGTGGTTTGACTTAACAGATTTGAATGTTTGCTAAACCTTTTGTTAAAATGAAATATTTAATAAGTTTAGCACGAACTATTTTCTAATGACTCATTTCAATTTGATTAACAATATATGCATTTGTTTGACATTAGCAATAAAAAATCAAATAAAAGTTTTTATAAAAAATGTTTTTTAAAACTTTTTTGATCTCAATCTTAACTTCTGGGTACAATATAACAAATGTAAATGATGACAGATTCGTTAATAAGATGACTAAATACAAATTTTTAATAAAATAATAGATTAATATTGACTCCACCATATCTTTTCCGTATTATTTAATTATTGTAAAACTAACATCGAAATAAATTTCAGAGAAATGCAACAAAAAACTTGTGATGGATATAATACTTTTTAGTTTATACTTGATTAAATTAATACAAGTTTTTTTTGTAATTTCTTACTCTTTAGCAACAATGAAAAATCAAAGTTTTTTCTGCTTTTTCTCAATATAAAAAGAAAATTCTGCAAGAAAAACTAAAGATTTTTTCTCTTCTTTAGAAATAATTTATTATTGAACATACACAGCAGATATAAAAAAAGAAAAAGTTAGAAAATGAAAATTATATAATTATAATGAAATTCTTGTTAAATTTAACAAATACACAAGTAAGAATGCTATATTCGACTATGCCAAATCATCAATACCCTCCACCATAAATGCGTGTCAGTTAATACTTTATACACACGCAAACGTTTATAATATATAAACTATATATATAACTTTTTTTCTACTGAACCGATAGCTATATATTATGATAAACTCTTATTCTTTTCTGTCAATTTCTAATTGACAGTTTTACGAGAATTCTTTGCTATAGCTTAGAGATTGCCACAGATGTCGGTGTATATCTTTTGATACACTGAACTAATTTGGCTGGTTTTAGATAGGAAACCAAGTCAGATTTCATTGAGCTCTGTCAATTATTGTAAATGTGAATGCCAACAACAGACAGACAGACAGACAGACATACAGACGGATATAGTAAAATCAATTCAGATTTTGATTTTTTGATGGATTTAAATAGGAAACTTTTCAGATCTGTAATAAATTTCATTGAGCTCTGTCGATTATTGCGGGTGCAAGCGTACCAGCTACCAACGGACAGACAGATTTTGATTTGAATTGAGATAGTTCATTTTTAGCGTTACACTCGAAATAACAAAGTCAATAGACCCTCTTCAGTACTTGTGTTGGTGGAGGGTATAACAATTACTAAGAAATGAAGAAAAAACAAATGTTTTTTTATGGACAAGTTAAATAAAAAGGACGAGTATAAAATTTCAAAGGAACAAAATCTTAAACATGATTTCTTAAATAGTTTCGTTTAGTATTTTCCAATAAATTTTCTACTACCAAACTAGACATAAAAAAATGTATGTCAATAAAGAATAAAAAATATATGTTTAAAATCTACCCCACCATAGGAGTTTGGGTTATTATGCGACTGTGAAAAAAATTGTAACGGGCAGAAAAAATTATGGTATCACCACTTTAGTTATAAAGAAAATAAATGTTGTCCGTCCATCGGGTCGGCTGACTGGCTGCTGACCTTGTGAATAAACTGCAGTTTTAAAGATATCTAAATGAAACTTAGCATGTGCCATTATTTTCGCCTTAGGACGATGTGATATTGAAATTGTTGACGATTTTGCAAAAAATAAATTCTATGATATTCTAAAACGAATTGACAAATTTGAAGGGCTTAAATCTTAGATATACGTTAGTATTGGTCGGTCCATAATTCTCATGAAAGGCCCACAGAAAAATTCCTTTTAAAACTCACTAATCCAATATGAATGTGAGTGCCAGTATTATATATTGTACTCTTAAGCATTAATTAAAAAATACCTTTATTCGAGGGTGGTTCATTAGTTTTGAGTAGTTACCACTTATAACCAAAAATGTGGTGTATGGTATTAAATAGTCGGGCTTGACCGACAATAACTTCTTAATTCTTTTAATTTATTTTTTCCTAGAACATACCGACTAAAGTGTTCTGTGTATTGTCCCATTACTTTATATGGTTGATCTGGTATTACATGTCCATCAACAATGGGTCCCAATGATGTTGAAAATTGTGATAATGTTGTACGTATTTTTAAAATGTCTTGATACCTGCAATAAAAAAAAAGAAAAAAATCAATTATTATTGAAATGTAAAATGAAATTTTTATATTTTAAAGCAAAAAATCTCTGATATGTTTTTGTTAACATGAAAAGTGAAATATATATGCGAAAAGCTTTTATTGAATGCCATACAGAGTAATTAACAAATATTTGTAAAATTTTCTTGGTAGTTTCTTTCGCCTTCTCTTTATTTCATTATTCTTAAAAATGCTCAAAATCACTCCAAAGAGATTGACTATCCAAAGATATTCGTTATATGGACACCATATCAATTAAATCTTCTCTGACCCAATTGTCATTGTCAAAATACTGGTAGAATTTTTTTTGCAGCGTATGATAATCAGTAATAAAAATGTATTCAGATAATGCATACGTGTGAAAAATAGGTTGGAATAACATTAATTTTCGATCAACTTTAACTATTCTTCTCCTAATACTACGAGTTATTTTTGAATGCATTTTTCTCCATAAATATATTGGGAGGTCAATATCAGACATTATTTGACAAAATATTTTCAGAATTAAAGAAATGAGTGAAAGTGTTATAGTCAGTCTGACTGAATATGTAATACCCTACACCACATTGTTTTTTTTTTAAATAACTGTCATGAAAAATTTATTATTTTTTTATATTTAAATGTTCAATTGATTATGTTATGAACATTTATGTGAAATGTATGCATTCGAAAAGGTTTTTTTGTAGAGGTTTATATGGGAGTTAGAAAAAAATATGGACAGAGTCTCGTATAATTTTATCCACGTATATGTGTGGTTTATTTGATTCAAAGTAGTATTTGGAATGGTAGTTGTGTGGGAAATTTTAGAAATAATGAACCGTTCCACGTATAAATTGGAACATCGTTTAAGAATATAATGGGACCTATTTCTGTAAAATTCCGTTAAAACCATTTTATATTTAGACATTTTTGGGCCAAGAACGTCAGGACATCTGAATAAGGCCTTAAGAATTGCCCAGAGGTCAAAGTAATACTGCCGGACGGATGGATGAACGAACGAATAAACGAACGAATGAACAAACGGACATGTCTAAATAGACTCATAAAAGGTTTCTTAGTCATACGTGCAATGTTATTAAACGGTAAGGGGGAACTTATCCCTTGAGGTAGAAGGAATGGTCCACTTGTTGTTTCTAAAGCTAAAAGAATAGAAAGCATTTTCATAAAAGCTCACAACCTACCGTTGGAAAGCAGTCCGGTTAATTAAGCGCTCCGACTTTTGGTTACGAAAAGTTATGGGTTAAGAAGTTTTTAAAATAAACAAAACTCAAAAAGGTCCTGATTGGAATGCTGCTAAAAATTTAGAGGCCAAAAAGAGAGCACGGAAATTGAAGTCAAGTTTTCTAAATTTTCTTGCTAAAAATTTCATATTGTTTTATGATCCAAAAGTAGTTGAATTTTTCAAAAAGTTTTGGCTGTGAGAAGCAATAAGTAGTTGCGGCAAGAGAAGCCTATCGTTTGTGACAACGGGATCTGCAAATATCGATATTTACATCCACGAATATTTTTGAAAAGAGTTGCATTCATAAGATTTCAAAATGGCTACACATATTTTTGGCCTGTATTAATTTCCTGATATAATGTTCAAGAAGCCTTTAAGTAGTACAAGAACAATTATTTGGCAAATCCTGCAAAATATCCGGTTCATAGTCCAGTGCAGAGTTATAGAGCTGTTGTTAAAAGAGATTTGAAGAACACAAAAAAAGTGTTTTAAAGTGAGGTAGATAGACTACATGTTCGAGCAAACTTTCAGAAAACACGATCAAGACTTTAATGAAATGGTTTCCTAAAAGGTTAAAATTTCATCACTTGTGATTTTTTTTTGCTAATTTTAATAATAATTTCAATCAAATTAAAATGTAAGTTTGGTAGTTTCGTTTTTAATTACATGTACGTGTGTAAGAGATTTTTCGATCTGACTACTTATGTGGATATTTTTAATCTCTTCAATAAATAATTTTGATCTAATTATCTTGTACAAAATTATGAATTACAGCAGTTGCTAATGCAACAAATCATTGATTTTTTTCAGAAAACCTAAAAATTATATAATTCTTTAGAACAGTTCTAAATTTAACGTCATTAAAATAACATTATATATATTTGTAATAATATTATTTTTCTGAAAAACTCCTACTACTCATACTCAAAATATTATTATCTTTTTTATATAAAGTCTTCATTATCTATTTAAGATTCTAAATTAAATGTGACCTTTCTTTTTCTAAAAGCAATTGAACAAATTTTCTTAATAAAAGGCTTATGTCGACACAAAAAAAAACATTATTTTGGAAAAAAGAACTATATACAAATACTTAGCATAATCCAATTTGAAACCCAAGTCACACGTGCAAAAAGGTGTATAAATAGTTGTGCTGAAAATAAGCTTAATATTTGTTAAAGCTAAACGAATTCTATTTTTAAGCAACATTTGTCGATATTGAACTATTGTTAATCAGAAAAGGATTTTGTACAAATATCTTATGCAGAATTTAGTTGGAAATTTCGTTTATTCTTTTTCATAGAAAACGACATCATGTGTTTGGAAGAAGGAAAATAATTTTATATTTATGAAAAATTTAAAATTTAAAAAAAGATGTTGCATTATCGAAGACTGAAAAATAAATTTTTGTTTAAATTAAAAATAAAAAGAAGCAAAAAAAATGATTTCTTCATGGAAAAACACATTTTCGGAAACTTTGTAGTAATAACTTCAATTCTTCTAATCATGCTTTTGAAAGACAGGTTGGTTTTGAAGTTTGTTAGACCACGGTTTAAAAAAAAATTAGATGACTTTAGCGCATAATATTATTTCGGTACAAAAATAAAGACTTTCGATTTAGGCAGAGTGATCGAAAAATTCTTATCATGCATATATGTTAATAAAAACGAAATCACCAAACTTTCAGTTTAAATTGTTCATTTGATTGAAATTATTATAATTTACAAATACAAAACTATTTTTATAATTTTAATCACTAGTGATGAAATTTTGAACCTTTTCGCAAACTCTTCCATTATCATTTTAATAGTGCCACATTGCTCGGGCAGGTAGTCCATCATCATCTAAAATCTATAACATTTTAAACGCCTTTTTTGTTCTCCAAGTTTCTGCTAACAAGAGCCCAATATCTTTCTAATGGACTTAGCTCCAGCAATTTTGAGGATTAACCCCTCTTGGTACAAGTGCCACAATATGGTTCTTGTATCACACAACAGCTTGTTGACATAGCAATAGAATGCTAAGTCAGGCCAAAAACAAGAGAAGACATTATAAAATCTTATGAATGGAAACAGACTTCTTTGTATGCTATTCTTGATGCAAATTTCGGTATTTATAGAACCCATACAAGCAAATGACTGGCTTCTTTTGTCGCAACTGCATACTGCTTGTCATATCAAGATTTTTTTCGACAATTTTGACTGCTTTTTGATCCTAAACTTTTCTTCAATATTCCCTCCACTATTATCAATACATAATATTTCAATTTAAATTTGAAAGAAAATTTGTTTTCTTACTTTTAATTTGATATTTTCTAATTTAAAAAAAGTCAAGTAAAATATGTTTCTTGAATTTGTTAGTTTTTCTTTTAAGGATTTAAGGATTTGAAGTTAAAAGAATATTGATTTTATTTTAATAATTTTTAAAAATATTCAAAAGGAAACTTTTTTTGTAAATTTTAGTACACTTCAAATAAAAAGAATTCTATTTTAAAAATTTAATTATGAAATAATTTAATATATTAAACTCTTTTGAGATACTTAAAAAGAAATATGCAAAATGTATATATTTATCAAATGTCCACTTTAGTAATTATTTTTGTTTATAGCGAAAAAGTTAAATCCTATGAGATCCATATGATTTTATTGGGTGTTAATACCTCACTAACTTTTTAAAAGGGTGAAGATGGTAAATCCATGTAAGATGGTATTTTGAGACCCCTAAATAATATTTATTCTGCATCAAAACAAAATTTCAGGCTTTTACCAAAAGTTTCTCCGTCTGTCTGTAGTTTTGTATTTCAAACCAGTAATATTGGTTCAATAGCAGAAAAACTTTCTAAACTCACAATGTTAAAATTCAAACAAAACTTCAAAATCGGCTAAATAATTTATTTTTTAACTTTTGATTTAACTTAATTTAACTTTATTATACACACCTATAGATTAAAAATCAAAGAGTACAGCTGCCAGTTTTTCTGCTTAATTAAGAAAAACGATTTTTATAAACGTAATATTATCTATTAATTAGTTAGAAATATATTTACAAATTCTGTTAATTTTAAAAATATTTGTCATAATTGAGTTCATACCAATAATTAAAATGAATATCCAGTCCAATTATGATGAATAATAAAATTTACAAATCTAAAACGTATAATGCAACATTATACGAAAAAAGTATGGAAGGGAAATTTTGCTGCAAATAACTTATCTGAAAAATCGTATAATATAATATAATATAATATAATATAATATAATATAATATAATATAATATAATATAATATAATATAATATAATATAATATAATATAATATAATATAATATAATATAATATAATATAATTACATAATTATAATTAATTATAATTAAAATCTAATATAATTACAAATGATAATAATTGAATTAATACAAATATAGATTTATAAGAATATTCAATTTTATATTGGCATTTGAAGGAAGAGTAAGTTGATCCTAGAAAAAATTCACAAAGACTCAATAAACACATTACATCATCTTAATTACCCTCCACCACTAATATTATGGAAAAAAAGCATGAGTAGAAGATATTGCAATATCTGTAAAATTTGTTACACATATTAAAAACATTTAGATAATTGTCTAAATTTCGATAGAACTGGCCCATTTTTAAAAACCCTTTAAGCTCAAAATTATATTGTGGGATTATGAGTGGATATAAGGAATTTTAATAGAATTGATTATATTTAAGAGTTTTAGAATCCATATTTCGGGATAGACCCTAATATGAGATCAGTACAATCTTACTTGTTCGAATTTATTACTGTTTTAGAAGATTATCTTCTAGATTGTGAACTACAAGATACACAGATTTTGGGGTGTATAAAAATTTTACATATGTTAGCCTTTAGCTGTTATTACATTGATGTGATTTTTTTGTACGGTAATTTAACACACAAAACTGCATGTCAGATATCGGTCTATAACTATTTTGTTAATATACCGATATAACTCATCAGCAGTTGTGGAGGTGGAGGGTATATAAATAAAAAAATGTTCTGATTATACGTAGGCTTTTATTTAAAACAACACAAAGAACACCTAGACGTATGTGCTATATAGAAGTAAGTAAGTAAGTAAGTAAGTAAGTAAGTAAGTAAGTAAGTATACTTCCTGTACTACAAACAAAACGCAATTAATAAGTTAAAAATAATGTTTAAATAACTTTTGATAAACTTAGTCAAATTTAACGAAAAGGAAAAATTACCTTATTTTATAAAAATTTTATTTTGGATGTTTAATTTTAGCAGCACTTAATTTATCATTTTTCGTATTAAATTATTGAACTTCACGAAATCGTCACTAATAAGACATTCAAATAATAAAGTGTGATTAAATCACAGCTTGAAGTAGCTAAAGTCTTTTAACCTTTCAAATATTGCTAAAATGTATTTTGGTTGTATCACCTTTTGCAAATATCAATAAATAAAATATTTTCAATATTTCTTATATAAAAATTCTAAAATAAATAACTCAAAAGTACTTTAATACGTACATACTTGGTTTTTATATTCAAGCATTAATATAAATTTCCGAACACACATACATATTTATGTTTAAAATATTGATAAATAAAAGATTGTTGTATCTTCAACCATTACACGTTGTGAAAAGGGTATATTAATTTTATCATTCCGTGTGTTCTTGCATCAAATCATAATCTCAGTCAATTTAGCAACGTCTGCCTGCCCGTCCGTTTGTCAGTCATCTGTCAGCCTGTCTGTTTGAAACATTCTCACGCCCAGATTATTTCTCCGAATTCAATGAAATTTAGCCACGTTTTTTCCAGGTACCCTTAGCAGTTTTTTGTTTAAAACCAGATTTATCGGTTCATAATAAAAAAAGTTATAGGCCGTTATTTAATACAACCTCAAAATATCCGAAAAATGTTACAGTTAACATACAGTTATATGCCCTTTATCATAGTACAAAATACAGTTATATGTCCTTTATCATAGTACAAAAAGTCAGCAAAATCGGCTCAATAAAAAATGCTATAGGCTGAAATATTATATTTGTTGTTACACCCCAAAATCTGTGTGTCATATGGGTCGCAGTTTGATGCAATTTAATTATAAACCCAAATAAACAAGATTTTTATTAATATCGGTCCATATTTTGATAAAGCTCACATAAAACGTTCCTTATCGAAAAACGGGTTTCAGCTTAAAAAAAAGACCGATTCCATGGGAGTTCGCCACGATGACTTTTCTAATTTTCTTAAATATATATTAATAATCTGACGAAAATCGACCCATATTCCCGAAAAACAGTTTTCAACTTATAAAAATTTTAAATAAAGATCAATTTTATTGAAATTCGACACAATTATTTTTCTAACTGTCTCAAATATATACTATTGATTTGACCAATATCGGTTCAAATTTGTCTATAGCTCTCATATAATGGCTTTGAGCTTATAAAACTCATATATAATATGAATCAATTTGATTTAAAATCGAGACGATTATTTTCCTAACAATGTTGAATATATGATACTTTTTTGGAGAATGTCGATCCTTTGTTTGCATTAGCTGCCATTAATTCTCGTTTTCGGGAAAAAGTTCTTAAATTTATAAGATTTTTGAACTTAAAAACAATTCTAAAGAAATTCGTCTTTATTATTGGTGGAGGGTATTTAATATTCGGCACAGCCGTATATAACATTCTTACTTGTTTTTTCTTAATTTCGATATAAATTAAGAAAAGAAACATTTTAAAGGAAATTGTTTGTAAAAGTAGCTTAAATACATACTTTTCTCTTTTACTCAAAACTTAAACATTAAGTTTTAAGTAAATATCCTTAAAAATAAACATCAACTTGAATTTAAAATCTTTTTCTATATATATGTAGTTTTTTTCAGTACGAAACTAAACTTAAAATATTTGAAATTTTTAAGAAATAAAAGTAAAATGCAGTCATGTGTGATTTATAGTATTTTAAGTTTAATATTTTCTTACTCTTCGTTGCTACTGCTGCTGTTGGTCTTGTCCTTTTAGTTTAGTGCAATTTTTTAAATCTGTCTATACATATAAAAAACAAGCTTGTACCCAGTGAGGTTTGCTACCCATGCTAAAGCGATTGAAGGTATCAATTTTATAGATAAGTGTTTGGGACGAACTTTAAAAACTAAAGATAATTTATAGAAAACATTTCAATTATATGTCGTAACTCCCCCTTCTTAAGAGTTTTATTTATTCTATTGGGGCAAAATCAAATCGCTTAAATATTTGGGTGTTCATTTATAATAAGTTTTTAAGTATCTGAAAAAAATATTCCAAAAAAATATTTTCTTCCAACTATTTTAGAGAACACTGTGAAAATATTAAGAGAATACGTTTAGCTGTCTATAGATATTTATACAAACAAAATATTTATAAAAACAAGTTTACATTGGATTTCATCTATATAGATAAATGTACAACATATTTTTTCTTAGTACTTTTTTGATTGTATAAAGTACTTTTTAAAAAATATAAGAGTTTGTATTGATGTTTTGTTATATTATCAACGTAATTTTATAAATATTTAAGTTCCTTTCATGATTTTGGGTTATACACAGTATTTTTAGAGGGCTGGATAAAAAGTATTTAATAAGAACAGTGTTATTTTTTTTTTAAGCCATTAACTGAATTTTTCGCAATATATATTTTGAATATGATTAATATGATTACAAAAGAAAGAAAAACCTTTCAGAAAGTCATAAGTCAACATTCCTAATACCATTTTGTACCTTGCAGGAAATATTACCATGGTAGTGATATTTACTTGAGATTTAACTTATTTTTCCTTATTCGATACAATAGATATCACCGATATGTTCTCCTTCAAGTGAAATTAGTACGAGCCAGCCGAAACAATAGACCGATCATGACGTCTAATTTAGATATTTTACCACCATTGTGACCTATGTTTTTTTCCAAGAAATTTACATTGACAGCTGCACATACAAATGGATATTATTAGAGTGATTCAGAAACTTGACTTCAAAGATATAACAATATTGAATAGAGTGGTCAGTTGTATAGTCGCACCTATTGGCTTCTCGTAGTGATATTGATTTACCGTTATCGGATGAGTTACACATTGACCTTACGCTTTTGATTATAAAGTATATAAAAGACTTAAGTCTTTAAGAAGGGACCATCCTACGTGAAAATATGTCGGAATTATCGTGCAATACCCTTATTTTAAAACTTAAAATCCCTACCATTAAAACTATAAAGGTACATACAACATAAAGGAGTCTTAAAAAATTTAGAAAGAAAAGTAAGGAACTTAAAATGCTATTAAACTTTGTTACAGCAATACTAACTACCAACGAAGTTAATTGAGAACAATAAGGAACGACAAGATGGAACAGGTTGAAAAATGTATCTTTGGGTGGTGAGCAGAACCACCACAAAGAAATGTTCAGATAAAAAAATACACTGAAAAACCCTTTGCAGCAAATTAGACAACTTCAAGGCAGATGAAAGTTTTAAAAAGTAGAAGTGTCTACATTTGTACGAAGTTTCAGCAACATTTAGACACATTTAGACTAAATATATCCCATAACTACTAATATAATAGCAGTTAGGGATATATTTAACTATAAATAGTTATGGGATATGTTTAGCTAAAAATGATAGGAAATTTAATTTTAATCTGATTACAAGTTTTGCAAAATTAAAAAAAAAAATTGTCTGAATTTCGAAGCTGTCGCAGATATTGATCTATAACTTCTTTGTTACTGGATCAATATTGCTGGTTTTAAACTGCTTTGGACAGTAATGAAACATTTGGACAAATTTTATTTAGTTTGAAAACAGACGGACAGTCAGATAGACATTAATAAATCTACTCTGATTTTAATATGATGCAATAATTTATATGTTTTAAATGATTCTTTATTGGCGTTACACACGAAATACAAAATTTAATACATCATGACTTGTGGAGTTGACACGTGCAGACATTGAAATCATAGTGGAATTCTAAGACAATATACCACTTTAGTACGGCAGACAAAAATGCCATTTCCAACGTGGTGGAATGTTATCAGAGATAAATTATGACAAGTTCTTCATTAAAAGAATCCAGTTACAGAGCTTAACACTACAAATCATAGGAACAATACCTCAAAGCAGAGTTGAAACAAACCCACATCTCTACGTCTACTTCCACTACTTTCTATAATATATTTCATCTACTATCACTTCTTTCTATAAGGAAAACATCGAAGAAAAGAGAAAAGCTCAAAATGGACTAAGGAATGTCAGTCAATCATTTTACACAAATGTACTCCAGCATGAAAACGCGGGAAGGTAAATGGAAACTGGTTAGTGTTAAACACCTTCGGAAATTAAATATATTTATCAAGGAATACCTCTGATAGTATTAAAATGGTACTTGAATGAAGTACTAAACACTCGAAAAGTTAATTAATGAATAAATGGCATCCAAATACCTTAAATATAGGACGGAATATAGGACAAACTTTAATATGTTTTGTCCTTAGCCCAAGAATAAACAACATCAAAATATCTTCAAAACTAAAATATTATATCGTAGCAGGAAAGGATTCTCTGTCATTAGATATAACTTAAATTTAAACTCCTATTGCCTCAAACATCCATGGTTGTGTAAGCTATTAAAATGCATGGAGTGCATAGTGTTTCCGCCTATAGAAAATTCTGAAAATTTTCCTGGTATTTGAGTTACCAACATAACATATGTGTATATTTTGCTTATTTTGAAAATATTTTTTTCAAATTTAAACCTTAAAATCATTTCATCCAGTTATTAAAATTAATGGGCTTGATAAATATGTGTAAATACTTAACAAACTTCGATTATGAGAAGCATTTTCTCTTTTGTGTTTATATAAGATTTTACAAGAAATTATAAACATGCCCTCGTTAATAAATAAAAATGTTGTCAATATTTATGTTTCTGTTTTTTTTTTTTCATTTTGATATAAAAGGCACGTCTTGCTTTATTTCTTTCCTTTGTTGCATATAAAATCCAAAATATCTCTTAAAAAATTCTAAAAGGTTTGTCCAATTTAGAGAATTGTTGTACTTGTTAGTTATAAGTAGATATTCTTTTAAATACTATTATTTCTAATAAATTTTATACTTGAACAGATTTTAGCTTTTAATATAATGAAAATTTCTATAGTTTTTTTTATTAAATAAATAAAATTATATTTTTACTCTGAAAATTGTTCATAATTCTAACAATAGACCTTAGTTGGATAGTTGCAAGGTCATATGAGATAATTGTAATTGAAATTCCCTATTTTTATATTTTCCATTACCATTTGTGATGAATGAAGATATAATAAGTTAATCGTTGTGTGCGTTATAAGTATTCTTTGTAGAAAGTTTATATAATTCTAAGGAAAAGAATCAGATTGTTATCTGTAATCATGGTAACAGTGTAGTTATGTTTATTTAAAAATGCTTTAACTATGAAAGCAAATAAGAAATTTATAGTTGGTCAAGCCCAACATTATAAAAACCTACATCATGTTTTTGGTAATACATTGATAGTATTGAACGATCCTCGTAAAACTTGCTTTTCCGGTTTATGCTTAAGAGAAGTGTACATTATTATGCTACTAATATCTAATAAAGATTTATGAATTTAAATTAATTTTGATCAAATGAAACAAGGATTAAGCGCTTCAATGTAATATTTGCAAGTGAAGTTGTACAGGAGCTATGAGAGCTATTTCACCGACCCCCATAATTTTACAAATGGTTTTAGAATATTTGATGACATTCTTTTGTTAAATTTCCTGTAAATCGTATTATATTTAGGAATTTTATGAACTTGAAGCACCATTTAGAGGGAAATCTTAATATGGGGGTTAGTTGAAATAATGCATCTATTATAATCCTTAATCCTAAATTAAGACAAGTGCCACCTTTCAACAAGATTATTTTAAAATTGTGTAGCTCATTACAGGGACTGATGAATGGACCGATATCGTTAAATTGTGGTGGTTAGGTCCATATGTTTGAATATGTCTATATGGTATGATATATTCTAAAGTAATATAAGGAGTCAACGTTTAAGAACTACTTTAATTCAAAACTAAAATATGTTCACTGGGAGAAGACTTAATTTGTTGAATTAACATTAAAAAATGGAACAGTGATGGAAGAGAACTGTAGTAGCAGAAATATAGCTTTGTCTATGGAAGGAGTTTTAGGGTTCCTTTTTTTTAGATTTTTAAACATTTTAAAGTGGACTGTAATTTTGTTCTCCTAAAACTCCTAAAAAATTCAACTAAATTAAGGCATCATGTGCTATTTTCCTCTATAATTTTCGTATTATACGGATTTTCGCAATTTCTTATATTCTTAATTAAATTCCTGATGTTATATTCTAATCAGGCTTAGTCTATTAACAAAAGTTATAAGCAAATATCTAAGACAATTTTAGAACTTATATAGAAATGTTTTCATCATCTAACAATAAGACAGAATTAGATTTGAACACATTAATTGGCTTCCATATAAGTGCACGTAGCTCCAACATAAGACCTTTTGCGGGAATATGTATTTTTTAGTACTTAATTATATCTCGAAACCGTATCTATATTAAGTTAACCACTTTAGCTTGCTATTAAGAAAATTTACAATATTTGTTTAGTAACAAAAAAACATAGACTGAAGCCTGTGACAACCCCAAAATTCAGGCGAAAAACTTTTCTATAGTTTTCAAAAAAACTTGATTTAATGGAAACTTCGCATAGCAAAAAGTGAAAAAATGTTAAAACTCTCGACGAATATCAATGGATTTTTTAAAATAGTTCCCATATTAAGCCTCTTCCTGGAAAAAGGTCTTATGATTATAACGCATCTGGATGTAAACTAACATTGTTGATAATAGGCACAATCATTTTTCTATCTGTTTTTTATAAATGATTAAAGTTGGTTATAGCCTCCACATATTATCTTATTTCGGAAAAGGGAGTTTTTTAAGCTTAGAAAATTCTGCACGATTACATTTTTAACCTGTTACTATATTGCCCACCACTATAAGTGGTGAAAAGGGTATATTAACTATGTCATTCCGTGTGTAATGCTAAGAGGAGTCACCTCAAACTCCATATTGAAAATATATTTCGCATTAGATCAAAATCTGTGTCGGCTTAGCTATTTGTGTCTGTCTGTCCGTTGTTGACACGCTCACATCCACAAGATATCTCAAACATAATTGATCTGAGAACTTTTCTTTGTATAATCAGTAAAATTAGTTCAGTATATTAAAACATATAAACCATAAAATTTGTTTCGACAAATTAAAATGAAATATTAAATGATATATAGTCCATTACTATTCCAAAAATTATCAAATCGGTTTGTTAGAAAAAAGTTATGGACAATAATATAATTAAGTTTAATGTTCATTTGTTGTTTCCTGTTATATATAAGAAAAACTTTTATATATTGTATATTACTGTGGTTATACATGTGAATATGTATGTATGTACGAAATATGATGTATTTCCTTCACACAAATTTGTATTGGAGGGTAATGAATAAGGCATAGCCGAATATATTACTATTTCATGTTTTCTTACTACCTTCAAGATATGAATTTATATAAGATCCTTAAACAGAATAGTGTTATAGGTTTAAATGGTTGGAGATATGGACTAGCTCCGTCAGATGGTTATCTAAAAGGGTTTAATATAATATAAAATAATTTAATTTATATTGATGGATGTACATGAAACTATAGCTCATGTCACAGGTCAATTCCCAGAGTATAATTACTTTTATAGTGTAATATCTTCAGTTAGTGCTAAATAATCTCAAATGATATTTAGCACTAATTATTCCAAATTAAATATCAAATTTTAAAACTTCTTAGACTTGGTTTTTTAAAAAAGCTTTTTTTATTTTATATTATTTTTTTATAATCAATAGTTTTTCCATAAGTAACCTACGTGCCTCAAATAAAATAAACCCCATTTGTAATGAAAAATAAAAATTACTTTTTCTTTCATATAATATTCCAAATATACAATTTTTTTGCAAATTTTAATCTTGTTATATAACAAGTACTCAAAAATATTAATCCACAATTTAAAAATCATCTTATTTGCATATAAATTTTCCTCTGATTATAATGACGTTTATTGAAATTAACATTTTATCTTGAAAATATTACGCCACTTGAGTGGCTCCCACAATGAAACTTAATTATATTTATAAAATGTATAATATTTAATTGATTCCTTTGTGTAATTGCAATTACGTTTATTTTATTTAAAATCATATAATTAACCTGGAGGCTTTTATCTTATATAAAGGCCAAATGAGAAAAAAGTAGGTGTAAAATACAATATGCGCATATTTAATTGTATGACACAAAAGGGAAAGTCAATGGGGGGAATTTAAATATTTTTCAAATATTTTTTTTCAGTTGTTAAAAATAAGAGTACCGTGATTTCTTAAGTAAGAGGAATTAAGTGTTAGTATTTGGTTTAATTCTAAAAGATTTTTTGAATTAAATAAATAAATTCCATTATTTAAAATGATATTTGAAAAAAAATTTAGATTTTTATAATTTTACTCAATTTAAATCCCAATGTTCTAAATAGTATGCTATTGGGTTAGAAAAAAGTATTTTCCATTTAAGAAAATCTTTTTATATTAAATTTACTTTCAAAGCCAAATTCCTACCGGCTCATATATATTCATTCTCATAAAAAATTGCAAAAAATATGTTATTTATCCCAGAGTTCTGAAAACTTGCACACAGCTAAACATTGAAATAATTATGGAAACCAAACAAATTTTGAAGAAAATCGGTTAAAGAATTCAAACATCTCCATATATCCTGAAAATAAAATCTAAAATATTTTCCATAATTTTGATCGAAAAAAAAGTGAAATTCTGCAATTATGACGTTTATAAAATTACAATTGTAAACAATATTTCTTTAAAATCGAAAGATGAATGATGGAACTTTTGAAACTTTATTAAAACATACTTTTCACTTACTTACTGTGTTATGTAAGTACTACAGGGAGTATACTTAATAAAATATATGTGAACATATACATTTATAACTCATACGTCTAAGTATTCTTTGTTTAAGGTTTAAGTAAAAGACTACGCATAATAACAACAAAGTTATCAAATATTACTTGGGTTAAAATTTTTAATAAAAAATAGGTGCTAAAAACTTTTTAGTCTCAGTCCTTTTAACATTAAAACAATTTTAAAGAATAAATTTCAGCAAATTATAACTCAAAATTGCTACCAAATTTTCGATTTTTATGATTTTTTTAATAATGGTGTGTTATGGTTAATTTCTATTTGAATTTAGTTACCTTTTTGCTCAAGGATTTAGGAGATACCATTTTCGAATTTTGAGGTTGTCTTTGATATCAGTATCTTCTTATTTTACCAATGTAATGATGGTTTTAAATAGCAAACTGCTTACGACAACAAGAAAGAAGTGGCCAAGTTTCACTGATGTCCAACAATTATTTTAGTCGTGAGACAAACGGATATAGCTAAAGTATATATACATTATGGAACCTATGGAGATTCCTACTTATCGTTACACATAAAATGACAAACTTAATATATCATCACCACTTGTGATGGTGGAGAGTGTAATACTTAACATCTTTTTGTTTGAATTTGATTTAAATTCCAATTATATATTCTAGTATTTTTGAAGTAAGTTTTTAAAATAAAACAAAAATAAAAAAATAAATACATAAACTTTAATTCTTTTCATATAAGAAAATTAAATGGCGATAAAAAGTCACAAGCGTATTTTCTTGTGTGTGAAATTAAGCAACTATTACTGTTGACATGAAGATAACGATGACTTTGCATCTGGTGAAATATTGTACCACATGCAATGTTGACTATATTGTGTAAAGATTTTAAGTGGAAATCTATGTTTAATGCGCAACATACTTAATTATAAGGGACAAATCACATATCAAACTATTTTATTTTTGCACTTGGTTAAAAATATTTTTTATTCGTATAATTATTTTAAATAACTAATATATTTCATACGCCATCATGTTATATGATAACACTACAAATTTGTTTCAAAACGATTTTTTAATTAAATTATTTATGAATCGCTAGAGATGTTTTCAAATTAATACCCAATTCCTGGTCAAGAAGTTTATTAATAAATCTCTTTAAAAGTTATGCTGTTTTGACTTTTATAAGATACATAAACATTTTATTAATTTTGAAATCAAAAACTCTTTTAAACCAAGTTTTCAAATCTCAAATTATTTAACTATACCTTCCTAAATGGTGTAATATTTGGTACATACATTGTCCTCATCGTAGGTAATTCTAGTACAAATTTTTATATGATATAAAATGCTGAAAATCCTACACATTTTATTAGAATCTTTTATTAATTTTACATTAATTGTATTAAGTCCAAGTTTATTTTTATTATACATATAGATAAATGGATTTAAATAACAGCTAACAAACGCTTATTTTTGCTCAAAATCGTCTTTATATATATTTTTATTCTCACTTCCTTGATTTCACTCTGCAAACGCAAAACAAAATGCTTCAAAATTTTAGATTTTATTTTATAATTTAAAACAAAAAATCAAAAATATCTCTAAATCTTATCACAATCTACGAAATATCTTATACCCTTACCCAATTATGTTTAAATAATGTAGCCA
Source organism: Cochliomyia hominivorax (assembly GCA_004302925.2). NCBI lineage: Eukaryota > Metazoa > Arthropoda > Insecta > Diptera > Calliphoridae > Cochliomyia > Cochliomyia hominivorax. The sequence continues at coordinate 32,419,922 of PYHX02000467.1, read as the reverse complement.
CTTTTTTGTTACAAAAATAATATGTTTAATTACGCCTGCTATGTAATGTTTGCTTTGTTTTGTATTATTTTTGCGCACAAAAATGACAATTATTGTATTACAAAGCACAAAACAACAACAATACTGCATTATTTCCGGCCTTACAAACAAACAAACATGTAGCCCTGAGTTAAAAATTCAAAAACACACACGAATACATATATTTAGTTATACGGCTCACTCACACCTAAAGAACAGTGTTTTTTTATTCTCACACACAGAAAACCGGAAACATAAAACAAAGTTTTGTTAGGATTATTTGTTTTATACAAACACATATATATTTATTTGTATATTGTTGTGACATTGTTGTTGCATTTGCTTTTATTATACCCTCCACCACCACAAATGGTGAAGAGGGTATATGAATTTCGTCATTCCGAATGCAACACTAAGAAGGATTTATCTCAGAACCCATTATGCACATATATTATTGGATCGGATTAAATATTTAGCCATGTCCATCTGTCTGTCTGTTGTTAACATGCTCAAATTCACCATTATTGACAGACCTTAAAATCGGTACAGTATATTCAAAGAATTACCCAGCTATCTTGGGCATTCTCTAAATTCAAGAAAAAATTTCTATTCAAATTTTCAATTATTATCGACAAATTATTTTCCATAATATTAGGCCGTATGTGCTTTATTTTATCCCAAAAATTATCAAAATCGGTTCAGTAGAAAAAAGTTTTAGCCAAAAATATAACTCATTAAGTCTTCCATGTTACATTTAATAAAATATTATATATATTGTATATGTCGTTGAGTGTATGTGTTTGAGTGTGAATGTACGAAAAATAATGTATTTCTTTACACGCATTATGGTGCAGGGTATTGAAAATTCGCTATAGCCGAATATAGAATTCTTACTTGTTTTTTATTATTTATTTTAACTAAACAGCTTTTATATGTAAAACAAAAAATAACATTAAGAACAAACAATTCAAACAGGCTCAACTTTTTTCTTTTTTGAATTTATAAATAAAATAAAACTTTCTATAAAAAACAACAACACAATGCAAAAGAAGAAGTGAAAAAATAATATTAGTTATGTTAATTACACAATACACTCATACTTTTTTCTAAACATACACATATGTGAGTTTGTTGGTATACAATTTAGTTTTTAAACAAATACAAAAATACTTTTGTATGTGTATTTTTATACTTAAAGTACAATATTAGTTTTATATTTATACAAAGAGTCAGACACACTCATTTATTTATTAAAAAAAAAGTTTAAAAAAATTAAAAAAAAAAAAAACGTTTCAAAATTTTGCTTGAATAATTTTGTTTGAAACTTTTTTTAGTTTGTTTTTACATAAAATTTGCCATCATATACAGTAATAATTTCTTTAATAAATAAAGTGTGAAAACTGAGAGAACTGTGGTTAAAATGGATTTAATGCATAATTTATTATAAGAACATTAAATGACAATTAATATTTGATATCTCCTGATCATAATAAGTTTGTCGTGACCCAAAAATCGCAAGATTCAATTCAATCACAGTAGGGTAAAACATAAGAGATGTATCATAAACTGACATTTTTTTTTTTGTGTTCAAACCTTTTTTTTGTACTCTCTGATCTATTTGCATTTTCTGCATTTTATTTGATTTATTATAGAATCCTCATTGCTTGTAATCTAAAGCTCCATGTTTTTGATTTTATTAGGATAGAACATACTGCATATTTCTGCACGCCAGTCTTTTTACGTCTTTTAATTTGGTTTAAATGTTGTAAATATCTTAGGAGAGAAAAATAATATTAACAGCATTATCGAAGTCCCCAAGTTTCCGTGAGAGACTCTATGTAGTTCAACTTCTCTCTGCATAGATTTATTTCATTATATCACCCGGTACAGTTATGAATAGCTGACTATTCTGACTATGGTTAAGAACTAAAATTTTACAACCTTGATACCTATTACCTTCTAGAGTACTTCTTTTCGTAACAATGCTTTTCATATGATGCAAAAGATTCCCTTGAAATTTATGAATATTTAGCACACCTGTGAATAGATAATTCTTTTATAATACGTAGGAGGTTAGACTTGTATATGCAGCCTCTGCTTTGGTAAATTGTATATAACTTCTCTTTCCCCAAAAAAAACAAAAAAGAAAAAAGTCCTCCGAAAAAAATTGATTTCCTGAATTATGACTTACTTCCTTGTAGCAAATGAGCAGCAAATAAACTGTATATATTATATATATTGAGCCATGATCTTCTCCCATGACAGAGAATAGGATGCTTAATGACATTCGTCTTATAATCCAGAACGTATTCCTTGCAAATACCATTTGCTTCGCGTAATTCAAAATTACCTTATTTATAGACGCTTTATTTCATTAAATATCAGAAATTGATTTAATTCATTCTTTACCAGAAGAATAAAGCACTTATTTTAATGCTTTATCTATATGCTACCAAAAATATGAAAAACGGTAATAGAAGCTATTTTGATAAATGTATTAACTCATTTTACCTACAGTACTATAGATGGCTGGTTAGAAAAAAAATGTTCTGCTACAACTTTTAAACATAAAATTCGACACAGCTGCTTAGCTGTCCAACCTTGTGAACAAAATGCAGGTCACAGTTTTAAAGATATCTTTGTGAAGTTAGGAACGTAAGCTAAGGATGATGCCCATAGAAATTGCTGATGATGGGTTTATTTTTTCATCTATTTCCAATATAATTGTGTCTCCCGGAATGGAGTTTAAAAATTTACAAATATAACATTATTTTACAAATTTGACCAAATTTAATCGTATCACATAAAAAACGATGTGCCAAATGATGATCGTTTAAATATTTCTCATAGGTCCTTTTAAAATATCACTTTTAAAGGGCTTCATCTCACATATGACTTGGTTTGGGATTAATTTTAAATAACTAAATGAACGGTATACAAAGAAAAATTTTGCTTATATTATAATAATGCTTGCAATTATTATATTCGATAACGGAGAAGCGGTCGAATATATACGATTTACTGAAAAAAACAATCGGCTCATTTTAAAATTATTATTATCATAATAAACTTAAATTTTTAAAATTACTTTCGTTATGACGGACTTTTCATTCTTATGTAAAATAAATTGGTATTAATACTAAATTTTTTATAAATGAAGACAAAAATATTGAGGCAGTTCTTAACAGCAGAAAAGACAATATATTTGATTATAGTAAAGATATATAGACGTTTTATTCCTTTCTTAAATAGGTAATTTAAGATGGTAAAATAATGCTTGAGAATGTTCTTAAAAAATAGTGCACGACTCTCACGTCAAAGTTTTCCACAGTCGCCTCAATAAATTTTAAATTTCGAATGACAATTTCACCCAGTTTTGTTACACCATCCACTACCACAAGTGGTGAAGAGAAGAAAGAATTATCTTAGACCCCATAATGAATATATATTCTTGCACCAAATTTAAATTTGAGTCGAGTTAGCTATGTCCGTCTGTCTGTCTTTCTGTTGTTTGTACGCTCACATCCTTAGTAATTGACAGGAAGTAAGATTTGGCTATAGTGTTTGCTATAGTCCTGAAAAGTTTCCTATTTAAAACCGGCGATAACAGTTTAGTTTATTAAGAGATATAGACTGATATTTTAATACGTCTGTGAGTGTATGTATGAGTGTGTATATATGAAACATAATGTTTTTACTTCAAAATATATCATTCTTAATTGTTTTCACTTTAATTCTTTCTCTCATTACAACAAAATATAAAACTTTTGTTGAAAACAAGAATTTTGTTCAAAAATATCGTCAAAAGACATCTTGTGTATATAATTTCTTATATGGAATATATGTAGAATTTGCATAAATTAAGCTTTAATTACTTAAATATACAATTAAATATAAAAGAAGTGGTATAAATTTGTAGAGCTTTCAGAAAATAAAAAATAATCGATTTTTTCATCCCAGTAATTAGAGAAAATATTAAAAAGGTCATGTACCCATACATGATTCTATATTTCTATTAAGTATGTAATTTGCCTAACACCTAAATATTTGTTCTTTTAATTATTATTACCCTTTTCAACAGCAAAATAAAAAAATAATGGATTTTTTCCTTAAAACCACAGTAAAGCGATAAACTTTTGTGAATAATTACAAAACTCCATGTTTTTTTTATATAAAGCAAAGAGGACAGTTGAAGTCGACTATATAGTATATTATTTAGTGTTTGATTATATGTTATGACTAAATCTTTGTAGAATATGCGATTTATGATATATTTAATAATATATTTAAAACATATATTTAAAAAATTTTTGGTGAAATAATTTTTATGGAACTTGAAAGAAATTATTGGTCGATTTACACAAATATTTTTAAATTTATTTCGTTGTGGCATTATGTCCCTGAAGAAAAAAATGATTAACTGTAGTTTTCCCATCCTTGGTTATTTTAAGCAATATATGCAATTTTAGATCTCGATTGAGGAGTTAATTTTGATAGTGTTATCCTTTAAAAAAAAATTCTGATATCTCTTAAAAGTTAGAAACTTAAGTATTCAGAATGGTCTAAAAATAGTAACATCCAGATTGAAAATAGTAAGTTCAAAAATTCTTTATTAAAATTTAACATTTTGGCTTAAAGATACCACATTTGCAAGTAAAAAATTGTTTTCTTTAAATGATCAATCTAAAGCTGAGCGAAAGATTTGAGATTTGCCGATATTTGTATGGAAACAAACCACTGTTCATAGGATCTTATTACAGAGAGTTCAATATATTAAAATGGATGGTTTTATATGCGATTTTTTAGCAGACCTAGAGATAATCTTTCTGTAAGTTTCTTCCTTTTTGTCTGACTAGGCATCCTGCTATTCTGGTAAACATAACCTTAGGCGATACAAGAACAACAATGTGGAATTTGGGCGAATCATTCAAAATTTGGCAGGCTTTAAAAGGGGATTGCCTACCTGTTCCGGCAAAATGTTAAAAATGTTGATTTAAACTATAAAAATATATATACTTTTTTGTTAAAAAAAATTGTTATAATAATACAACTGTAAATAGTGTTAAAAATTTTTCGTTCTCACTCCTTAATTAAATTTTTACACACAGACAATATTCGAAATATGTATTTTTTGTATTTAAGCGTTAAATTTCAATGAGTATGATCAGACAGATATAAGGATATTATAAGACCAACTCATTAGTTCAAAATATTCTCTAAATATATCGAATAAAAATGCGGTACCCTTAATATCCAATATGCTGTAGGGCTTAAAAATCTATGAGTATATGTACATATAAGAGTAGATTTTATTCATTTACTTCATATAAGTATTTTTTACATTTAAACACAAACAGAAAATAAATGTATGTGCATACATATGTACGCAAGTGTATACAAATATGTCTATACAATCATTTATTAAAATCTATGTATATATTTGTACAAATGTGTGGCTGCTAGTGAAAAGTTTGCTTCGTTGCTTTCAACTTAAATTGACAAAAGTATTAAAAATAATTTATTTAAAGGTAGCTCTGTGTAAAAGGCATACATGTTTTATATACATATGTATATGTGTAAATTTTTAAGGTATTTTTTTTGTTTTTATACTCTCTACCACCATAAGTAGTGATGAGGGTATATTAAATTTTTCATTAATTTTGTAACAACAAGAAGAACTCCAACTCCTTAAAGTATATATATTCTTGCAAACAATCAAAATCTCTTCTAATGCGTCAAGAATAATTAACTCCGAATTCATTGAAATTCGACTACATATTTTTTTGTTATTCTGAACAGTTTCCTGTTTAAAAGCTTATAAAACAATTAAATAAAAACCGATTCTATTGGAATTCGGCACAAAAATTTTTTGTAAATATCTTAAATGTATCTTATTAATACGGACAATTTTGGTCCATATTTTGCTGTAGCTCCCACATCAGGGTATTTCCTGGAACATATTCTTGAGATACTAGTAAATAATGGCCAATTCTGTTGAAATTCGACACATTTTATTTTCGATCTGTCTTTAATATAAGTTATTAATTTGGGCTATCTCGGTCCATATATTGTTACAGTTCCCATATAAAGCCTATTCTCTTCGAAATGTCTTCAACACTAGTTATTGATCTGACCAATATCGGTCAATATTTTGCTATACTTCCCAAAACGAAAGTAAGCTTGTAAAATTATTATATGAAAATGAATCAATTTAATTTAAAATCGTCGTGATTATTATGGTGGACGGTATTAATGATTCGGCATAGCCGAAGAGAGTATTCTTGTTTCTTTCTTTTATCATATTTATCGGTGTTTATTTGTTTGTTCGTTTCATTTGTAGGTGTAGTTGTAGCTTATTTTTACATCGAGCGTAAAATACATGGTGTATGTAATTGGTTTAACATATTTACCTTTCCCACACAAACAAAGAAGCAATCTTTTTTTTTTTTTTTTTTCTTAACTTCCCATTTTTATTTTTAATTTAAAAACTTTGTTATCCTAAAAGGTTGATCAAATAATCAGCCATGTAAATGGTTTTCCTTTAAAATAAAAAATGAACAAAAATGAGGAAATAAAAAAAACAAACAACACAAAATAAAAAATAAACTCAAGGATTTTACGATTTAGTCAGTGTATTAAGCTACCGAGTGTATAACCAACAATAAATTGACTAGCTTGTGGATATGTTCGTGTTTATTTTTCGTGGGAAAAATATAATGATTTATTTAGTGCTTTATTTTGTTTAAAACAGTTTGAAAATAAAAAAATAACAAAAATTTAAAGGTAAAGGGAAATAATGTTGAATGTTGTTTTAAACAGGAAGTTATACAAACGCAAAAAAAGGTTCAAGTGGATAAAAAAGCAGGTGATATATAAAAAAAACATTTTAATTAGGGAAACGGTAAAAAATGACCTACGTAACATAACACCTATATTGGAAGTATTTATTAATTATCGTTCTTAAATATACATGTTTGTAAATACACTACAACTAATACAAGACGAGTTCAACATAAATTAATTTATTACACATAAAATGGAAATATTTTAAATACTTAAATTTATAACGCTAAAAAAAATAATATCGACGCACAGTGATTCGTTACCATACAAATTTTGCAAAAATAGTATATTTGTTTCAGAGTTCTGAAAAATTACACATATCTATTGATTCAAATAATTAAGAAAAAAAAATCAAGTTGAAAAATCGATTCAAGAATTCCGAAACCTCCCATATGTTCATAAGAGATATTTTAGATTTTCGAAAAAAATTGAAATTTTGTTAATATAACTTTTAAATAGTTACAATTTTATACTACATATATATAATTCTATTATCGTAAGAAGGATTTTAAATGTAATATTTATCATTTTCCTTTGTGAAGATTTTGATCCTGCCAAAATTCATTAAATTTAGCGAATCATTTCAAAAGTTATTTAAATATTACTCTTTGTATGTATAGTACAAGGATTATACTTAATATAGAAGGTGTTTATATACATATTTAGGTGTTCTCAGTTTATGTTTGTTATTCCATGTGTAACGCTAAGCAGGAATAATTTTAGACCTCATAATGCATATATATTCTTGACAATCAAAATCAAAATAATAAACAGATCTTAATATAATTTGGTTTGACTATTTTCCTATATAAAACTAGTCAAATAGGTCTAGTTTATTGAAAGACAAAGACCGACATCTGAGTCACTGAGACTATTAATGGAATTTATGAGTTAATAAGCCTTTTTTAAATATTTTAAAAATCTAAAAAAGTGGCGATAAAATTTGATGCATTGGAAGTCCTAAAATATTTTATTTGCTTACTACGTTAATACTTGGAACGTATACTTAATATAACTTATTGATGTAACTCATAGGCACATACACGTAAAAATATTTCAACCATCGCTAAACCGTTCAAAACAGAATTAATTTTTGTGTCCGTCCATCTGTGAACAATGTAATGACTGTAATTTCAAAGATGTCATTATTTTGGTTCAAGAACAATGTCTATTGAAACTGGTGATAATGGCTTCATTATAAGACCATGCTTCACACAAATGTTCACACCGAATTAGGTTTTAAGTGCAAAGTTCTAAAGATAAACGATTTAAAAGTAACTTTTATCAAAATAGTTTAATGATATTTTTAACGATATTCGTCGAACGTTCCTCTTTCAAATATCACTTTGATGTACTAAAATCTCAAATATGTATTAATGTTGTAATAATATTTGGTTAAATAAGGATAAGGAAAATTTTATGTTCAAAATGTTACAAGGATCGCTTCATAATTTCCTATTGCCTCAATGTTACCCAGCAGAAAACACAATTTAAAACGCGTGAATACCACATAAACGTTGGTACCACAAAATTGTAAAGCACTTTTAAGCATAAATTAGAAAACCAATTTATACGAGGGTCGTAAGTAATAGTAGCTATCATTAATAACCAACAATGTGGTGTAAATTATTATATAATCATAATATCTTTTATTTCTTATTTGTTATGTATTAACTTAGTAATCGAAGCGTATACTTAATTTTTCATAAATAATGTAACTCATACGTAACTTTGCAAAGAACAGAAAGTTTTTATGATATTTTATACAAAAATATATTGCTTAGTAAAATCTTTTGCTCAGAACTATACGATATGGCCCATTTAATGTACAAATGAATGTATTGAAAATTTTTTTAAAAGACCACTAGGGAATGCGATTCATACCTCCCTAACCGATATCTGGATGACCTTTTAATAACAGTATTTTTTTTCTTTATTGGTTTCGGTATTGGCTGGACACTGTATTTTGGCAAACATGCTAGAAGAATTGGGCTTGCCTTTAATGACATTTGCAAAAGCTGCCATGATAAGATGGAGAAGGAGACTGTTTTTCATCTTCTGTGTTTATGTCCAGCACGGAGATGCATTCGAGAGACTACTCTTGAAGCTAACACTCTCTTGCAGGATCTTTGTAACTTGAAATTATGATCACTCTCCACTTTCTTTTAGGATATGCTGGTTAGACGCAACTCAGTGGTGTAATCTGTTGCAAATTGTAATACTTCCGGTTAACAAAAAGGTATCATTGAATTTTCTGCACCCAAGCAAGATGTCCATAGAACACTACCGTAGAAATAATATTGTTTTTAGATTTATTTCTATAATCATGTAAAGGTCTGTTTTTAATGATATGTTATCTAGATTTTTGCCTCATTTAATTTATTTTTCATAGCAGCAACTATATAACAGATAAATTAATAACTGAACCTAATATAATTGTATAAAACCCTCTATTTATTAAAATTATAATACTTCAATAATCCTTTTTCTCTTAGGTATTTAATCACTTTTTTTGTACATTTTTAATAACACAATTTATAATATAAATATAGTCATTCCCTAGAAATATGTCTATATTTTTTTGTATGTATAAAATAAATTACATTTTAATCTTTTACATTATTTATATTTATTTCCCAACTGTCTTAAATCTATTGCATTCAATCATTGTAGACTAGAATGTGAATTATAAAAAAGTTATAATATTAATTTTTCATACAGATTACAAAATGTAAAATGGTAGAGTTTTTATTGACATGTAAATAAGTTATATAAATGTCTGGACAGTGTTTGGTAATAATAGAAGATCAGTGTTTCAATAATTTTTGCAATATTTTGACAGGTCAAAAATATTACACCGACAGGCTGATACAAAAAGTTTGGAGGAAGTAGAATATTCCAGTAAAATACTATAAAACGAAAATGTTAAAATTGGATCTTAAGATTTTTTAAATTCAATAACCATACGATACTAATATTCATGTGAGGTATTCATTAATTACGGTGATTTTCGGAGTTAGGTAGTTATATGAGAAATAGAAGAAAGTAAAACCCTCATAAACTATAACACAGACTTATGCACTTTATTGTGGTTTCCAGAAAGAGATCTGTGTGATTGCTACATTCATTTGTAGACTGACCTTCTTGAAGTTTGGCGTAGGAATTTGTTTTATAGTGATACAAGACTTATTTATTTATTTATTTATTTATTTATTTATTTATTTGCTTATTTATTTACTTATTCATTTTATAATGAATTGAAAATTTTTTTTATAATGAATTGAGATGCCTCTAGAGTTATGTTACTACGGACTATGAACAAACAGCAGACCAGACCTTATGAAATGGATTCTCATGCCAATACAAAATTAAGGGTAGTAATATTTTTCCAGCAAACATTTTCAAAAAACAAACTTGAATTTTTCCTAAATTTTGTTCATAGTGTAAATTTTTATTACATCCTCTACAACTACAAGTATGTTACGATATGAAGAAATCATTTAGGACCCTATAAAATACTTAACTAATATCTGTCTCTTCGTCTATTTGTCTGTTGGAAATATCCTCACGTCTAAACGTTACTTCTCTTTCCGGAAAACAGTTTTGAATTTATAAAATTGAAGACCAATTTTATTGAAGTTCCTCACAATAATTTTTCTTATTTTCTTCAATGCTAATAACTAATTTGACACGTATCGGTCTATATTTTGATATAGCTAGAATTTTAGGCCCCTTCCCGAAATACTTTTCTAAGCTCTTAAATTTAGATATATTAAAAATCTCCAGCTATCTTGAATTTCTGTTAATAATTTGACCAAAATCGGATCATATTTTCATAAAGCTTTTATATAAGGTCCCCTACTTGATAACGGTGTTGAGGTTAAAAACTCTAATATTGATAATTGTCACGATTAAATGTCTAAAATTCTTCAATGCATATTACATTATTCTTCAATGCATATCACTTGATGAATATCGGCCCATATTTTGCTATGACTTTCTTTTAAGGTACATTTCCGGAAAAGGGTTTAAGCTTATAAGGCTAAAATTGTATTGACAATTTATGGAGTATTTTTTATTAATAAATATATGTGTTTAGTATGGCAATTACCGGACTAAAAAGTTCTAAAATATGATTTAATTCTATGGAAAATATGGACCAATATAATAATTCCTTTTAGTTTTATATGAAGCCATTTCAATTAACGCAATCGTTAGCAAAATGTAAGTGATATTTAAATGTCGGCACAAACGGATATATCATTCTTATTTGTATTGAAGTAACCTTTTTATGTGACTTTTTAAAAATTCTCAACCAGATGGATATTAGGCGTTATATGAGTTGTTCCGAGGCACGATGAAAAGTGAGTTCCCATGATATCAAGGAAACTACACTGAGCACATTAAGGAGATAATAAGACAAAAAACTTATATATTTTAAAAATTTATATAATATTAATATGTAAATACTTTAAAATATTTATTAAAATTCTTTAACTTATATCCCTTACTGTATTAAGAGTGTTGCTGCATTTAAATGGGTTTTGTTTCTTATATCATTTTATTCCAAAAAATCAGACATATGAATTTCTTAAAAAAGATATTTAATTGTATGTTATTCTCAATTTGCTATGAAACTAGGAAAAACATGTAAAAATTCTATAGTCGGTCGAGTCTGACTATGTAATACCCTACATCAAAAAATTGGCTGTGAATAGTAGTTTCGAAATATTAATGATTCACCATCGTATAATTTTATTTTCTGATTCATTCATTAACTTTCATTAATGTGAATTTTTGGAGTTTAAAAAAAATTTCTAGGGGTTTTATGGGACCTAAAAGAATTTTTGGACCGAGCCTCGTATAATTTTGCACATTGTCGTTTGCTTATATTTATTTTAATTTGATCAGTTATTATTATGATATTAAAGAATATGTGTTAATTATGCCCTTCAAAATGATATTTGGAATGGAACTTGTAAGGAACCTATCGCATACATCGGCGCATCGTTTTAGAATATCATAAGACTTACTTTTGCCAAATGTCTTTAAAATCGCTTTATATTTTGCGCTTTTATGAGTTCAAAACCTCATTCTGGGAGGACAGTTGTATAAGAGTTACTCAAAATATTCAGCACAAACGCATAATACCAAAACTACCTAAGGTGCTGTAAGGTATTACTTAGATAATACATTTCTTTAAAAATGTATTCTTTCTAATTCCCCTGCTTACCAATCAGTAGTTTGTAGTTTGTGTATTTCCAAACACATAACAATTTATAAACAAAAAATATTCCAAGTTTTGATAGAATATTGTGAAATATTACAAAATCTGAGAAAGTAATTCAAATACATTTTCTATTTGAACATGAACAAACATGAGTGCAAACAATTTTGAAAAGTTGCACATGTATAATAGTTATTCAGCAAAAGGTCTTAAATTACAAATTTAAAAAAGTCAAGAGAAAAATAAATTTATGGATAAGCATTCTTTATATATCCTTCCATTTTTTATTTTAGAATCTTTTATATTAACTTTAAAGATACTTTTATAATGTTAAAAATAATAATCTTTTAATTTGCTGTAAAGATTTTTGTTATTATTGCCAGATAATCCTTTTATCCATGGCAAGCAGGCTGGTATTTCATGAGTATTGCAAGATTATTTATTGCATTATAATTTCAAATACATCATTTTGATCATTTTTTTAAATTAATAGCAATTTTGTATATTTGAAAGTGCAATATTCTAAAATTGAGATAGAAAAAATCTTAACATATTTGGGACTCAAAAATAAGGAAAGCATATACAAATATATTCCTTTGGTCTTAACTTCTTTTTAGCAATTAATTTAATTTCTGTAATAAATAACTGTATATAAATAACATTTATATAACTGTAATAAATAGCATGTTTCCATTTCCTCAATTGCAGATCGCGAATATATTCATAATAATTTTCCAATATTAATGAATGAATTTATGCACTTGTAGTAACTTTTTTGAAATAACAATTAGAATTTAATAATTTGATTATATATATCAGAAATAATCCACTCAAATTTTATTGAAATTAATTATTTACATGTTTCACTGGGCGTATACTTAATAAAATTTTCAAGATATAACTCATACGTAATCATGTTGTGTAGGCAATTATTTGAGAACTTTTTTTAAATGTTGAAAAATTTGGATTTCAAGCGCAATACAATATCTTCTATATAATTTTGAAAACTTTATTAATTACCTGATTCTTTGTCTTAATGACATAAATAAAGTTATAATCTTATGCTTAATATTTTCCGATATTAGGGAAATAATTTTTAATCTTGTGGTATATTTTCTTTAACAATTTCATTTTAATACTTATCTTATATATAACAAATAATCCTCTCAAATTTTATTAAAATTCGTTGTTTTTAGTATTGTTGCGTATAATTAATAATTTTTTTTATAACTCATACGCATCCGTATTCATGATTTATAGTTTTGGTGATATCAATACTTATTACAAAAAATCCTATCAAAATTAATTAAAATAAGTTGTTTATTATGATATTGCACTGGGCGTATACTTAATAATATTAAAAAATATAACTCATTCGCATCCATGTTACTTTATTTATAGTTTTGACGAAATCCAACAAATAATAATAATTTCGTAAGTAACTATCAAAGTTTCGATAAAACTTTTAATTTCTTAAATGTATTCTATAACCCGAATACCCCTTGTTACGCTATTAGTAAGATAATTTCATATTAAACAAAAAATTTTCGAAAAATTGTTATTTTGGAAAAAGCTTTCTATACTTTTTTGTATCTGATTAATTTCGAAAATTGCCGAATCGATATATGTACTTTCGAAAAACATCAATCGCATTTAACATTATTTCAAATTTCTCAAGCGTTCTTTTTAGTTTCCGAAAGGAAGCAATACCACAATGAAAAAACCTACGCTATATTTTGGGCTTCATTCATGAAAATTAGGAATTCAAATTTTTCATAAAAATAAAGATTTTTCAAGTTTATATAAAATTTGGCAGCTGTTCTTTTCTTATTAATTATAAGCAAAATGTTATGGAACTGAACTTAAGAGCATTTTTATTTGTTTGGAAAAATATTATCTTTGTAATATAACGTTTTTCAAATATCTTACAACAAAGTGGCAGCAGTTATTTTATTTTTATTTATAAATTAATTTTTTTATTTAGTAATTATTATTAAAATAAAAGATGCGTTTTTCTCTTTTTTAGCAAAATTCTCTAAAATTTACATATCTTCGAAAAAAAAAATCAGCAAAAAGCCCTCATTAATGTTGGCATTGGTTTTTCATTAATTTTTTCATTACGTTATTTTTTCTTAATAATGGAATTTAAAATGTCAGAAACGATAAAAAAGAATTATTTTTCCCTATTAAAAATATGTATATACGAAGTTTGCTTAGTTAGAACTTTTAAATTATATGATTACAATTTTAACACTTTTTAATCGTTGAAGGAGTACAAGCTTGTAGCTATTCAGAAGAAAATTGGATGAACACACAAAATCGTACATTTTCAGATTTACTTTTCAGTTGTCAAAAATTCATTTACGATATGTTAGAAAATAAATTTTACATATAAGACATTCCTTATAAATCTCCTCAAAATATACGATCACAGCTTGTGAAAAACAAAATAATTTTTATATATTTGTTGCCATCTCATTTCATAAACCAGAATATTAAAAAAACGTTTATATTCATATTTGTTGGTTTGTACAAAAATAGTTTTATATAAAAAAATCATACTTTTTTGGTATCAAATAAAGCAATTATTTAAATATATAATTTGGAAATAAAATTGAAAATATTAAAATATATTTTTATTGTACATGTAAATTGATATCAATATATTTGAATATATTTAAATATAGTTGAAAGTATATTTATACATATAATTAAAATTCATAGAGCTATTACGAATATGTAATGAACATTTTAAAATTATATAGTTTATATAAAATTATAAAAAATTATTTTATTTTAATTGCTAAAATTATAAGCAATAAGTGCCTTTTGTTTGATAAAGTTTTATGCAAATAAACTAATTGATCACATTTTTAATAAAAACAAATATAAAAAATAAATAAATAAAAAATTAGGCATTTAAGTGAAATAATAGTATTTAATTAAAGGCAATATACCCTACAAATCTTTTAGATTTACTTCATATTTCTTCACTTTACCGAAGAAAATAAAGGTCATTCTGGAATACACTTATTTGAAGGGCTTGTTTAGAGCCCTGCCTTATCATTTTAAATAATAAAAAATTTCCAATTAATAAAACTTTTAGGTCAGAATATCTTTTTATTTTTATTCAATGGATGTTTATTCCATTTAATTTGGAGCAGCATTTATTGTGAAATGAACTCATGTTTCTTACTACAGCTGTTTCACAACGAAGGTAATATTGGAAAATTTAATATAATTTAATATGGTTTTTCATAGATGGAAATCTCGAATATGTGGATTGTTTGAAAATTTTCTAAGAGATATCGGAAAAAGAAAAGATGCAGGCAAATGCAGGTGAAACCAAAATCAAACTGAAATGCCAACAAAGAATTAAATACACAAGGTGAAAAAAAAAACTTCTTACAACAACTACAACTTAAGGAAATAAAGAAAATTTTATGGAAATCATGGAAATATATCACAGCAACATACAATCGAGTTGCAGCGGAATGATTAGGTGTAGTACAACCATAGAGAAAAACTTAAATGACAGGTTATATTTGGAATATGATTTCACATAAAAGGGAACTCCAACTATAGCTAAACAGCAACAATATTTTGAGACAGCATTACAACAACTGGAAAAACTAGTAAAGAAAGCTGCAGAAACAAAGGATGTTGCTAGAGCGGCATGCAACGGCAGCAGAAAAAGCAATAGCAATATGGAAATATGAAAAATAACACCAAATGATTAACTGTCTTACCAATAACTTATGTACATATATATTATTTATTTTGAATACGATCTGTGCTTACTGTTCACAGACTTCAAGAAAGCCTTCGACACCAACAGACGAAGCACCATTTAGAAGAAAAGGAGAATACTTAGCTCATACTTAATCACAACGGCAATACCAGTCAGCCATTAAACAAATGCCGGAATGAAAAGGATTCAAATATTCACCATCGTGCAGAATAATATAATGAGCGAAGTCTCCTCAGAGGGAAAAGGACTCATATGGAGTTTCTCATGTCAACTAGAGGATTTGGATTATGCAGATAATATTTGTCTAAATAATTTCAAGCGCAATGTTAGCCTTTAGATAAGTACAGATGATATCATACTTCAAGCTCAATCAGACGAATATCTACGTATCCGGCTTTTTAACTGGATGGTTTCATGACTATAAATGGGGGTGCCAATGCAGGCAAGAATAAGTGCTCTACAATGGGAGGGAAAGCTGCACTTGGGTTACTGCAGTCAATATAAAGATGCGCACAAATATCCACACAAACAAAACTTAGAATATTCAAAGTAAGTGTAAAATCTACACCAAAATGAACGCAAGAAGGTGGAGACTCGATACTCCCAGATCTATGATAACGCAATCGTATGTGGAAAAACGAAAAAAATGTTGCAAACCATATAAAACGGAAATGATTTTTGGAAAACATATGCTCCCAGGAGGAGTAATGGAAAGAATTCCTTTCATATTTAGAGAGTTATAATTATGAGCATAAGAAGACGAGAGAGAGAGAGAATTTATGGATGAAAAACTAGTTTCAAAAACTATTCCAATGATATAAAACTCTCAGAAGTTCATTGATTGTAAAATAATTTTTCTCGATACATACACTTTTAGCGAATAATTAAGATCTTCGATGCCGGTCTTTAAAAAAATATATTATTTTTTTGAATACATAATAGAATACATTAATTTCTTTCCTTCCCAAGTTAACAAAAGTCTAATTTGATTTGATATAATAATAGTATTTCAAGGATTTTTAAAACTATTATTGAATATAGCATAATATTGATATTTAAAATTCTTATCAATTAAACCTTAATTTATGTATTCAATCGAGCATTATAAAATTTACCATTTACTTGTTATAAAAAAAGATCTTAATAATCTCAACAATTTATAGTTTTCCACAAAATTAAATTTAATTTCATTTTTATTTACTAAATCTCTTAAGAGTTTTAATTTCCCTTTTGATAGCAAAAACCAAAATATATATAAAAATACATTTAACGAAATAGGAAAATACCACAAAATAAACCTATATTTACATAAAATAACAACAAAAACAACAACATTTAGAAATATAATAATTATAGTTATTCATAGAAATCTTATAATATATTTACGAATCTGTAAATGAATTCATTATATCCTTTTTACCATTTTCCTTTTAGCAAAAAAAAAAAACAAAAAACCTCAACCATCAAAGAAAACACAAATTGCTCTGCTATAAATGTAGCAATAAATGAAATTGAAATATTTAGCAAAACTGACTGACACCTACTGATATCATTTTGTAAATATATCTATGACCTCAATAATAAACAATTACTAGTTCATTACTTAGCAAAATTAGTTAGAGTGCAAAAAATGTAGCAACAACAACAAAAACGAGGAAGGATTAAAAGCATATGGTTTAATTAAAATCGAATAAGAAGAACTGAAAGCCTAGAAATTTAATGGCAATAATGGTTTTTGGATTTTAATTGATAAATTATTGCAAAACCAAAACCAAAGTATATTCAAGCAAATAATTTTATATTTATGAACGTTTATATGGTTAGAACTTATTTTAACTGATTAAGGATTCTATAGATTTATAAGTGATGGAGACTTTTATCATAACTCTGTTATAGTGGGGCAAAATTAAGTATTTTTTAAATAACTTCCAATATCAAGATATTTATGTATGATATCATAAGTATATATTCTAAGAGTATAAGAATAGTGACTATATAGCTAACTTTATGGACTTTAAAAAGCAGAGTATTTTTTTAAGAAGGTTCTGAATTTCTTTTAGAAAAGAACATTGTCCAACTTGCATTAAAACTGAAAGTCACACCAACTAAATTTTCAAACTCAATTACATTTGGTCCTATAAGAATTTAGGAAGGATATTTGAAAACAATATTTGCATCGCAATCTATATAATTGGTCTATATAAACTCATAAATATTCCGGGAAAGAGAGCTAGGTAAAATAATTTTCCCAATATAATCTTGTTTTTTCGGTTTATTTCTGTATATTCAAAAATGCGACTTATATGAAACAACGATTTTGGGTTGTATCAAAATTTTGCATTTTTTTAGATTTTGATGATTTTTTGTATTTATTATTTTATATAAAATTTTAAAATTTCGGCTAAATTCTGTTTCTAGTTACTTTTGGTGAAAAATTGCTCAAATATCGGTCCATAGGATCTTAGATGATTCTACGGAATGACAGCATTAATATAACCTCATCATCTCTTGTGGTGGAGGATGGTTTAATAATGAATACGTAACGATAATCAATAAGAATTTATATGTAAAATCTGGCTATTCAGCCAAATTAAGGGACTGCTTTGTACTTCTTGGGATCAGAATAATAATATAATAAATAAATTTTGTCGATTTAAAAAAATCAACATTAGATTTAGAGGTTTACCCTCTTAAGCAAGAATTGCTTGAAATCACTGGAATTACTCAACTACATTTAATGAACATAAGCGCTGTGTAGTGCCGATTTACACAAAACTGTGTTTCTACGATATTTCGATGTCCTTGCTATACGTGTGAAGTCACAGGCATTAGAAAGGAAATTTGTATGTCCAAATGGAAAGTTACAGGATTGTTTTCGAAAAAGTCGATTAGAAAATACCATGTGTCACTGTATAAGATTTAATGTAAATTCAGTTGACCTATCAAAAATCACAGATTTATTTAAGAAAACTTGGTTCTTGCTTACTGTGAAACATAGTACATAAATTCAATAAAAAATTATTTTTCTATTTTTATAAAATTGAAAATTTCACACTTACTGCATTTCTAGGGAAGCTGTACTATCATCATTTTTTAAATCCAAATCAAAAATATATATAATTCAAAACAAACTTATTTTCTGTCCCATGATTTAAAAATTGTTAAATAAAATCTTAATATTAAATTAAAAACCACATAAAATGCAATTAAATACAAATTTATATATAATTTTCGAATAACTATAAAGAACCTTTCTCTCTCTCTCTCTCTATCCTGGTTAAATTATCAAATAATTTCCCTTTTTTTTACTTTTAAAGGATTTTAATGTGATTCTATATATTGACGGTTAAAAATATATGTATATGTCCCTTGGACAATGGCATAACGGCTAAATCAATTCAATTACTTACCGTTTTTGGCGCAAGCATGATAACATTTCTTCATTGTCATCGTTAAGCGGACAATTAAGGCCATGAGCAATTTGCATTGTCAACTGTAATGAATGATTTGTAGCAGCCCAATCAGACATGGCAGAACCGGACATCAAAATGGCACGATGAAATAAACCTTTATGCAAATGAAATACAAAAGAGATAAAAGTACAAAAATTGATGAAGGAAATAAGTACATGAGAAAGAAAAAACGGACAAAATAAGTTATTATTTGAGGGGAAATTTATTACACGTTGTAAACTTGTATTTAAAATATAAAATTAATGAAAAGTTACTTTAAGATGTTCTTAAAAGGTAATGAAAGTTGAAGATGAAATGCAGAAAATAAAATAAAATATTTTATAGTTAAACATTATTAGGAGGAAATTAAATTTAAGTCGATATTTGTACATACTATTCTTGAAGACTATTACTATAATTATTCAACATATGACAGTATTATAACAAAGTAAGTAAAAAATATTGGGTTTTGTTCAATCTATCTATCTTGTTCTTACGAATAATAACTTTCCCTCCTCCTACGAATTGAATGAAACATTAGAAAATAAATTTACGCTCTTTTTTGCCTCCACCACAACAAGTGTTGTGTTATATCAAGCAGGAATTTTCTAAGACTCCATAAAATGTATATATTCTTGATTCATATCGTAATCTGAGTAGGTTTTAGTTATGTCCGTCTGTGTGTCGGTTAGAAACATTCTGACGCCCAGAATAATTACCCGAAATTAATGAAATTCAGTAACATTATTTGTTGCTGTAATAACCAGACACTTGTTTAAATTCAATAATATCAGTCAATTATCAAAAAACTTATAGTTCGGTATGTGATACAACCTTAAATACTTAAAATACTTTCATCAATTTTTAGACAAGATATAATTACTTTATCATTGTATAATCATAAACATCGTATAAATATAATGATATAGGCTAAAATGTGCGAAATTTTGATACATCTCGGAATCAGTATGTCATTTATTTATTTTTTTAACTGCCAATACATATGCGACTAATTTGGCAATCATCGGGCTCTATTCGATTATAACTCTCCTGGAATACTCACGAAAATGTTTGCATAGTGTAAGTGCCGGAGGGCAACGTTATTATAGAATAATATTTTTGAAATATCTTACGCCATGAACAAAACGTATATGGGAGCTATAGTAAATATTGCAACAATAATTGGTTGAAAGGTATAAATTTTAAAGAGTCCTTATATCAAAGTTAAAATTTTATAAAGAAGACTTATGCAGAATCAACGTTAACCAAATAAAATAGGCAATTAGTTGTTACTTTGACATGAGCTTGTCATTAGAAGGGATCAATTGATCAATCCCAACTCATTCAAAACTATCATTTTTATAGTCTATATATGGAATATAAACAACTATTTGGTTTTATAAGCTTTTAGTTCTTTCAACATGAAAAAGCATGTACTGGGCACATTAATTATCATATAACCTTATCATCGAATACTATCACGACAAGCTTTGCGCTATTTATGATGTTGTAGAGGGAGTGAAATTGTCAAAAATAACACAAATTTATATTAAAGGTATTTTTCATCAAGCTTAAGGAAAGTTCTATTCAGCCTCGAAAAACAGAAAACAGATATGTCGAAGTCTTCTTGGTTGTAACAATTCAACTGCAAACGGAAGATATGGTTGGAAAAAAATCTTCTTGTTGGTGGAATGTAACACGATGTGTTCCAAAGTACTTCCACTTCAGGTTTCACCAAAGCAAAAACAGAGTATTGGTTTACTCAAAATTGTTATACTTAGATGGAACATAAAAACTGTTATATACTGTTTAACTGTTATACTTATATTTTCGGATTTTTTAGTCGAGTGTAGCTTCCAAAAAACGTTGACTTATTGCAATATGAGTATTTGAATGGAGATGATACTAAAAGTATAGAAAGAGCTATAAGAAAGACTCTTTCTTATCAGAAATAGGTTGTTAAGGGTCATTTCTCTTGGCAGCATTCTTGTTGTCAAAAAACTCTATAGCAATTTAATTATTCTCTCTAATAAGCGTAGAAGGACCAAAATGAATTATAATTAATCTCCATAAAATAAAATTTTTAATGTGACATTCAATTTGAAGTTATTTTGCCTTTAATATGTCCAACTTATTATCCAAATTTTAAATAATTTTAGATCTACATATAAGCTCTTCTGAAATACATTCGCTGCACTTTGACATCTACATTTAAATCAAATACTTTAAAATAAAATCTTAATAAAAGGAATGTAACCATTTCAGTTTTCTGACATATTCTGCAGTAGTTTTATATTCTGTCAAAATTATCCTCTCTTGCCATAAATGTCACATAAATCTTACTAAAAGTCTATCTAATACTTGAAATACATACACATATATACGTGTGCATATGAAACGACAACAACAATTTGAGAGTATTCATTTTCTAAATATTCTAACTAAAATTCAATTTAAAAGTTTTATCTGTCTACAGATGTCCAAAATATCAAAATCAACAACGACAACTTGACTACAAACAAAACTTTAGTTGTCCACTTGTTTTGTTAGTGACATATAAATTTATATAGATAATAATACCTGAGGCAACAGGTGACACCATGAGATAGTTGATACATGCCGCACCCGTCGTATGACCCATTAATGTGACACTATCCTTGTCGCCACCAAATGAATGAATATTTTCCTTTATCCAATGTAAAGCAGCAATTTGATCTAGTAAGCCAAAGTTTGCAACTGTATTCTCATTAATACTTGGTCTCATAAAACCTGCATAAAACAAGGGAAGTAAAGAAAGAATAAAAGATGAATAAATAGGCAAAATAAAAGATTTTGCTATGAAACAGTAATAGACAATGACATTAAACTTTGTATCTACATTCATTTAGATATGCATTCCAGCATAGTACAAGAACTTTATAATAGTTGGATAACTATTGCTTCACTTACCCAAAATTCCTAAACGATAATTTACTGTAACGACTATAACTTCACCGTAGCTGGCTAACACAGAACCATCGTAGGCATTTCCGCTATTCCATTCAAATGATTCACCATGTATGTAGACTACAACAGGATACAAATGTTTTTGCATAAAACTATCATCCTCTTCTTGTTCAGCTGCTGCTGCCGCAGCTGAGGCATAAGCAAATTCAGCACCACCCGCTACAGATGAAGTAGCATCGTTATCACTGGGCACATACACATTCAAATATAAACAATCCTCACTTTCCGTTTTCAGATAAGGCAGCAAACGAGTCAAATGTTTATAACGGCCTTTGGACATTTTAGCTGTTCCTTGCAATGAGATATCCGGCAATTTTTGTGGACAAACCGGTGGTAGGTGATGAGCCATTTTTAAGCCTTGCCAAGGTAAAGCAGCACCTAAAGGATAAATGAAAATCAAAACAAGAATGAGTGCAAAAAAAAAAAAAATACAACTTTTGAAACAACATTCAAATTATTAATGAGAAGTTGCAAATTCGAATACAGGAAAAGTTTAAAAACAAATAATGGAAATAACGTGGGTGAAGTGAAAAATCGTAGAGAGTTTAAAACTACGAAAATACTTTTAAAGACTTTTCAAACTTCTAATTACAAAAGTTTTAGATTATTTTGAAAAAAAAATAAATAAATAAAAAATAAATTTAAATATTTTTGGAAATAATTTTGATTATGGAAAAGAGGTTTATCAAATAAGAGATTAATAATTTCCCCTAATGATGATATGTTGTGTATGGCACCAGAGTTTGATAACATGGCTTGCTGGTGTAGTGATAGTGTTTGGTGTCAATGAAGTCACAAAAGCCGAAATATATCATTTAAAATACTTCATGACCCAAGATATCCAAGATTGGGACTAACTATTATAACTCACTTACACTGATGCATGTTCCTTTAAACGCATTCATGAAAGGTTATTTTTTAGTGAAAGGCACGTTATTTTTACGAGTAACGTTATTTTTCATTTAGCAAACAATATTTTTTCTGAGTCTTGTTGTTTGTATTTTCATGCAACGGAATGTTATTAGTGCTACTTTATATTATTTATTTGGAAAATTTTTTTAAACGCAGAAGTGAAAACTGCTTTAAAAATACCAGAAATAAAATATTTATGTTTCATTCAAAGATGCCCATGGCAACCTTTCTGTCCGATCGACAGAAAATCCACATTAAGTTTTTACATGACAAATTGGGCGCAAAAAAGTTTCCGAAAGTATGGTGCGTAATTTTTTAAGAATGGACAGAATTTTGGTGTTTGAAAATCTACGAAGGAAAATGCAAAATTAAAAGAGAGAGATTAATCTTATAAAACAAGGCAGTCGATATTCCTGCAATATTCTGCTGTGGTAGATTTGTCAGTGTTGTCAAAATACCACTGTTGCAATTCGGACTTAAAACCAATGATTTTATTGCAGGGATACATGCCTCGTAAAGTTTATTCGAATAATGCCCAAAGCGAAAACATAATGACTCTAACAGAGCTAAATATAAATAAAATGTGGGTGGCAAATGATTACGATCTTCCCTAATTTTATTAAAATTAATGCTACACCATATTTTTGAGGTAATCCGGAAAAAAGATTATCTACCCATTTTTAATATTGCTATAAAGACTGATAAACTTTTGTGTGTTTATGGGAAATTACCATCAAAAATTGCAGTTAAACTCTAAACATAATAAATAATTTAAATAAATAAGATTTATTAATTAAGAATATTTTAAATGGAATCTTAGTTGATTTCATAAAAATGCAATTTTTCCACTAAATTTTTCGTTGTTTAATAATTTTAATTATGAAAAAGAAATGTGCGTTTGTACCAGTGTATACTTACACTGTGTGAAACAATATTCAAAATTAATGAAATTATTATAAAATTCAGAACAAAAAATTTTTATTCAGCAGTAGAAGAATGTGGCCACCTTTTTGAAAAAAAATCCAAAAAATCGTACGAAGTGCTGTTTTTATAAAACATATATATACATCCAAACTAACATATAACTAACAGGCGGGTTTTTATATACAAAAGAAAAGTTAATATATACGTTAGTTATTGAGATCAGTGCCAACGTTGATGCGACTTCTTCAACTACGTACGACTTTTTGTGTACTTTTTAAAATTTTCACTTTTTATAATTTGTATTTTCGGCTCAAAACTTATGAAATTTCAATTATTTAACTTTACAAAGGATGTGTACCCAATTTTTATAAATTATGTTCGAAATAAATAAAATTTAAAGCGATAGAGTTATATATATTCATCAATTGTACTTGTACGAAAAATTTTGTGGAAATCGGATAATAATCTTAAGTTTAAGAGAAAAACTAATTGTCTGTTACTATTCATGGATAATTCTTAATTATACGGGAATCAGACATTCATAACTTAAAACTATTCAGCAAGTGTTAAATTTTGATAAACCTGTGGCAACTTTTGTTTTACTAATCACCTTTTAAGTGCAGCTTTATTCTCAAAATCCTCTTTGCTCTCTGTTTCCGATGACTCACAATTGAAAATAAGAACAATTTTGTTGTTATTATGCATAGTAGGCGTATGAGTTATATATGTATTAATAGTACATATATTATATTAAGTATACTCCCTGTGCTACAAATATTAACACAATAAGGAATATTTATATAACTTTTGATACGCTTAGCCAAATTTTACAGATTTTGCCAAGATGAAGAAGCTGACTAAATTAAATTATAAAAATGGAATTATTCTAGAAAAAAGCTCATTTTGGATGATTTAATGTGTTTTTTATAAAACTGTATACATGAAATGTACCATTTTCTTTCATCCGATATAATTTAAATATATAGTGTATACATTATTTAAGATTTTAACTTCTGGATGTATGGAAGGTGTCTAAATCCTTGAACTGAATTTTTTCTAAATATTTGTATTCAAGTTTTCAGAACTCTGGGTTAAATGTCCTATTTTTGCCGACTTATGTATAGGAACTTTAAAGAGAGATCGACTAATACTATTACTAGATATCGGACTGCACCCTAACAAACCAACTCCTAAACCATGTCAAATGTCCTGAACATATCTATCAATTATTAATAATAAAGCTGAACTTCAAAATACAGTTTTTTAGGATTTTAAGTGATTTTTTCTTATTTTCTGTCCTCATTCATGATTTAAAATTTTTGCCAAAATTAAATTGTTCTTATTGAATTCCAATCAATTTTTATTTAAAGCAAAAACATTACAATTATTGTATAATTTAAATTTATGTGTAACCCCCTCCTCCAAGAATAATTTTATTATTGTATAAAATAGAATATTTCTTTTATTATTTATCATTTAATATTGTTTATGAGTTATTCATTTTATTATGTCCAAAGACATAGAATTATCCTTAAGCGAAATTGTAAAATCCTTATTAAATATTAAGAAACATAAATTTATATACAAATTAAATTTTATTTACAAAAAAGACTCTTATGTGATTTTTTTTGCCACTAGTTGCTGCACCCTTTTTTCAATTTGTAACTTTTATTAAAATTTAGTTTCTTTTCAAAAAGAAAACAAGTAAAGTTACTATATTCAGCTATTGCGAATCTTCAATACCCTCCATTACGAAATATGCTATGTTTCATACATACACACTCATAAATACACTCACAGACGTATAAAACATATAAAAAGTGTTTCCTAGATATAACACAGCAACACTTGATGAGTCTTAATATAAGTTATATTTTTGGTTATAACTTTTTTCTACTGAACCGATTTTTATAATTTTTTTACATATTGATTTATATTATGGTTTATTTCAGTTTTGTGGGTATAAAAATTTTTCATGGGGTCATTATATGGGTCCAAATCTCGTAAAATTTTGCACTTACATCTATAAAAAAGTTTGTCGTATTTTTTTTTAATATTATTGCAATACTATTGTACATATTTAATTTAAGACACTCAAGGAAGTATCTTTGAGAAACAAAGGGTATAATTTGATACATAATTATAGAATATCATAT
This sequence comes from Cochliomyia hominivorax, assembly GCA_004302925.2. Classification (NCBI taxonomy): domain Eukaryota; kingdom Metazoa; phylum Arthropoda; class Insecta; order Diptera; family Calliphoridae; genus Cochliomyia; species Cochliomyia hominivorax. The sequence continues at coordinate 32,393,633 of PYHX02000467.1, read as the reverse complement.
TTTTGGTAACTTTCATTAAACCCCCATTCTGAGAGGAACATTTGTATGGAGGATAGGTGAAATAATAAACCCTTTATCACCAATTCCAATAGCTATCACAATTTTACAAAAGTTCTTTACTTTAACTAAGAGGTTGCCTTAGATATCGATCTATATCTTTAAGCATGCTAAACTGATTTGTCTGGTTTTGAATACAAAACTTCTTAGAATTATAACAAATCCTCAGACCATATTGAGCTCTGGGTCTGAGATGATTCCTTCTTAGCGTTACACACAGAATGACAAAATTAAAATACCCACTTCACAACTTGTCATGGTGGAGGGCATTAAAAATTTTTCTTTTTATGATCCCATTGGCTTTTTGACCTTATTGGGAAAATATAATAATTTTGTTTTTCTTCTCAATTCTTTATTAATATGTTTATGAGTTTTATAGCAAAATGAGTTTAGTATTATTTATTTCCTTTGCTTTTGTCTGGATGTATATAATATAGCAAATAGTTATGTATTGATGACAAAAATATTTTTATTGTGTTGGTGCTTTAAGTTTTTATTATGTCAGATCTAGACTTTTGGTCACCCAAACGCATGTTAAAATTTGGCAGCTTGGCGTCGGAAATAATTTAAAAATTTTTACCCAATAAACATATAAATTGAGAGTAATAAAGCGTTTTAATCTTCAGCACAGCTGGCGAGTTATAAAGTTTTGTTTTTTACGCTGTAGTAAACTTAAAGCTTTAATCTTCTTAAATTACATTTTTTCAGTTTCCGTTTTACATATATTGTTTTTTTTTTTTTTTTTTTTTTTTTTGTTTTTTTTTTTTTGTTTTTTTTTTTTTTTTTTTTTTTTTTTGTAAATTCCATTTTTTGTTGGGTTATTTTACCAAACTATTTTAACTGTTTTTCTCTTGGTTTTTTATATATACAGTTTTGTGAAATTGGAACAGAATACTTTTACTTCTGGTTGAAACCTCAAAAACAACTTGGTTAGTATCTACATTGTTTCACATACATATGAAATCATTACATTTACATATATATGTAAAACTTATTGTACATAACTGTGTTTATATATCTGTACGTATGTGTATATTTATATGTTAATATATATCCACACTGAACTTGCATAAAGAATTGTATTTTAAAACACTGATTTAACATATCTATTGCATGTGTTATTTTACGAATCTCTTTTACAAATACACAATAGTATATGTATATACACGTATACATATGCATTTGAATATGTCTTTATAAATATGCATTTTTCGCAATAGAAACCACGATTCAATAGAATGGGTCACAGGTTTCGAATTTTTCTATGCTATTACAAGTGTTCAAATACAAAACAGAAATAAAATTGGAAAACAAATTTAAAATACACATGACAAGTAAGCAATATTGTAATGACATAAACACACACATATGCTAATGAAACAGACTGACAAATATTTTTTGTGATAATTTCAAAAAAAGACATAATTAGTTTAAAGATTTGAAGTACAAGATATATAACAAGAGGTTGATTGTCATTTCTATAATTCTGCACATTTAGATTTTTGGGAAGAAAAGAAATTACTTTTATCAGTTTTTTTTACATGAATAATATACAAAATTAATATAATGGTGAGATCCAAATTAAGTGAAATATTCAACCTGATATCATTAGTAGGAAACAAAAATTTAAACTTTTTTCAGAGTAAAAAAAAAAATATATTTCTAAATGCCATAAGAATTTTATATCACAGCTGAAGGAGACACTTCTGGAAGACTCTTAAAAATATGGATTGCAATATATTTTTCATATCGAAAATTGATCAAAAAAATTTTTATTTTAAAAAACAATTTCCTTGCACAGCGAACATGTGTAGAAAAATCTTAAAATTAATATTTGTTAATTTTGAGCAATATCATCGATATGTATTGAAAGTCTTGAAAAAACCATTAATAGGTGATTAAGACCTGATAAGAGTTTTCAAAAATTTTGTTCTGAAATCCCAGGCATTGGAATTTGCCCTCTATAATAATAAAAATATCCTGGAATTGTTGCTGTAGAAGTTCTTTAGATATTTGCCAATTAATAATCGTACTTTCTTCCACTGATGGGACTTAATTTCTAACACTCACAGTATTACTTCTAGAGATAAACGATAAATATTTTCTCTGTATGGGGTCTATTTTTTCCCATGAACCTATTCCTTCTACATTTTTTCCAGTGAAACTTAAGGAAAGTAATTGGGTTGAAATCTAAATTCTTCAATAGTTCGTTAGATATTTGGCAATTAATATTTACATTAGTTCACCTCATTGTAATTCTTCCCATTCTACCGAAATTTTTATAATCTATATTATATAGATATATTAATATATTAATATTTTAATCATTCTGTGAAAATTTCAACAAAATCGGATAAGTCAGTTTAGCTGTCTATAAATCACAGACAAACAAATACAGACACATTTTTATATATACAAATGTCAAATAATCAGTGCTACCGTTGCTACTTTAGTCTCAAATTGGGACTATTTCAGCTGAGAGCGACTTTTTTGTATTTTTTCAAATTGCCACTTTTTATATTCTCAACCCCCATAAATGGTGAAGAACTTATATTAGAACTTACATTGTCATTGCGTATGTAAAGCTAAGAAGGAATCACCTCAAACCTTATATTGTATACATATTTTTGCATATAATCAAAATCTGATTAGATTTAGCTATATAAATCTCTTTGTCTGTTCGTCTGTCTGTCCGTCCGCCTGTCTGTTGTTGGCACGATTTCATCCACAATAATACAGAGAGAAAAACAAAATTTGGCCTGAGTTTTTGTTTTCTGTTCAAAACTAATAAAATCGATTCAGTATATTAAGATATATAGATCAATATCTGAGGCAACCTCTAAGTTTAAGATAAGATCTTTCGTAACATTGTCAACCATACATTGACAAATAAGAAAAAAAAATCTAATATTGGGGTATGCGTACTTCCTTATCATTCCGAAAGAGATCAAAAATCTGTTCAACATAAAAAACTTTTAGCCAAAAATAACAAATTTTATGTTTAATAAGTGTTTCAATAATAGAAGAAGAAACTGATACAGATTTTAAATATATATGTATTTTATAGTGTTTCGGAAGATTCTTTTTTGGAGTGACATATAAAGGAGGACCAATATATTCTCATTCATCACCTGTGGTGGTGAGGGTAATAAAGAAATAATTAAACTCGTGTCTGTTATTCCTGATCATTCTTTATGTTTTGCATTTTTACTAACAAGTATCCAACTTGTTGTACAGATTTCTAACAACTAGTACAAGTTCTTCTCATACAAGTACTAACACACATATTAACATTTCTTGAATAAATAGCTATCAAAAGCACATTTGCATATGACAAGAAAGTCACAACACGTTTGATTCTTTAGAAATCCAATAGAACAAATTAATTCGAATAAGATTTTCCAAATTGGTGTATTAATTGCAGATAAAATAACAACAAATGTGAATGCAATTTAAATCCAGGACTTATAGAAAAATTTTACAAAATAAAGGTTTCCCTTTTCCCGTTTTTTCCGAGAATTTAGGAAAAAATCTGTCGTTCCCGAGATTTTTGGGAAATAAATTAGAGTATCAAACATTCTACAAAAATAATGTTTTAATAGTTTCTAACGAAAAAATTAATAAATTTTAGTAATGAATGTGAATACCATATTTGGCTCTGACGACTCGTAAATATCCTCCAGTCAAATCTGATTCCAGATATTATTACCTGATTTTATATTTCAGTAATTTTAATTTTCAGTAATTTTATGAACATAAAACTATATTCTAGGTAGAAGCCCAAATATGCATCTGCGATTTCCGAACTCTTTTCTCATATATGAGCTAAAGTTGAATTTTGTTTTTAAAATTCATCACATATATTTACGTCAAGTCCAAGATTATTTTTGCCTTATTCCATTGAAATACTTATATTTAAGTGTTTTATAAGCTTTAGTTCTTTTCTGGAAAATGGAAAATTATAAATGAGCTGTTGTCTAATTAGAGTTGATTTTCATGAAATTATTAAAAACAACAAAAAGATATAATTGCTTATGGAATTATTTCACACTAAAGAGATTTTAAGCAAAACCCTCTATTCTGGAATGGGGCTTAAACTTTAAATTATGAAACATATATTAAAAATAGTAGGAAAAATGTTTGTATCAAATTTAAATAGAAATATTCAATATATAAGATTTTTATATGCTTAAAAGCTTATTCCGAACAAGTCCTTGTACTGTAATAAATTTACGAGTACTTATACAATAAAAATAAATTTATCTACATTATCTATTACAAACTAATACTCCATTAATCCAAATTAGATAACTTTTGGTATGATGATGTAGTTCTGTTGAATTCTGTCTCAGGTATCACTCTATAACTATTTTGCTATTGGAGCGATATAGCACATAAGAAATTGCTTACAACAATAACAGGCAACCAGCCTAATTTTTTTAAATTCTTAATATTTCCGAAACTTCAAGCGGTGGCAATATACCTTTTTCAATTAAATTACTTCCCGAAAATTTCCGATAGAAATCTCCCGTGATTTGCAAAAATGAATTATCCGGGAAAATCTTGGATAATGCAAAATCTATTTTTTGCAAATTTCATGCGAACTAAACAATTCTTTAAGAAATAAAATGTTTGTTAACAAATATTCCACAGTTTGTTAGAAATTTTGCGAAACCACATTTATGAATTTAATTACGTTCCTTTGTGTTATATATTTTATACATTAACAAAAATTCCTGGTTAACCAACATAAATTTCCAAAAATATATAATTTCATATTGTTCGTATATTTGTTGTTTAAAACATTTGCGTTTCGTGGTCTTGGCGGTAAAATTTCATGTTTCTATTGCCGTTCCTGTTGCAATAACTTGTAGCCATTACATTAGAACGTTTAGTAAAGTTTAATATTAGAACAATTCCTTGCATTATTCATCCATATATATGCACATATGTACATACACATATACATATGTACAAATAATCGTGTGCATAAAGTGTAAATAGTTGTTACTGGTAATATTCACGGCTTCGTATGAACACAACTTTCTGTTTGGTTGTTAGTAAATATTCTACGTATGACTTCTATGTTTCGTTAAATATTCTAAAAGACCTACGAACTTAACTTCATCCAAAATGTTTAAAATTTTCAAAACAATTCTCTTTAAGCGTACATGAATATGGTTTCAAAGTGGGATATTTGAATAAAGAGTGTATTTTAAGGTTATGTTAAAGAAACTAAAAATTTCTAAATTGTTGAACCTTTAAGTTTTAGATTTTGAAACGCGATTTAAAAATTACATTTTTATACCCTCCATCACCAAAGTGGAAGTCATATTAACGTTTTTATGTCACGCCAATAAGATATCATATAGAACCACATACAAATTTATGAACCAATTTAGCTATGCACAGTGGAACAACTTTTTTATGGAATTCTGTAATTTTTGATAGATGAGGATATAGCTGAGTTTGTTTTTTTATAGATGGTCTTCGGATGTTGGCAATATCGGGTTGTCAATATACCTCCAATTTTTGTGGTTTTAGAAAATTTTCTCAGATATCAGGCAATAACTTTTTCTATTGATTTTCCTGACTTAAGGCAGGAATATATCCTAAAACAATATCAAACAAGTGTGATAGACAGACGGAAATAGTTAAACTCAGATTTGATTTAATTCATATACTATTTGAAGTCTAAGAAAAATCCTACTAAGCGTTGCACATAGAGTGACAAACTTAAGTTAACCTCAACATTACTTGAAGTGGTGGAAATTACAAAAATATACCATTTTTGGAATTAAGGTTAACTTTGTCATACCAAAAAGGAAATCTTCTAGGATCCCATAAAGGAAATATATTTCACATGATATGAAAATTTTAGTCACCTTAGTGCCGTCAGTATGTCCGCTTGTATGTTATTTTTTTGATAGTCTGTCTAAGGAGTGAGGTCAAAAATTCTTAATAAAAAATAATTATTGTATAAAATATGTTTTAAATTACTAGTGATATAATTTTTATCCTTAAGGAAAACCTACAATTGCCGTCTTTATAGGCTTATTGTCACTTTGCTCGAAGAGGTAGTCGATCTCCGTCGAAAATCTACCACACTTCTGGACACTTTTTTGTGTACTTCTTTTGAGAGCCTAATATATATATCTTTTGGCTTTAAATCCGGGCACATTCCATAAAGCATCAGCAACATAAAATTTTGACTTAAAACTTGCGAAAAATCTGTCAGAACACACGTTTCGTCATTTATTTTGCAAAAAGAATATTTTGTTTGAAATTATTACTTCCAAAAATAAATCTCACATTTTAGTCTCTAAATTTTTAGTAGTATTCTGTCAAGAACCTTTTAAGTCTTGTATGTTTTTAACCCAGCGTTAGCTTAAACTTTTCACATAAATAATCCGAGCACTAAGTTATTGAGCTGTTTTCCGTAAAGGATATATTTCGGCTCTTAAAAAATTCTCTTCTTTTGCCGAACCAGGTTTTCTATAACAGGCAAGTTCTTCAGGTACTGTTAAATAACATTGGAAACAATTTAGTGGTAGAGCTTTAGATGCTTTTTGAAGGACCAAGTTGGGTTTTGTTAAAAATATTTAATAATTATAGTATACTTGGGTTAAAAGTTTAATGAAAAACGTGTGTTAGGAATTTTTCGATCTCACTCCTTAATTATCAGGTCTTAATTAAATTTGTTCTAATTATTGGTTATTGTCTCGTTAAATTTCTTATTTAAACTAACAAAATCAGTTAAATATTTAAAAAGAAATAGGCCGGTATCCGAGGCATCTTCTTAGTTCAAGCGTTCTCTAATTACATGCTTTCCAATATGAATATAATCCAAAAACCTCTTAAAAAGCACCTCATAACGCTTTCACCTATATCCCGAGGTATTAGTTACCATTTTGCTGACACACAACCTTGTGTGCGTGTATATCTGAGTGTATGTGTATTAATAATATAACTGTTTATATGGGTAAACTTCTGTTATTGCATTTCCTGTTGGTTAAAACTTTTATTATATTACAAGGATATGTATATCTACAAACACATGCTTATGAGGATATAAGTTTATTTATTTGTTTATTTGTTATTAAGTTTAAGTTTGTTATATCTTAAATATAATAAAATATTTTATGTCTGGCTATTAGATTTCCAATTAGTGACCTAAATGAAAATAAACTTATACTCCTAAGCGTTCAATAAACGTTAATGAAAAAAATAAATACCGATATCTATTTGATGCAACCGAGCCAAAATTACGAAAATAATTATTAAATTTTATTTTTTATTGCCAACAATTATATAACAATTTGAACATATCAAATAACAGTTTTTAAAATGTTAAACAAACAATTTTAAAACTTTAAATTAATTTTTATTAAAAGTTTTCCTATTAAACCAAAAAAACTAAAAACAAATTGAAAATTCCATATGTACGATTTTTTTTTTCTATTTTAAACAGATATTAAATATTCCAAATGCATTTTATTTTAAATTTAAAAATTTTTTCTAACTATTTTTAAAGTTGCTTTAACAGAGTGTAATTAATTTAAATTTCTTTGCGGAAACTTTTGCTCTTTTTTAATTACAATCTACACTTCATTTAATTGTAACATCAGGGATAGAACTCTACATTTTCTATCTACAAAATCAACAATAAAATACATCTTATACTCATTAAAATGCATATACTGTATATGAAATAAAAGTATAACTAAACTATAGTAAAAACAAAACGCCAACTCAATAAAGGAGTGAGTTCGAAAAAATTTTAACAGATATTTTTAACTCCTAATGAAGTATATTATGATGATATTTAAATTTATGTGGAATTTATGCGTTTAAAAAGGTTTTGTTTTCTGGGAGTTATATCGAAGCTAGAAAAAATGATGGATCTCCCTTGGTATATTTTCGAACATCGATTTTAGATTATATTTATCTTAATTCAACCAATTCTTATTGTTATATAACATTGAGATTATGCCTTCAAGAGATATTTGGAAGAGGGCATGTATGCGAACTATGACAAGAAATTAATATGGTAGGACTCATTTCTGTCAAATTTTATTCATGTCGCTGTGTATATAACCAATTTCAATAGGCTTCGCATTTGAGCTAAAAACTTGTACCACATTTCTTTAAGATATTTAAATAATTTCGACCTGTAGGTTTTTCACAACGTATATGTGGACAGCCAGCCTGAAAGATGGACGGATATTGTTAAATCGACTTAGTAAGTGATTCTGAGTCAAACGGTATACTTAAAATTTGGTGTTACACAAATGTTTGTATATGTTACAAACATCAACACAAATTCATAATACCCCAACCACGTAAGGTATTGGAGGGTGTAATAACCAGTGGTACAGGGTTAAAAAAACAACTTGGAAAGACATATTTAAGTTATTGGTTTTACAAGTTCTGGTTTGTGTCAACACAACTAATGTGGTGTTTTGGAGGAACATCCCCTGTAAAAAAATTTATATTCAATAGCCATTAAAATATAGACCAGGTTTGCAATCGCCAAATAAAAGTCGAATTGTGTACTTAAAAAGTATGTTATAAAAAGCGTTATAATTTTGATTATTGCAGAAAATAGTTGTGAGTAGAGACTACGGCACTATAGATCGAGCCTTGTATAACATATAACCATGACTTTAACTTTCTTAAATCACTTTCTTTTACACCATCTACCACCAAAAATGATGGTCATTCCGTTTGTAACACTAAGAAGGAATCTTCATAATGTATATATATATTCTTGCTTCAATTCAAAATCTGAAACGATTTGAAATGTCCGTGTGTCCACCTGTCCGTCCTTCTGTTTCTCCGTATGTCTATATGTTTGTTTTGGAACTCTCGCATCTTCAATAAATGACAGAGCTCAATGAAATTTAGCCAGAGTATTTGTCACTGTTCTGAGAAATTTTCTATTAAGATTGAGTTGATTTTCGGAGGTAAAGATTATATTAGGCTATAAGATGTAATGGACAGATCCTCGTAAAATTTGTTACAGTATTTTATTGTTATATAAATTCTATATAGATTGAATATATATGAATCGGATTAGTAGTTCGCAAATTGCAGATTTATTTTCATTTTATTTTAAATTAAAATAAATCGATATACTTTTGGATGGAGGTAAACTTTTTCTTCTTATATTCTTCAGGCAACAAATGCATAATAACACAACTGCATATGCAAGTGTATGGTTTAAAAACACGAACGGGTCATGAAAGGTGATTTCCTATGTCGATAATGATACTTTGCGCAAAGTAGTTTGTTAATGTCGCTTAAATGTGGATACATTATAACCAACTAAATAAACATAATATATATTTATCCAAGGTTTACGGAATTTGGAGGCATATGAAGAGTGTTTTTGTGTTGAATTATTAAAATGGTGTTACAGAAGATCAAGGCAATCGAAATAGAGGTTGAGAATTTTTTAATTTTTCTCATTTTACTAGTGCGCACTTCAATCTGAAACAGGTATTGTTAGAAATTGTATCCCTACACAAAAGGTCTTTTGAAAATAAAAAATATGAACATTTTCTATAACGCCTTTTCAGGAATATAAAATATTTTATAAAACCAATCGTACTCCAGCCTTCATTTGTTACTATTTTCTCTGTTAAGATTTTTTCCATCTCACTTTAAAGCTTACAAACATATTTATATATAACAGTGTTGCCAGTATTGACCATACATTTTATGTTAAAAATGACTTTTAAGAATTTCCAAAATTTTCCATTTCCATTAAATTTTATCTTAATTTATTTTTAATTTTTTTTTAATTTCTTTTCTTAATGTAAAAGTACACCTGGCAACACTTATACAAAATATGGTCTGTATTTCATTTTGAAGAAAAGAGAAAAAAACGAACATCCATAGAAATCTTTTTTATATATATTTAGTTACATATGTACCGTATGGTGTGGAGTTAGTAAGTTATTATGAAAGTAAAAGAAACATAAAAGCAATACTTGACCCCATAACGAAGTTACTACAAAATAAAGACGAAAGTGCAAAAAGGAAAAAAATTATGTATTGAAAATTGGTAGAAATATTTTCTTTATTGTTTTTTTTTCTTTTTTTTCTCTAAAAAAATAAGTAATTTTGTAATTGAATCAGAATATCTTTAATATTGGGTTAGGAGAAGTTATAGCCTTTGCAATGAAATAAATTGCCTTATAATTGATGTCCCTAACATGTACGGCAATTTGAAAAATCGTCAACAATTTGTGTAGTCGATATTTGTATGTAAAAGTAATATGATGTAAACAACATGTTATTAAAAGACCGACCTATGTAATATACAAAAAGCTATTTAATAATAATATCAATATTAAATAGTAATTTTTAAAAATTATTGTGTGTGAGGAGTGCGATCGAAAAAATCTTAACACATTTTTTCATTAAAACTTTTAACTGAACTATTATTCGTTTCATTTTTATCAATTAGTCTTTGTAAAATATATCAGTTATTTATTTCATCTGAAACAAATGAATATACAGTTAATCTGATGAAGATGAGTGTTTAGACCAAAATGTTGTCCGGACATTCAAAGGTCTGCCGTCAAACTGTTTCTAAAGTAGAATCCAAGTAAATGGAATTGTCCAAACTAATAGAAAGCATTCCCAAACGAGCTCCCAACACATCCAGAAGGAAATTAGCCCTTTTAGCTCAGTGCTATCTAATGCAAAGCTAATGCAGGCAAAAGAGTATACAAAGCTTAAAAAATTCCTGATAGGAACGGTGCTCAAAATTTAGAGGTAAAAAAACAGAGCTCGGAAATTTAAGTCAAGTTTTCTAAAAAAAATATTCTTGCTGCATAACGAGTAAAAAATGAAATATTCTCGCAGATTTTTCTCAACTTTCTGGTTACAAATTTTATGTTACTGATGCTCGAGGGAATGTTAAAGAACATTTTAGGACCCAAACTCAGTCAATTAAGTTCTTCAATAGCATGCAATATACGGATGCGCAAAAGTATCCAATAATTTATTACAACGACCTCTATAAATACAAAACTTTATCAAGAAAGGTTCTCGAAAAGGGCTGCTTCATTCGTAAGACTTCATAATGTGCCCACTAATTTTTATGGTTATAAAACCCTTCAGTGGTACGAGAATATCAGTGTGGTATTTATACCAAGAAAGACATATTTTCCAAACTGCCCGCTGCCAATGGAGAGATATTGGGTTCTTGTTAAAAAGAATTGACGAGAACAGAAAAGGTTCCCAAAAGTGTGATTGATTTTAAATAGAAATGAACTATCGGTTTGAGCAAAGTGACAGAAAGCACTATAAAAGCGTTAGTGGAAGCGTTTCGGAAAAAGATTTAAAATTTCATCACTAGTGATTAAAACTATATTTTTTTTCTTAATTGTAATAGCAATTCCAAAAACTGGTTCAAAATCGTCCAAAATATAAAAAGTTGAAAACTCAAATGCTTATAACTCGAAAACTGTAAGAGATTAATACCACGTGAGCTGTAGGATGTTGAAAAGAAATTTTGAAAATGAAAAGAAGCAAAAATATTGCAACTACATTTTGTGAATACTTAGGATATTGGGAAATTCAATGGTTGCATTATTATAGAATTTTTAATCCTAAATTAAGATCTCAATATTAACCCAAGGTACATCAAAGCATCTTGCAAGTTTTAATTCAACCGTTTGGACAAGAATTCAAAACAGTTCTATTTGAAATTCTTATAGAATATATTTAATTCCATTACTTGTCATACAGTAACAATTTCTATTACCAAATTCTTCAACAAAAACTCTTAAAAGATACAAAACCATTTCCCATATTAATGAAGGGATCAATAAGAAATTACATTTTCCCATACCTAATAACTAATAAGAAACTTACCTGGTGGCATAAAGCGACGACTACCCACAGGAGCCTCTGCATAAGGTAAACCAAGATATTGATCAACAGCACGTAAACCAGACGAGAGTTGAAAATTACGTTTAATACCCATAAGACGACCCTGTTTGATAAAAATCTCTTTGGTATACTGCAATTTTTCGGGTATAATATGACGACGTTCCATAGGAGTGGAATGTGTATTAAACATTTTACTACTGTTTGCCAATGTTGCATTTACTTTTGTTTCTGTTGCACCGGATGTAGATGAAACAAAATTTAATGATTGTTCTGGTAACGGTGGCGATGGTAATGGTAGGGGTGTTGTTGCTGTTATTGTTTGTTGTGATGTTGAGGTTAAAGTGGTTGTTGGGGTTTGTAACATTATAGCAGCACGTTTAATAGTCGATGATGTTACAGTTGATATAGATTCTTCATTAAATTCTGATTGCAAATTCACATGACTGAAATTTCCTTTAAGTAAATTATATAGATTTTCCTTAAAGTCATAAATCAATGTATCGTCGTCTTTACTGTTATCACTTTTAGTTTTTTGTGATGGATTTTTTTGTTGCTGCGCAAAGTTTTTTGTTTCTGTGGAAATTATTTCAGAAGAATCATCCGTTAGGCCAGATTCTATACCGCCAGTATCATTTAATTTTTGTATTGTTTCCTCATGTTGCTTTAACAATTGTTGCATGAATAATTTTATAGATGAAGCTATTGTTGCTGTTGTAGTTGTTGTTGGTAAAGTTGCTGTTGTTGTTTCTGACGTTGATGGTGATGATGGTGTTTTTATAGTAGTTTTCTTTTGTTTAGCATTGATGGCTTTTGCCAAAATATTTCTTTGTAGATTTTTTGCGAAATTCTCTTTTACATCATCACTATCGACAACATCACCTATAACTTCTTTTGTTGTTCCCTTATTGGAAAACCATTGCTGTTTTTGTTGTTGTTTTTGCTGTTGTCGCCGTTTTATTAGAGTTGATGTTGCTGATATTGCAGCTGTTTTATGAATTTGTTGTTGCTGATGTTGTTGTGGTTCATGCTGTTGTTGTTTTACTATAACAACAGCAGCAGCATTTGTGCACTGTAATTGATTGTGATGTATGCTGACAAATGTCAACCAGAATATCCAAAATATCGTTGAATGTTTCATAGCGGTCGATTTTTGTTTTCTCTTTTTTGATTTTTATAGATTTTCGTCGTTCTTCTTTATTTCTTGACTACTTACAATGTAATTCTTTCACTCAGTCTTCTTTCTTTCCTTCCGTCTTCTGTTATATTTTAAATAGTTTAGTGTGATTTTGGTTTTAAGTTGTTTCTCTTTTTTTCTTTGTTGTTTTCCTTTTTCGAGGAAAAGTATATTTTTTATTCATTTATTTATTTTTTGTGTATTTTATGGATTTTCTTTCTTTAGCTTAGAAATTCTTTTCATTTCAGTTTTAGTTTATTTAAAATATTTTTGTAAATTTTTTAAATACTTCATGGTTTATTTTAAGTTGATTTTTATTGAGTTTTTTTTCTTTTCCTTGTTAGATTTATTTTTCTGTTTTTGATTTTTATTTTATTTTTTTAAATTTAGTTTTCTACAATTAAATGTAAATATTATTTTAATTGAAAAATTCTATCTATAAAAATACAATGTTTTTAGACTTGTATGTATGCATTTCTTATTTGTATGTGAGTTGTATATGATTTGATATTTCAAAATTTTTATTTAGTTTATAATTTGTAAAATATGTAAAAAATATTGCAATTATTTTGATTAGAAATGAATTGGAAAAAAAGCTTAAAAATTAAATTAAATGAAAAAATATATATTTTAATAAACTTGAAAACAAGTGTCAGCTTAACGATTCAGGAATACCCTTTAGATATAACAGAGAAAGTTCTGTAATTAATGTTTTTCTCGGAAACTAAAACACTAGTAAAATTTAAAAAACATACTTTTACGTCCTTTCCAAATAAGATTTCACTGAAATAAATAGTTTTTCAACTCAAATTAAAACTGTACATTTTATATCCAGAGAGACAATTATGTATCCAATATTCAGCTGTACCGGATCTTTTAAACCCTTCACCACTTGAATTAAATTTAAGAACTTGCAAACAAACTATTCTGGGAAAAGCCTAAAGTTAGGGTTTCAGTTAAATGGGTCCAGTAATCAGAAAGTTCTAAACACATGTCAGTGCTAAGCAAATAGTTGGAAAAGCCAAGTTTCACTTAAATGTACTAATATTTACGAGTTTCATTAACTTAAAATTTACATGAAATCTAAAGTTTAAAAATAAATGTATCAAAATAATAGTGCCGATTTTAAGTGAAATAAATCAATACCTGAAAGCATTATATTTCTGTAAAAATGCCAAGTCAAAACTTTCAGGTAAGGAACCATATATGGCACCCATAAACAATTATAGACCGATATTTCTCAAGTTAGTCACATATATAAAAAACAGTTAGAAATGTAATTAAGACGTATTTCGATAGAATTTGACAATATTTAAGAGTTTTATAAGCTGAACCCCTATTCCGGAAGATGAGAAATATGGGCCTTGTAAAGAATTGTATATGAAAAATATCCAAAATTATCTTCAAAATTGCTACTTGTATTAACATTTTGTAAATTTTGTCTATAACTTTTTTCTTTTAATCTGCTTTTGATATGTTAAATTGTGTCCAAATCCAATTAATTTTTATTGAAAAATTTAGACAAGTTATGCGTCAGAATGTTGAGATTATCTTAAATATTAATCTATAACTTGTTTGATTTTAGACCGATAAGGCTGATTTTAAAGAGGAAGCTACCTTGGACTACGGAAAGCAAATGGCCGAAAAAGAAAGACAATCGGACGACAGACAAGCTTAACTGATACAAATCTGTTTTGATGCAAGAATAACTTCATCACAACTAGTGGTGATGGAGGTTATAAAATGGTTTACTTGCATCATGCATTGTGTTTAATCGCTACGTGGATCTAAAACGGAAATTGCTTAAGACAATACCAAATTTTTTTTGCTTAATTTTATTGAATACATTTAGCATTTGCGGTGGAGAAATCGTACATTATAAAAGAAGTCATTAGTCAATTTATAACTAAAATATTTACTGAATTCCAATGAAGGACTTTTCCAACTAAAATTTTTATTGGAAGTGATTTAGAAGTGAGATTTACAAGTTCTGAACTTGTTAATATAAAATATGTTAATAAAAACGAGACATTTTAAAACTTTTCGAAAACCCTTTTTAACCTTTTTATATTGTTTTTCATCACTTTGGTCAAACAGGTAGTAAACTGGCTTCTTTTGCTGCATCTGTATATACTTTGCCATACCAAGAATATTTTGAGATATTTTGACTGCTTTGGGTCCTAAAGTTATCCTCACCATTCCCTGGAATATCAGCAACATAAGCTTTTTGACCAGGAAATTGAGAAAAAACAGCCAGAACATATGTTTCATCATCCATGTTGCAGCAGAGTATTTTTTATAATATTTTTTAATAAAACGGATATTAAGCTCTGTTTTTCGCCTCTTTATTTTAAGCTTTTGAGCTTTATACGTTTTAAATCTGCATAAGTTTTAACTTTTCCTAAAAATAGTCCAAGCACTGAGCTATCTGGGCTGCTTTCCTACCGGATGTGTGGTGAGCTCTTTTGAAAATACTTTCTATTTTTGGCTTTAAAAACGTCTAGTGGACCATTCCTTCTAACTGTACCAGATTTTATGTCAAAGAACAAGTTTTACAGGTACTGTTTAATAACATTGGAGGCAGTTAAACGCCAGACTTTTGAATGATTTGCTTATTTCTCGTAGGACCAAGTTGGGTTTTGTTGAAAGCTCACTTACTTTATTAAAAATATATCTTTCTATTAAAATAATATCATTTCTAAGTTTTTCTTAGTCATCAAGAACATCCGTAGTTTACGTCTACTTATCTAAGGTAAATAATCAAAAAGTATTTTCTTTCGAAATGTCCTTATATAAAAAAGCGTGAGTATAAAAAATAGAAAATTATTATTTTTTTATAAATTAATGATATGTAACACATATTATGATAAAATTAATATAACCACACTTCCTCCCTGATGGTTTATAACAATTATCATGTTTTAGATGTTTTCTTTTCCATAAAAGTTGTAATTTTAATTTACAAAATGTTTAAAAAATGCCAATTATTCGCATATCTATTAGAAACGATTCCGAAAAATATTTTAAATTATTTTGTAAAATAAATTTTATTTAAATAAATATGAAATACTTGTAATTAAGCAGTCGTTAGGATTTTAAATTTATTAAGCCCTCCACCATCACAAGTGGTGAAGAGGGTATATTAATTTTGTCACTGCGTGCATAATGCTAACTCTGTATAAGTTCTTGCATTAAATAAAAACCTGAGACGATATAGCTATGTCTGCCTGTCTCTCCGTTTGTCCGCCTGTTCTTCTGTCTGTCCATTGTCCATATTGTTGACACGCTCACATGCACAATAATTGGCAATGCTCAATGAAATTTGGCCTGAGAGAAGTTTCTTATTTTAAACCAGCGAAATCTGTGCAGTATATTAAAAGATATAGAGAAATATCTGATGCAACCTTTATGTTCCGTAAAGAAGAAACTTTAGTAAAATTGGCAAATATAAATAAAAAATTAGAATGAAATTTAGCCATAACATTAAGCTATACGTTTTTCATTACCAAGAAGAAAAAGACTTTAGCCAAAAAATAACTAATTTTATGACTTATTAAGTGTTCTGTGAGGTTCAAAAGATTCGGCATAGCGGAATTTATTTTGATTAAAATTGATTAAAATTAATGTAATTTCCTTTAGTATTTTTTTATTTCACACATTTATTTCCAACTAAATATAAGAATTTTGCTCCATTACCACCATAAAAATGTGCCACTGAAAAAAACTGAGTAAAATAAATTAAACTAAACAAAGAATCGACTTTCAAAAAAAGTGTTCAAAGAAAACGTAAACTCAATCTAAATATGTTAATGTTTTTTTTTTTGCAATTTTAAAAATACTACATTTAATTTATTTATATTTGAATATCGCAAAGATATTGCTTAAGAGGAGATGGGGAGGGAAAAAGAAATCTATAAAATAAAATAGTTCAATAACCCCCGAAAAAAGAGAGAAAAACAAGAAATTCTTTTATGCTAATAAAACATGTAAAATACGAGCCAAAAAAGAGGAAAAATTGTATAGAATAAAATTGTAGATGGAAATCAAATGGAAATAAGTAAAAATTACAAGACAAGGTCGAATATTGGGGTAACTAAATAGATTTCAATATCTTTGAAATGCATTTAGGGTATTTGAAAAAATCTATTAATAGTATAAATTTACTTTACATTTTTAAATAAATGAATTAAATATTTTAATCAGTTTAATGTAAATTACTATTTTTTCTTTTCTTGAGAAAATGGCATAATACTATAAATTTGGGACAAAAACACGAAAATGTTTATCAAATTAATCACTATATTTGTCATGAATACTATTCATATTAGTGCTACCATTAAGCTAATAAACATAAAAGTTTTATATTATTAAAATAACTAACGCTAAGATGGAATCATCTGAGTGTCGAAACATAATGTGAATAGATTTAGATATGTCCTTATGTATGCTGCTGACAATCTCACATCCACAAAGCTCAACGAAATTTGGCCTGAGTACTTTAAAGACTTGAAAATTTTTCTTTACAGAGCCAGAAAAATTGGTTCAGTATATTTAAAGATATAGATTGATATATGGTGCTGCCTTTAAATTTAAGAGAAGATCATCCGTAAAATTTTCAATTATAAATTGACAATTGGAGTTAAATATTTCCCTAAGATTAAGTTTTATGCATCTCATTACTATTTCAATAATCGGTTCAGTAGAAAAAAAGTTATAGCCAAAAATGTACACTCACGAATTGTATACGTTCGTAAGTGTACATGTGAGTGTGTATGTATACCTTAAATCTAAAAATGACGACAAAAATTAAAAGAAATTTCTTCAAATTTTCAATAAAATAAAAATAAAAATTAATTAAAATTTCGCTGTTCAAACCCTTAGCAATTATCGTTTACTTATTTCGACCTCAGTGTACTCTAATTATAGGCTGTTCATAAACTGGTGTTTAATTTTGAAGTGTCCTAGAAATGTGGTGGGCAATGCAGTACTTAAATCCCATGTCCAGTATCTACGAATGATTTGGCATATTGCCGAACTAAAAACTACATCGAAATAGTACTTTACAACCCTTAATGTCCATCTGTATATTTTTGACATGCTCACGTCTCAAATAATAATCAAGACTCAGTCTTGGGAAGCTTCCATTAATGCTTCTGAGAACGGGTTATTGATATCAGTTCAGTTCATAATCAAAATAAGCTTAAAACATTAAAACTCCTAATAAATAATGTAAATTTTTTGTAGTTTTTGGATTAGCAGAAAATATTTAACAAATCTGAATTAAAAATTTTTATTACCGGACTTTAGGATTTCGGAATAATTGACTATATTCAAATTGATAATGAGTTTAGAACCCATTCCTGCCGAAATGGGTTCTAAACTCAAAAAACTCGCAGACATATAGATATTATAATCAGATTTGAGGTAAACAAATGTTGTATTAGTCCAAGTTTCAAGAAAATAAGTCCACAAATAACCGGACCTCTCACGAACGTACTTCAAGCCATCGGTATAAGGCAACTTAGATACAAACTAAAGAATTTGAGGAACATTTGAAGAAGAAAACGGTATCTTAAGAAATTGACTGTCCTCAAATGACTCAATCGAATAGTTTTGAAAAGTGGCATAAAATTTTATATTTAGTGAATAAAGGATCGATCTTTATCAATTTTTTCTACACACATAGAAAAAATATGTTTACGGTAACCATAAAAAAGAAGCATCATACTATTGTTATTAAATATTGTTACAATAACTCAAATATTTGTTTATTCGCTTTGGAATTTTGCATTAATAACAAAAGATATTGTTATTTCAACAAGAAATATTGTAATGGAAATAAAATATTTGTTTATTCGCATTAATAAAAATGGTTATTGTTATCGGCACTAAATTTGTTTTTATATCAATAAAAAATTTATTTATTTGCATTGTAATTTTGCACTGACAATAATAGTTATTGTTGTTGTCCCTTAAAGTATGGTTATCACCATTAAAGTTATTGTTATCGCAACTAAAATAATGTTATTCTATTAAAAATATTATTAGCTCAATAAAAAATGTTTGTTCCCATTATTTTGTTATTGAATAAAAATATTTTCGTATGAAATATTTTAATATAATTTTCGTTTAGTTTATTGGTGTACCTTTGGAAAATATGTAAATATTATTTGAAATATTTTCGTCATTTAGTTTGATATTTTTATTGTCTGTATTTTGTTTATAAATAATGAAAATATTAATTTATGTATGTATTAATTTCCATGTTAACACAAATTGTAAAAGAAAATATTTGTTAATATTCAATTGTCACTTAACTGATAATAGCATTTTGTTCTAATAATAATAGTGTAGTGCTCTTTAATTACAATAAAATTGTAATCAGTCAAACATATTTCCAAACGCTTTACGGTCACAAATTACAACAACGTAATTGTTATCAAACTAAAGTAAATTAAATAATTAACATGTTGGTGATAACAATAAATGTTTGCTGCGAATATATTAGTGTTTGTGACGAACATATGGCAAATTGTATATAGATATATTATCAAATGAAGTGTTTGATGAATTTCATGAACCAGTAAATAATGAAGTATATATAGAATCGGTTTTCGGTATAAAATTTCTTGATCACCAGATGAGGTTTACATATGATTGCAAATATGACATAATAGAAAAAGGAAGAGGTCTCCTGAGGATATCAGTAAAGAAAGCTAAGAAAGTTTTCATATCTAAAACTATATAACCATGTTTAAAGTAAATAAAAAAATCCTCACTAAATCCACCATCTACGAATCTCTTTAAACATAGGAAATTCTTTTTAATAAAGGTATTGTAAAAAATTTTAAAAAATTACCAAATCTCATTTGTCAAACTGTTGTAGAAATAAGCAAGAATGCTATATTTGACTATGCCGAATTTTCAATAACCTCCACCACAAATGAGTGTGTAGTAAATACATTAAATTTAGAACTTACACACTCACAGACGTATACAAGTTATAAAAGTTTTTCTTAAATATAAAAGAAATATTTAATGAGTCATTAAATAAGTTACATTTTTGGTTATAACTTATTTTTTACTAAACCCACATTAATAATTTTGAAATGGTAATGAAGTATATACAGCTTAATATTTTGGCTTAATTTCATTCAAGTGTATCAATTGACAGTTTTACGAAATTTTTTTGCTTGAATATAGGGTATGCGTCAGATATCGGTATTTAAACATGCCGAACCGACTTTGACGGTTTTAAATAAGATAATTACAAACACTCTAGCTAAGTTTCATTGAGCTCTGTCAATATTGTGGATATGAGCGTGCCAATAACAGACAGACGGACATTACTTAATCGACTCACATGTTGATTTGATGTAAGAAAATATATTTTGGGATCTGAGGTAATTCCTCCTTAGCGTTATACATGGAATGACAAAGTTATATAACCTCTTTACCATTTGTCTTGGTGCAGGGTATAAATAATATACGAAATCATTTTCACACTTATTTAAATAATGAT
>PYHX02000467.1:32346103-32372873 GCA_004302925.2 Cochliomyia hominivorax | reverse complement strand
TTTTCTTAAGTAAAGTGGCATAATGTGCTATATAATTTGGGACAAAAGAACACGAAAATGTTTTATCAATTATCACTATATTTGTCATGAATACTATTCATATTAGTGCTACCATTAAGCTAATAAAACATAAAAGTTTTATATTATTAAAAATAACTAACGCTAAGATGGAATCATCTGAGTGTCGAAACATAATGTGAATAGATTTAGATATGTCTTATGTATGCTGCTGACAATCTCACATCCACAAAGCTCAACGAAATTTGGCCTGAGTACTTTAAGACTTGAAAATTTTCTTTACAGAGCCAGAAAAATTGGTTCAGTATATTTAAAGATATAGATTGATATATGGTGCTGCCTTTAAATTTAAGAGAAGATCATCCGTAAAATTTTCAATTATAAATTGACAATTGGAGTTAAATATTTCCCTAAGATTAAGTTTTATGCATCTCATTACTATTTCAATAATCGCGTTCAGTAGAAAAAAAGTTATAGCCAAAATGTACACTCACGGAATTGTATACGTTCGTAAGTGTACATGTGAGTGTGTATGTATACCTTAAATCTAAAAATGACGACAAAAATTAAAAGAAATTTCTTCAAATTTTCAATAAAATAAAAATAAAAATTAATTAAAATTTCGCTGTTCAAACCCTTAGCAATTATCGTTACTTATTTCGACCTCAGTGTACTCTAATTATAGGCTGGTTCATAAACTGGTGGTTTAATTTTGAAGTGTCCTAGAAATGTGGTGGGCAATGCAGTACTTAAATCCCATGTCCAGTATCTACGAATGATTTGGGCATATTGCCGAACTAAAAACTACATCGAAATAGTACTTTACAACCCTTAATGTCCATCTGTATATTTTTGACATGCTCACGTCTCAAATAATAATCAAGACTCAGTCTTGGGAAGCTTCCATTAATGCTTCTGAGAACGGGTTATTGATATCAGTTCAGTTCATAATCAAAATAAGCTTAAAACATTAAAACTCCTAATAAATAATGTAAATTTTTTGTAGTTTTTGGATTAGCAGAAAATATTTAACAATCTGAATTAAAAATTTTTATTACCGGACTTCGGAATCATTTCCTAAACGAAGCCTATTCAAATTGGTAATGATCGGTTGAACGTTAAATTTAGCTCTCACAAAATATCCTACCAGAATGGGTTTTAAACTCATAAAACTCGCAGACATATAGATATTATAATCAGATTTGAGGTAAACAATTGTTGTATTAGTCTAAGTTTCAAAAAAAAAATAAGTCCACAAGTAACCGGACCTCCTACTTCAAACAATCGGTATAAGGCGACTTAGATACAAACTTACAATTTGACGAACTATCGGTGTCACTTCATTTGAAAAAAAAACGGAATTCTAGAAATTGACTGTTCTCAAATGACTCAATCGAAAAGTTTTGAAAAGTGGCATAAAATTTTATATTTAGTGAATAAAGGATCGATCTTTATAATTTGTTTGCTACACGTAGAGAAAAAATATGTTTGTGGTAACCATAAACAAGAAGCATCATACTACTGTTATTAATATCGTTACCGTAACTCAAATATTTATTAATTTGCTTTGGAATTTTGCATATTTCAATATATATATTGTTTTCGCATTAATAAAAATAATTATTGTTATCGGCACAAATCAATAAAAATTTGTTTATTTGCATTGTAATTTGCACTGACAACAATACTTGATGTTGTCCCTAGAAATATTTTTATCGCCATTAAAGTTATTGTTATCGTAACTAAAAATATTGTTATTCTAATAAATAAATATTGGTTGCTCAATAAAAAAATGTTTGTTGGTATTATTTTGCTATTGAATAAAACTATTTTCGTATGATATATTTAAATGTACTTTTGCTTATAGGTGAACCTTTGGAAATATTTTCGTCATTTAGTTTTATTTTTTTAACTGTCATGTATGTATTAATTTCCATGTTAACACAAATTGTAAAAGAAAAAAATTTGTTTACGTTCAATTGTTCAAACATATTTCCAAACCCATTGTGACCACAAGATTTGTTAATTTATTAAAAATAATTTTATTACAGCAACGAAATTGTTATCAAATCAAATAAATTCAACAATTAACATGTTGGTGATAACAATAAAAGTTTGCTGCGAATATATAAGTGTTTGTGACGAACATATGGCGAAATGACATTTCTCTGCCTGTAGGAGATGTATATTGATATATAATCAAATGAAATGTTTGATGAATTTCATGAACCAGTGAATAATGATGTATATATAGAATTGATTGTTCGGTATAAAATTTCTTGGCATAAGAAATAAGAGAAGAGGTCTCCTAAGGATATTAATGAAGAAAGCTAAGAGAATTTTCATATCTTAAACTATATAACCATGTTTAAAGTAAATTAAAAATATTCCCTCATAAAAACCTCCATGTATAAATCCCTTTTAATAAAAATATTGTAAAAATATTACAAAAAATTATCAAATCTCATTTGACAAACTGTTGTAGAAACAAGCAAGAATGCTATATTCGACTATGCCGAATTTTCAATAACCTCCACCACAAATGAGTGTGAAGTAAATACATTAAATTTAATACTTACACACTCACAGACGTATACAAGTTAAAAAAATTTTTCTTAAATATAAAGAAATATTTAATGAGTCATAAAATAAGTTATAATTTTGATTATAACTTATTTTCTACTAAACCCACATTAATAATTTTTGAAATGGTAATGAAGTATATACAGCTTAATATTTCGGCTTAATTTCATTCAAGTGTATCAAATGACAGTTTTACGAAATTTTTTTGCTTGAACTTAGGGTTACATCAGATATCGTTATTTAAACATACCGAACCGACTTTGACAGTTTTAAATAGGATTATTACAAATACTCTAGCTAAATTTCATTGAGCTCTGTCAATATTGTGGATATGAGCGTGCCAATAACAGACAGACGGACATTACTTAATCGACTCACATGTTGATTTGATGTAAGAAAATATATTTTGAGATCTGAGGTAATTCCTCTTTAGCATTATACATGGAATGACAAAGTTATATAACCTCTTTACCATTTGTCTTGGTGCAGGATATAAATAATATACGAAATCATTTTCAGACTCATTTTAATAATGATCGTCTAACTGTCTGCTTGTTTACCCGTGTAGCATTGAGAACATTATTGGATGAAATGTTAGAAATATTTCGATAAAATTTGGTATCTATGATCTTTCTGAGTTAAAGTTTACTTTAAAGTGTATAACTCTTAATACATGTTAATGTTATGATAATATTTCACTCATTTAAGAATTGTATATTGAAAAAATTTAACAGGGATCAGTCCATAATTTTCTATGGATTTCATATAAAAATCACCTCAGATATCATAAATCTCTCATATATGTAAATAGATTTTAAGAAATATGTATTAAAAAAACATGCAAAAATCATTGAATTAAATTCTACGAGGGGCAGGGTAGTAAATTAAGTGTTAATTATATAAGCTGTCTTAACATTTTTACTCTATTTAGAAAAGTTAAATTTAATTAAGTCTTTAATAATCTTAATAAGGAAAATATTCTAGCAGATATTTAAGACTGTAGAAATTTTGTTATAATTTTTATTTACTAAATTTAGACATGAAAAATATATATAGCAGATTCATAGAATTATTCATAAACACCATTTTTATTTAAATGTTTGACAGTTTTATAAAACTTTATCCCCATAAATGAAAATAAAATTTTAAAACTATTTAATAATCTCCCCTTTTCGAGATATAATAATTTAAATCCCAAAAATAATATTTAAAATTTCACTTAATATTTAAATAAAACCGCAATTATTATTGTAACACATTAAATTTCATTATTTTAGTATTTGTTTTTTTTTATTTTCAAAGTATAATGACAATCACTTAAATAAATTCCCAAAAATAATCACACCAAAAACACGCTGACAATTAATAAATTCCTCTAATCGTATTTAATAGCGTAGCAAATGGTATGACAAGTCATATTCTCATATATGAATTCATTGGTGGTGGGGTATAACAATCAAATATATGATTTGGATTTTTTTTCAAAAATAAAAGCAGCAAGAAATACATTCAAACATGCAACATACATTTATAGCTAAATGTGGCTATAGTGAACGAAAGTGATTGATAAGTTCATCGATCCATAAAAGAGGAGATTGGTAGAAACATTTTCAAAATCTCTTTTTAACATGCTTTCAAATTTTCAACAATCATTGTAAACTTCATATACTGGTGCATATTTCTATGTACACATTTAATTTATTTCTCTATTTTTGTTTTATATTTGTTGTTCTCATCTAAAAGTAAAAATGAAGTTTTTACTGAGAGGTAACTTAACGGTTCTTCTTAAAAGTAAACAAGATTTTTTGGTCTTGTTGTTTGCTTTACTCATACGATTAAATATTCTTAGTGCCATTTTATGTAGAATATTTCTACAAACGCAGACTTTAACATTAATTATAAAATACCAAAAGATGTTATAAATTTTTTTTCTCTTTTTTTAATTTAAAATATCAAAATTTTATCATGATAATGTTCCAATAGAGAAACTGGCCATAAATTTAACTGATAGCGAGGTTCATAATTTCTTCAATAAATGACTTAATTATAGATTCGGAGACTTACCAAAAGAATACGAAATTAATAAAATATTTGATAATACACAAATAAGGAACAAACTAAATTTTCCAGAACATTCCAAACACGTAGCTCACATCCTACGAAGAGACGAACACATAACATTGAAAAGGTTAATGCTCAAAAAAGAAGATAAAGAAAATTGGATTCTGAAACGTAATTTCAGTGGTGGTAGTGTTATAGTGTGGGCAGCATTTTCTGCAGTCGGCAATTATAAAATTAGTATTGTTCCAACAAATTAAGAAGAGATGAAAGTTACTCTTCTGTATTTTACGGATGCAATTATGGATGAAGATTACATATTCCAGCTAGAAAATGCTGAGGTACATATACTAAAGCAATCTAAATCATGGTTTAATAATCGCAGCGTACCTCCGTTTGACTGGTCGGCATGCAGTCCTTATTTAAACCCAATGGAAAACTTGTACATGACCAGCAATGTTTATTCATATAATGCGAAATTGATTCCAATCTTCTTAAAATATAGAGAAACCAATGCCAGACTGATCCACTTCAGTCATCCAATATTAATAATGCCATAGCGAGAGTCTAAAGACACAATTATTAATCGAATTCAATAAAATTTGGTCAGAGTGTTTATCAGTGTTTCAAGAAATTTTGATATTATTTTGACAGCAAAATCGGCCCAGTTACAAAAGGGTTATAGACCAAAAACTGTTACTCATTTTGCAAAAAAATAGTTATCAGATTGAAATAATATTTGACTTATTGAAATAATATTTAAATTTATAACTAAATTAATCCCACTGCAATGTCATGTCGGAGCTAAACCCTTATGATTTTTGCAGTAATACCTTTTCTTTACTATATATGTTCCCTTTTCTTTACTATATATGTTCTAAATTTTCTTTCATTTCCGGAAAAATATGAAGATGTAAAGAATTTTAATGATTGTAAGACTCATATCATAGCTCATTGTAGGAAATTTCGAAAAATTTTTACGAAGTTAATGATTTGTATAACCAGAAAACGCAATACCAAATTTGAGAGAATCTGGCTGTATTTTCCTTTAGACCTTATAAAATCCCACCTTCAAATTTACATCAAATGACATTAATCTTTTCTATATGTATGATGATTTTGCAAACATCGGTCCATAATTTTTCACATCTGCGCTTTGTTATATAGTTAATATATAGTTTAATTTCATATGGTTAAGAAAGACCAAACAGATTATTAATCCGTCAATATCCGAAGATTTTCGGCCTCACTTCTAAGAGCAATATTGAAATTGTTTTTAGAAATGTGACTAACATTTAAATAAATCATGTTTCTGATATTATGTACCAATGATGCTGCTTCACTTAAACAAAGGCAAATAAATAATCGTATGGGTGAGCACCACTGCTCTATAGAAATATTCTTCTGGAACAGTGTCGTAAGCTTATGAAGTTTTCAAATATTTCAGTCATTCCAAATTTTCCATGATCACTTTCTTTGAGTTCGTTATAGTCACATCCGTCTGTATGTGTTATATATGTATATTTTATTTAAAACTATATTCTTTACAGCATATTCATATGATGTACATACATATGTACATACTCACATAAAAATATTTTCATATGTTGTACTAGCAAATGCAAGTGCAAGTCATACGTATCTGATAGAATGTATCTTTAAATATATAAAAAATGCATACACACATTTCAATGTGTGTGAATGCATATGTGTATCTGTATATAAATAGAAATGCCTGTTTGTTGTATCATTTCTGTTGTTGTTGTTTTGCGTTTTGTGTGTGCGTTTATTTTGTAGTATTTTAAAAATAGCTAGAGGAAAATACTTAATAAAAGATGAAGAGAGAAAAGCAAAAAAAAAAACTAAATAAAAGAAATACGCATAATAAGAGGGTGATTCTCAGCTGTTGTTTTTTGTTTTATTTTCATTTATTCTTTATTTTTTATTTAAATTTAATACCCTACTTTATGTTTTTATGACAGAAACATTTTCATTAAATCTTAAGCTCATCCACAATATTGATCCCACTTTAATGGCCATTTAATGGATGTTTGTCTGACAAATTTATGTTAAAATGTCGCTTAAACAATACATTTGTTTTAGATTAATTTAAAATAATATTTTCTCTTTCTATTTAATGGATTTTAACATTAAATGATTTTCATCACAATTGTTAATGTGTAAACATATTTAAGTTGTTTTTTAAGGAATAAAAGCTTTTTAAATTGTGGGAAAATGAAATTAAATTAAGAATAAAATTATTTAATTTAATTGTTTCTTCTTTTAAATATTATATGATTTTTTTATATGATTTTTAAAATCTATAAAAATATCAGAATATACCTATTAATATATAATTAAATTATTATATGGAAGTGTTTGTTTCTAAATTAAAAATTTCTTATGGTAATAGTTCTTAAGATATCGGACATTTTATATTTATTTCTCCATCTCCTTTTCCACGTTAATAGGAAAATATGGAACCATTCTAAACTAATAGATCGGTCCGGGGATTAATTCATTTTGGTTCACTACCCGATGCCGATGAGATAAACGAATTACATTTAGTATGGTTATTATTCTAGTAACACTGCTCATATAACCGACTGATCTTTAGATTCCTTCATATCGGTTGGTGAAAAATCGGATTTTTGACAAATTATGGATGAAAACCACCAATTTTTATATTACTGTTTTTGGAACTTATAGAAAATAAAATTTGGATCATTTTTATGGATTTTGAATTATGGAATTTGGACTATTTTTATGGATTTTGGAGAAACTTAAAATTGTAAAAATAATAAAATTATCGGGCCGCAAAAAAAGGTGTTGAAATGAATTATTTTCTTGATGAAAAGATCTCTTCAAATTTGTTACATTAAGGAGAGAAATTCCAAAATGTTGATTTTTATGCCCTCTACCACCATAAGTGGTGACAAGGGTTTATCGACATTGTTAATTATAATTTAAATCAAAAGTTTAAAAAAATTAAGTTCAATGTACCTTATTATCATTTCAAATGTTATTACTAAGAAAAAGTTATAGCCAAAGGTATAAATTATTTGATGAGTTATTAAGTGTTCAATACAGATCTTAGCAAATTCCTAACTGAACTTTAACAAAATTTTCAAGAATTTAAAATTTTAGAATAGACATGTTCCGAACGTCTATTGTTTATTATATGTAAGAAGACAATTTTCAAAGAAAAACATAATATTAACTTTTTCATGCAGTAAAATATTTTTATCAATATCAAACGCGTTCTTAACAATAAGTGTTCAGTGCGTTAGTTCTCCTGCCAGTCCAATTACCCAAGTATATTATGATTATAAGAATATCATATCTTTTTTCATGTGATAGATCTGGTATTATTCTGTCATATTCTTCATTCATATTATCTCAATGTCTAGCAACCAAATATTTTATGTTCAAATGATTTATTCGATTAGAACAACGTATTCGAGGGAATAATTAAAAGTAATATTTATTGAATTAGCAGCATCTTTTTCTTATACATTTAAGTTCAGTTTAAAATCGAAAAAAATACGCTATCAGTATATATGACCGAAATTTGTGAAGCTGCATTGTGGGAATTGAGAGTGATATCAATAAAATTACATTGAGCAAACATCATGTTCACGATCTAAACTGTTATGAAACCTTAACCTTCCAATACATGAAAAGATGTTCTAATCATAACATAATTTTCTGAGTAGTAATAAGACGTAAAATCTTTTTAAACTTATATTGATTTTCTGGTCAGAATACTGTGGTATTCTAGAACAATAGTGCTTCTAGTCAGGAGAAATGCTTTCACAGTAAACTCTGCAAGGAACATATATATTTTTTTGGAAAGTTTCGGAACAAGAAGCACTTATTTCAATTGAACATTTGACGAACCTTAATGATGAAAATTTGAAACATCGATTTGAATTTAGACATTTACAAGGATCATTTAACTTACAATGCTGACGTTAAAATGTATCTTTCGGTTTATTTGGATTAAAAGATTTTTACAATATTAATCACCAGTAATAAAATTTTAACTCATCTCGGAAACCCCTTCACAAACGTTTTTATAGAGCTTTTTGTCACACTCAAAAAAGTCTCCGTTTAAATCTTCCATACTTTTGAGTGTCTTTTTATCTTAAGCTCCGGGCAGTTTTTCACAAATACCACAAGCATAAACAACATAAAATTTTTGACTAGAAAGCTGTGAAAATTCTGCCAGAGCATGTGTATCGTCATCCATTATGCAGCAAGAATATTTTTTGCAAAACTCTGTTTTTGGCTTATTTATTAATTTAGAAGCCAAATTAATTTATTACACCTATATAAGCTTTAACGTTTCCTTCCTTTAGGAACATCATGTGGATCATTTTTTCTATCTGAACAGGTTTAATATTAACGGTAAAATTCTCCCGGTAATACTTTATAACATTGAAAACAGTTTGACGGCATACCTTTGAGTGACTGGCCAAATTTTTCTTAGACCAAGTTGGGTTTTGTTGATAATATGAATTAACTTTTTTCTATTTACTTTTTTTAATCAGATTAACAATATATAAATTTGCTCGATAACTTGATCAAAAAAGATATCAAGTAACACTTGAATTAAAAGTTTTAATGAAAAAACGTATGTTAAGGATTTTTCAATCTCACTCCTTACTATAAACAAAAAATAAAGAAAATCACATACGTGATTTACAATTCGTTTTAAGTGAACTTGTATATTCTATTTATTCACTTATTGTTTTTATCTTGATGCATTTTTATTTTCATTTTACATACTTTGACTTTTGGCTCAATATCCTCTAGTTATTTTTGTTCTTTTGTGTGTTTTTTAATGAATTGTATTCTGATTTTGTTTTGTTGTTGTCATTTAATTTCTTTTTTCTTAATTTTTATTCATCATCTTGTATCTTTATCTACTATACTATTTTTGTGCTAAACAGTTTTGTGTTCATGTTTATATTTCACGTTATGTTTTTTGTGTTTTTGTTGTATATTTTCATAGTTAATTAAGAAATTTAAAATGCTAAATAAAACAACACATTGTGTTCGAAATGTTTTTAGCATAAAATCATAAAAAAGATACACAATTTTAAATATAAATATGTTTTTAATATTTTGAAATTTTAATGTAAAACCGAAATATCATTTTTTTGAAAGAATTTATGTTGAAAAGCATTTATTTATTATTTATATGACCCAGTAATTTATTGAATAATATTTTGAATATAACAGTGGTTAAAGGTAGAAAATAATTGAACCATACTTAGTTTTATTACATATAAGATTTGTAATTAATATATGCAAATTGCGTTGACTACACGCAGAGAAAAAATATGTTTGCGGTAACCATAAACAAGAAGCATCATATTATTGTTATTAAATATTGTTACCGTAACTAAAATATTTGTTTATTCGATTTGTGATTTTGCATATATAACAATAGTTACCACAAAATGTATTGTTATTCCAATAAAAGAGATTGTAGTTGTAATAAAAGATTTGTTAATTCGCATTGTGATTTCGCAATAACAAAAATAGTTATAGTTATCGCCACTAAATTTGTATTTACATCAGTTATTATCATCACTACAAAAATATTGTTATTCCAACAAAAAAATATTGTTAGCTCAATAAAAAATTATTGATAAGTAAAGAAAATATTAATTTAAATGTATAGTATTTTCAATGTTAACACGAATTGTAGAAAAATATATTTTTTATATTCTGTTGTCAATAAAATTATATTTTGTCCTAATAACAAAAATTTTGTTATAACGAGCTGTTTTATAAAAATAAAATAGTGATCACTCGAACATATTTCCAAACACATTGCGACTACAATATTTAGTTTTATTACAGCAACAAAATTGTTATCGAAATAAATTAATTCAACGATTAACATGTTGGTGGTAACAATAAATGATTGTTATATAAGTGTAAGCGACAAACATATTACAAATTACGTTTCTCTGCGTGTATTATGTTATGTTTAGACTTGAAATCCAAAAACTTTACAAGACATACAACATAATACCTATTATTCGGATTACACATTCATGTGAGCTTTAAAAGATACTAACTTTTAACAGAGATGCTTTTCTGCACATATTTACACATCAAATTAATGGTAGATGTTCCTTAATGGGTATTAATCTGATTCATCAGAAATAAATGTAAAAGCTTTTGGGTGCATAACTCATTTGAAGTATCTTATCCTGTAACAATAATAATATGTTAGTTATAATAAGTTAAGAAATTTAAATTAACTAACATATCACTGTTCGTAAGGACTCAGGAAAAATGTTGTTTTACCATAAAATTATTTGAAATTTTCTGACAAACATAAACATTTCGGTTATATAAAAAACTAGTTTTATTGTATCAAAATTTAATTTTTAATTAATTTCTATAAACATAGATTTGTTAGTAGTTCAATATGGCGATGTTTTAATTTTACTTTGGTAAATTTAATGTCCACAAGTTTAGCTATACATTACACAAGTTAATTAAATACATTCACAAACAGAATAAACATCCAATATTTATGTATATTTGAAATGATGATAACGTATTTAAAACCAATTTTTTGATGTACATGTTTACCACCATAACATGCTTATCTGACAACCGTACTTTGTTATAAAACAATCATATTTTATTGTCATACAATTATTCAAAATCAATGACGTCTCAGCTTCCACAGGCATAATATGGTTTTGGTACAATCATATTTCGTTGTCTCAAATCATACTGAAGTCAAAAACATGGATGTGTCGGTGTTCATTACCACAATATGTTTGTCCTATGGCTGTACTTTGTTGTACAAAATAGTATGGTTTTCAATAGCAGGGGTTTATCAGCGTACAAAACTTTTTTATGGTTATCAAACAGTCACATTTTATGGTGATATAACCATATTGAGTTTGTTTTGTATTTATTTTAAAATTTTTATGGTAAAGCGTTTACTATTTTATTAAGTATAATATGTTAACTTTTGATAATCGTTATCATAACACTTCTTTTCTGTAAGTGTATATTTTTATAAATACCTAATTGATTAAGTTCTTCTTTAATTAATATTTGTTTTGATCCAAGTAATGTAATATTGCTTTGATTCTAACCAGTCTATAATCTATGGACTCAAATATGTACTGTTGTTCTTGAAATTCGTATTGATACCAATCGAAAAGTTTCTGTGCTAAATTTTGTTAAAAATCTTTATATTTAGGAGCGCTATTGGGCTAAAAGACTAGTAGAGAAAGGGATCTCCTATTTAAGCATTTTTAATATTAATTGCAGATAAATTTAACTTTTTACTGAATTATATATTTATAAGATTCTTGCGTATCATAAGCACATTTGTGGTGCCATAATGAGTTACAAAAGCTAAAAAAATAAACAAGGCTTCATCGAATTGTATATGTCTTAAATTAGAAAGGAAAATTTAGGAGGACTAATTATATAAAAAATTTATTTGTCTCATATTATTAAAAAATAATTTTTGGGGGATTTTTAAAATATCAACATACACGATATGACTTGGAAGAAGACTCATTAAACAATGGACAAACTGGAGGCATGAAATCACCTCTGAAAAACGTGTAATTAACAGTTCCATGATTTAGAGAAATATTACAAAATATTGTTTCCAAAACACTGTACGACTTAAGTGTCACAATTTTGACATTTGTTGAAGACGGACTATTACATTCAACTTTTCATTAAACACTCGGCAGCTGCACAGCTGGTGGAATGCTAACATAAATCCATTATAAACATTGAATACATTACACATATCGGCACTAAAATCAATTTACTAAACGTCTATCCCACTGTGCCCTGTGACGAATTGTGCTCAAAACTAACAACAAAATAATACATAAAAACTTAAGAACGATTTCTAAAAATAAATAATGAAAAATTGAGGCAGAAATATAAACACAAAACAAAAATAAGAACGAAACAAAAAAATCGCTTGTTTATTTCATTAAAAATGAAAAGTAAAATAAAATTGGCAGATTTATTCTTCAGGGTTTTTGTGTATTTTTTTTATTAACATTTTTTTGATTTTGTTTATTTCTACAAGTTTTATGGCTTTTAATCGAAGTGTGTTTATTTTGATTTACTAGCAAATATACATTTAGTTTTTATTTCAATATTTATAAATTATTTATTTTAGCAAAGTAAAACATATGTTAAACATTTTTAGATTTTTATTTATTTTGGTTTATTATAAACATCACCACGATTAGTGGTAAATGAGGGTGTATTAAGTTTGTCATCCAGTTTGAAATAATTGGAAACATTTATTAAATTTATACCGTATTTTTCGAAGCCCAAGCAATTTTTACCAGAAAGTATTCACGGTCTAATGTATCTTTAAATAAATTAATGAACGTTTTTCTTATATTTACTATTTTATTATATAACTGTTATCCAAAAATGATGAAATTTCATCAAAAATTATAATACAATAAATCTCGAAACACTTTTTGGCATAATTTGTATAATATTCATTAGCATTTCTGTAGTCGTTGCTTTAGATTCTGATTTTAGGCAGTTTATCAGTTTAAAATTGCTTTTCAAGCATCATACTTAATATCTCCATTTTAAGATGCCATAAACTGAACCAATAAAGGTAGTTAATATAATGAAAAAGAGTGTAGAATTGAAGAAAAGTAGAATTGAAGAAATATATTCATTATAATGAAAATTTTCGTTAATTTTTCGTACATTCTTCAACTTGACGAAAAATTGTCAATATGACTATTATAATTCGTTAATAAAAAGCGGTTTATTTGAAAAAATATTATTGAATAATAACTCATATATTATTCAGACAAAAAAATTCTTCATATTGATAAATATTATTCAATTTAAACATCATACTTGTTTAAATTTACGAAATTTTACTTGAATTGAAAAAAGAATTACGTTAAATTATTGTAATAAATTATTACATAAAATATAAAGAATCAAGGGAAGGATCACTCCCTATACAAAGGAAATAGTGACTATAAAATACCTAAAGAACTGTTACCGCGAGAATTTTCACATTTGATCTCACTGACTTTCTCAAAGAAAAGTTTTACTGTAAAAAATATAAGAAGGATATGATCAGGGGAGAAGTAGCCCCATTACAAAGCAAATATTGATTATAGAATATCTATAGACAGCGAATTTGGTCTCAATTACATTTTTAATATGCGACGCTTTGTGATTTTTGAAATTTCTTTCGAGATCTAGGACTGAGAAGAATTTTTGTGCAGCGAAGCGAACTAATTTTAGATAATAATTCCAACGAATTTAAATCCGTGGACTGTAGTGGCAAACCCTAGACATGAAATCCATTAGCTTATAATTAATATTTTAACAACGTGCGAGCGTTCAAAAATCACAGCGCTTAAATCGCAAAAGGTAGTATTTCAATAGTATTGCATCCACTTAAGAATTATATGGCTGTATTTTCGCCTCCTCTGAAAATCGTCTAAAGCTACTTCTGTTTGTTTTATGACGTTATTTCAACTAGTATGTTCTATATATACCCTAATCATATCATAAAATTGTACTGAGTCGGCACATAAATTTTCATACAAATGTCTGCAGTATTGCAGAGAAAATATTAATTAATTAATTTGGAATTTAAAAGTTTAATAAATAGTTTGGCCAAATACTATTCAATTATATTCATCATTTGATCATTTGAGTGTGGCCGACCGCGTCTTCTTGAACCTCAAGGGTACAACACAAGCGGCATCTTTGTGTACTATTAGGCGGCTCTATGAATCCTACATTTAACTCGAGTTACTATTGGCTTTTTGTTGATAATATTTCATGCTGCTGATGTTTTTTAGGGCAGAAAGTAATGTAAATAAATCTGTCGCAGTTTTTGTCTGATATGGTGGTGGAGGGTATTCAAGATTTTATTTAAGAATTTTAACTTGTTTGAATTAAAACTCTTAAAGAATTCTAAATTTGAGAGAATCAAATCACAATTAATATTCTTCCAATTTCTATTGATATTAAGAATGTTGTGATGTAGGGTATTTAAGATTCACTACAATTAATTTTAGATTTTTATTTATTTTGACCATTTTTTTCATTTCGTTTATATTTACATACATTTACTATCAATTATATGTATATATATATATATATACATTATTTTTATACGTTTGTTTTTATTACCTTTTCCCAATAATTGATTTTTATGATGATACTTATTGATGTTGTTTTATTTGAACTAGTGCGTATAATTGTTTTTATATATACAAATGTATGTATGTTCAATTTATTTATCTGCAAATTTGTTATTATAGGTTTTTGTTGAACTATTATTGATCTAACAAAAAGTTTCTTTTTTTTCAATTTACATTTAAAGTTTATTTATGCTGTTAACTCGTTATGGCCGCATAGTTTTTTCCCAATATTTGATTGTTTTCCAGTATAAAATCGCATAATTTGGAAAGTTTTGAATATCGTTTAATTGATACGTATATTAATTTTATTTTCCATAATTCTAGATTGAAAGATTTTAATTTTAGATTAACTTTTATATTGTAGATAAAAGTTTTTTGTTACATTATGGGTTAATATTAATAATAAATGAAAAAAAGTAATTATTTACTATTTATCTCAAAATATTTAATTAAGTGTAATTTTGTTTAACCTGCAAAACTGCCACTAATTGAAATTTTGTACTTAATGTATAATAAATCAGTAGTGAGATCGAAATAAATTGAATATTTTTTAAACATTTTGACAAAAACTATTCCGGAAAATAATTTAAACTCATCTGTAGAAAGCGGCTTTAATAGAGAAATGCACTAACTTTTTAATACGATGTAGATTATTAAAATGTCTAATTTATTAGATAACTTAGTATAAAGTATATATATTCCTGCATCAAATCAAATTTCTGTCTATATATTGGAAATTTTATGAAGCCTATAATAATTGTCCGAATTCAATAAAATTCGGTGACATTGTTTATTGTTCTCCTAAACATTTTCCAATAAAACCAGCTACAAACGTCCATTACAAAGAATGATATATACTGATATTTGAGACAAACTCAAATTCCGAAGAAGTAATCGGATTGAGACAATTCTTTAACCACAACCTAGAGATATATGTGCTTTCTCACCACACAAAAAAACATCAAAATCGGATCAGTAGGCCAAAATAAAACAATTTTATACACTCCAAAAACAAACCATTCATATCGGACGCAGTCTTGAATATAACTTTCTTAAATTTGATATAAAAATAATCCCAAAACAACGCGTAAAAATGTTTTACTTGGGCAAGTCCAAATATGTGATACACTACACCACATAGTTGGTTGTAAATGACAGCTATATGAATTTAAGAATGATCCTTGTAAGTGTGAAGTACTTTACTACGATGAAATCATTATTAAAATCTGTGTGTTTTAAAAGGAATTTTATGGTTATATGGTAATTACAATAAATTGTGGACCGACGGGTGAAGGGAATTTAAAATTTGGATCACACGAATGTAGCATCCTTACAACCTTTGAAATTTTTGAGTGAATAAACAACCCAAGGTAAAATTTTTTAACGAAATGATTATGATTTAGTTCACTGTTTTGGAAATCTCAGATTTAAATGTTCTCCTGGACGGTTGTGCCGAAAGTTTATAAAAATCTAAATTCTATTTTATTTTCACTAAATTTGGCACAAATAATTAATTTATCAGTCTAAAACTAAAGCAAACTTAGTTTTACGTATGGCTATTACGGAAGGACTTTTGTATTGGAGGTACCTGAAATATTGGACCGAATACTGCCAGTTTCAACATGCAACGTTCTAAAGACAAAATAATAATAAGTGACCAATTTGTTAAGATATCCCAAAAATTCACAACGTTTGCATGGACAGCCAGCTGGATAACAGTCAGTACAAACGCATAATACTCCAACCAACTACGGTGTGTAGAGTACAGTAACATTTTAGAGGCCTTACTGACAACAAAACGTGCTCTTTAAGGAATTAAGGCGCTTTCTCTATGTGTCATCTATCAAATGGTAAACTTAACATATTCTCTGCAATCTCTTATGAAGATGGAGCATATAAATAATTTTTAAATTTAAAAATTTTAAGTCAATATTTATTTTTCATTTTGTTTTTAAATAAATGAATAAAAAAATGTACATTAGCAATCTAAATTTAAATAGAAATTTAATACCAATTGTTTTATTATGTCCTTTATACAAATATAGTTAATAATTAATTACAAATAATTGATATACATATAACACACAATAGTTAAATGTAAAATGGACAGAAATGGACAGCTTTGGCAATATATATTGATATTTAAAATTTTGTTTATTTTTGAAAATTTTATTACAATCACACATAAATATTTATTTAAATTTCTAATCATCCTTTAAATGACGTCAAATAATTCAAAATAAAAACATCTACAAAAGATAGTTTTATTTTGAAATTGTTTTTAACTAATAAATATTTATATATGAATATGCAAAAAAGAACTAGAAAATAGAATAAATAAATTAAATTATTTTTGGTCATTAAATTTACACAAATATGTATATTTACATCCAAATATATATATTTGCATCAGTTTTTATTATAAACAATTTTTATTTATATTTCAATATTTTTATACTCTTCACCAATATAAAAGTTACTTGTGAGAAAGTGCAGTTGGTCAAGCCCGACTGTTTAATACACTACACCACTTCGTCGGTTAAATATGGTGATTATAAAATTTTAATGAACGGCCCTCGTTTAATTTGATTTTCTGATTTATTTATGCATTTTATAGTTAATATTTCTCAGGTGTTATATGGGGGCTACAAAAAAATTATGAATCACCCTCATACAATTTTACACATTGAGTTTTGTTTATGTTTTTTATGGGACCTATGAAAAATAATGAATCGACCCTCATACATTTTTGAACATCGTTTTAGAATGTTATAAGTTTTACTTGTGACTAATGCCGTTTAAATCGCTTTGTATTTAGGGCTTTTATGATCTTAGAACCCAAACCGGGAACAACATTTGTATGGAAGGTATCTGAAATATGGGACTGAACTTGTTTGTTTTCAAAAGGTTTCGTCCTTGGCCAAAATAATAATAATAATAATAATAATAATAATAATAATAATAATAATAATAATAATATGTATAGAATTTCATTGCGGTATTTCAAAAATTGCGCTAACAACAACTATATGAAAAAGCTGGACAGACAACGGACAAACATTCTGAGTCGAAGGGTTACTTAAACAACATTTGTTTTTCATGTCACAAACATGTCCTATATGTCCTAATAAAAAGAACATATCATGTTTTCAATTCAAAGTACAATTCTGTTTGTATGGAGAATGACATTCCCATATGACCTCATTACCATTTTTACAGCATATGACGTTTTTCACTAAATGAAATATCTGAATATAAATTTATTTCAACATTTAGAGGTCCTTTATATCGGTCTACTAGATCTATATTCTCCACAAAGCTATATTCTCAACATTTTATTAAATTATATAATTGCTGTGAGAATATAAACAACGAAGAGGTTGGATTTGGCCTTTTTGGATAAGCTGATAATTCCTTTCCAGTTTTGCTTACGATAAACGACTACTATTCATCCTAGCAAGTCTTTTAATAGATTCTTACACTTATACTGCCGCCTTCATGAGCCTTGGTGTAACACTCTCATTTATGAGCCTTAACTTTTTGCCATCTTATAGAGAAGTTATTCTATTTACGAGCTCCTTAAATATGGTTAAACATGGTTCTGACTTCAGCATGTTGAACTCACAGCAAATTATTTCTATTAATGTACTGCGAGCTGTGGCCCCCAGTATGTGCTCCAACATAACTTTGCTGTCTTTTTAGCAACCTTAGATATGACGGTTACTCTTCTGTTAGTCCGGCTGGTGTCTATCTGTGAGTACGGCTAGATGTCCACGTGAACACTTTACAAGTTGCAATTTTTTAAATATCTTGACAAAATTTAGTATATATTATAATTTTTGCCCAGAGACAAAAGTAATTCTTATAGTATTCCAATAGGATGTGTCGAATTATGCAAAGGTCGGTAAATTGCTTCCCGTAAGTCCCATACAAACCCTCTTCCAAATATCAATTTGAGGAAAAATTAAAATAACTAAAAAAGAAATCGATATACAAAATTTTGGGTTTATCCCTTAGCGTTATGATTATAACCGCTAGTGATGTAGAATATAAAAATAATGAGGAATTTCCCAAAATGTACTTTGACTACATTTCAAAATAACTTTATATTCATTACTACATATGTACGAATAAGAGTTCACACATCTTTAAAATACATTATAGGGAGTCAGCAAACGTATCACTGATGTATGGTGAGGAGACTGTTAGTGAATTAATTTTAAAAGAGTAAATAATTCAAACCCATGTATCAGGGAATAGTAATGTCCCTTTTAAGACTATTGGTTTATTAGTGTGAGACAGTCACCAAAAATTTCTGGGTACTATTTCACATATGTATGTAGTCGAGGATATTTGAGCTTCGTCATTACCGAACGCAATATTGTTATTTACTTCAATAATAAATTTAAATTGAAACACATTTTTAAATTTAATTGATTCCTTTTTATGTGAACTGACAGTGAGTGACAAGTGTATAAAATATTTTAATAAATTATAATATTCATTTAAATATAAGCTGAAAATCGCAAAATACAATTGAGTGAATTTAAAATGCAAAAATCAAATATTAAATGAAGTAGTTAAACAAAATGTTACACTTTTTTAAAGAAAAACCATAACACTGGGTAACAATTGAAAAGAGAAAAATTCACACATGGATAAGTCTATATTTGGTTATAGAACTGTGGCATCAGTTGCTCATTCGAACGGCAACTTCGATTTAAATGAAATTTTATATAGTGAAGTCGTATGTGAGTATATATTTACGAAAACAGCCCCTTAAAGTTGGACATATCGAACCCCATAAAAATTTATTTCTTAGCTGGTTTTAACGATTTTCTATCGTTGGTCTGTATAAATCAAGACCTACAAAAAACCTTGTCATATAGATTTGTTATCTCTTTAAATTAAAAAAAATCTGAATCAAATATACAGTTATAACGACTTTTCGACTTAAAATCGATAACAACGGGAATTAGTTACAAGTACTGAGAATTTCTACAATATCCTGCCCAAAAAATATTATAGTCATCCAAAATTATTAACACATTTCGCAGAATAATATTTATTTAGTTACGAAATATAATCTGCCTCTTTCTAAAGAAAATAATGAAAATTATTATTTTTTGGAATTAGTAAGTGTGTCTGTCTGCTCTTTTTTGTTACACTGACCTTCACATAAAGTGTCCGAAATCAATAAAATTTTGCATTTTTTGATCCCCTTTACTGCTGTTCTCAGACTCGGTTTGCAAGACAAAAATTTATACACTGACATATTAGATAAGTGATGAAACAGTTTATTGTATTTTCTGTAAAGTTGGAATAGAATAGAAGAGAGTGGTGTCCTCTTTTGAAATGAAATTTAAAATTTAAATGCCTTTTTTAGCATACATTTTTCATTAAAACTTTTATCTTAGGAATTATTTGATTTTTAGGTGATCAAGTTACCTTTGTATTATGTTTAATGCTAAAAAATGAATAAATCGTTAATCTATTGAAAATAAGTGACCAGAAAAAAATGCGTACTAAAATTACTAAATATTTTTATCAGAAGACAATTAGGTCCTACATAAAATTTCCGTTAATATTCAGGCAGAAGGACCATCATGATGTTTTCCTTCATGATGTTTTCAAAGCTAAAAAATAAAATACACGAAAAGTAATAATAAAATATACAAAAAGTGGAACGGTGCTTAAAAATTTGAGGCCAAAAATTGAGCGCGGAATTTTAAGTCAAGTTTTCCAAAAAACTATTTTTGGTGCATAATGGATGACAAAGCTTATTTGTTGGCAGATCTTTTCACAACTTCCTGGTAAAAAAATGTATGTTGCGTATTCTCAATGAAATGTTCAAGAAAAGTTAAGAACCCAAATGCTTTCAAAATTTACAAAAAGTTCTTAGCATGGTATGTGTATGTTACAAGAAATTCTATAAATACCAAAATTACCATCATCGATTGTTCAAAAAAGGGCTGCTTCCATTCACAATACTTAATAATGTGTCCACTTATTTTTGGACTGACTTAACATTCTGTCACTGTGATGAATAAGAAGTTTTGAACAATTTTTGGATACCCTTTCATTAATGTTTTCATTGCGCTTTATGTCACTTTGCTTAAACAGGTTTAAAATCAATCACAATTCAACGTTTTTTACTCTTCAATTCTCTTTTAACAGGAGCCCAATATATATTTACTGCTCCTAGCTTCGGGCATTTTGGGAGCTTTCCCTTTGTTGGTACAAACACAACATTATTTTTCTTGTGCCACTGAAGGGAGCGTTGTAAAAAATGTGCACGTTTTACCAAATTATTGGCTTCTTTTGCCGCAACTGTATTTTGCTTGCCGAACTTTTTGGGAAATTTTGACTGGGTCCTAAACTTTTCTTCAACATTCCCTCGATTATTAGCAACATACAATTTTTGAGTAGGGTGTTGCGAAAAGTCTATCAAAACATAAGTTTTTTCATAAATTATGCAGCAAGAATTTTTTAGACAATTTTTGGGATTTTTTTTGTTCTTTAGAAACATTATATAGTTCATTTTTCTACCTGAACCAACTTCTTTTTATATATAATAACATTGGAAATAGTTCGAAGGCAGACTTTTAAACGCTTGACTATCTTTTAATGGGACCTAGTTGGGCTGCGTTGAAAGTATGGAAAAAATTTGTACACACTTTTTTCTGGTCACTCATTTAAATCAGATTAACAATAAAACATTATAAAACATATAATGACATGTTTTACAAAAATTAACTTCATAAACAATTCTCTCTCGCTATAGGAAACAATATTCTATAGGGTATTGCGTATTCGGATTTGACTAATAATAATTTCCTCACTATATTTAGCAATATAATATTATTTTTTAGAAATAAATTAAATATATATTTTATATAAATTTAATGAATTATTTCCGTCATATATCCAATGAATTTGTCTTCACTGTTCACAAAAATCGGTTTTATTTTTCTTATAATAAAAAAGAAATAAATACCCTGATCATTAATTTTAATACACATTTTTGACCCAGAAAAAATTTAAAAACATTTTGGTTTTTGTTTTCAATTTCTTTCGAATACTTGACGTTTTTGAAAAAAAAATGTTATAGACAGTCACGCCGGACTATGTAATACCCTACACCACAATGTTGGTTGTAATTTAAAACTACGAAAAATTTATGAACGAACCTCATATAATTTACTTTTCCTATTTATGGTAAGTGTGAAGTACATTATTATGATACTAACACTTGTTAAAAATGTATGCGTTTGAAACGAATTTTTTTTCAGTGTTTACATTGGAGCTTGAAGAAATGAATAGAATTCGTATAATTTCAAACATCGATTCTAGATTATAGTACTTGACAAGTTTTTGTTTCAATACTAAAGTATATAGGAGATTTATGCCCTACAAAATGATACTTGGATTTTTGTTAAATTTCGATGAAATCGCTTAATATTTTTTATGAACTTAAAAGTCAATTCCAGGAGGACATTGAATGAAAGTAACCTGAAATATACGTTATACTTAAAAATGGGTATTGTACCACTTTTTCTCTTTTTTACAAAAATCTGCACAAACCCATAATACTTCAACCACCTACGGTGGTGTAGGGTATAAAAATATTATATGCAATTTTACGGTAAAATATATATTATAGTACTGGCGTCAAAATTATTTGATAAATTATTAATAAATACACTCAAACATACTCAATTTTAAAAACATTATACACCATCAATTTGTTTATGAATTTATAATGTTGAAAGATTTATTTATTTATTTGTTTAGATTTTTTATGCATAATTTTTTTTATACAATTTTTATATTATTTATTCCTGTTAGCAATTGTAATTTACACTTTTTAGTTGTAAAAAAATGAGAAATTTACACAATAGAAAAACATTTCGAAACAATCAATTAATTTTATACTTGTTGAATTTTATCCATTAAATTTTATTTAATTTTTTTTTTTCGCTTAAAAACACATTATTTGGCAAATGTGTTTTAATATTTTTTTTGTATTTTATAATTTCTTATTTATTTTCAAATTTATTCAACATCCGCGTGATTTTTTCAAATTGCTCTATTTTTCCCGTTTGATAGAAATTCATCAGAGATAAAAATGGTAATAAATTACACTGAATATCAACAATTGACATTTATTTTTGGTTTAAATTTAAAATTTTTCTTTTTATTTTTTCTATTTTTTAAGTGACGTTTTATGATTATTTTGTTTATTTTCTTTTAAAATTATTTTGTATTTAAATTGAAATACATGTGTATTTTATCACTTTTTATTGAAAATAGATTTACTAATACCCAAATTTATTTATTTTTATTTTTATACTTTTTTGTTTCAAAA
This sequence comes from Cochliomyia hominivorax, assembly GCA_004302925.2. Classification (NCBI taxonomy): domain Eukaryota; kingdom Metazoa; phylum Arthropoda; class Insecta; order Diptera; family Calliphoridae; genus Cochliomyia; species Cochliomyia hominivorax. The sequence goes on along the minus strand of PYHX02000467.1, from coordinate 32,349,632 downwards.
TATCGTAAATTTACACATAATTTTAATTTAGCATTTCCTTTTTAGAATCATATATTTTGGTTGTTTTCTAAAATTATAACTTTTAAGAATAAATTTTTTCCGCTCGCACTGTTTCACGATCGCATGCTTCTCCCCAACTAAAAGGTGTTGTGCATAGCAATGAGATATGTATTTCGAAATGAAAATCTTGTCGAATTTTGAGTAAATGTTTTAAAGAAAATAAAATTTTCCTCTCGACTTTCTCATTTAGAAGAGAATTTAATTGTCGAAAATTCAAGATTTGGAAGGTATGTAATGTTATTTCAAAAAAAAAAAAAAAAAAAAAAAATAAATAAATAAAAATAAATAAATAAATAAATAAATAAATAAAAAAAATAAAAGTAAATGTTTGTTTATATAATGATAAATGGAGTAGATTGTATACTTTTATACATATCACTCATTTGCTACCAGATTTACAAAATTTGCAGAAAAAGTAGAATTATTTCTTTACAGTAACATATTTCATGGTATCTCCGAAAACTTAGACATGATTAATGTTTTACACTCTTATAGAAGTATTGTAATGTTGACTACAAACAACAAATTGCCACCTGAAATAATTAATTTTTTCATCAATAATGAAAAAATAGTGTAATTTTATAACTTATTTTTTAGTCAGTCAACAAAACATTTATTTATTATCACTTACTAATGTTTGTTCGAAAGAGGCGTCTTTGAAGTTATGACGACCATGCAGCAAACGAACAACATTTCACGAGAATTAGTTTCTTATGAGAATGATTAGCGCACAATTTTCAGATTTTTTTGATATATTGATTCTGTGTTGAAAAAAATCTTAGGATCGTATCTGCTGCAGACATTGTCTAAAAATGTTGCCGAATCCCTTTACAACAGAATTTAATTGCTGGAAAATCTAAGACGATTTAGATGATAAATATTGATGTGGACAAACCCTTTCGAACCATTTTTGCAACAGTTCTGCCGATATTAATTATTAATTAATTAATTAATTAATATTAGATTTATATGGGAACTACCACTCCCCTTGACCCTATCAATCGTAGACTTGATACAGTAAACATTTTTATTGGATATTTGTTGCTTAATGTCCAAACATAACTTAACTAAGTACTGAGATCAAAAGATTTATATTATTTTTTACATTAAATTAGCTTTGTAAAACATTATTAAAATTAAAGAATTTAATATGATTAAAATAAGTGCTCAAGAAAGTGCATACTAAATGTATTAAATATTTTCGACAAAACCCAAATTGGTCATTAAAAATGTTGTCCAATCATTCAAAAGTCTGTCGTCAAATTCTTTTCAATGTAATTAAACAGTAACTGAGAAACTCTTCCGTTGGTAGAAAATCTGGTTTAGGTAGAAGGAATGGAATGGAACTAATGTAAGCTCCAAAAACAAGCACTACTTAAAAAGTTCCTGATTGAAACGCTAAAAAAAATTTAGAGCTGTATTTTCCGAACGGGTAGCACCTGATTTTAAAAATTTTGTATGAGTGGATTCTGCTACTGAAGACCTATGAAGGATATCTCGATTTTTCGCCAAAAAATTACGTACTTCTTTTAAGTTATAAAAAAAATCTTAAATAACCTATACCGGGGTTAATATTTTTCTGCTTTATTGGCTTTTGGTTTATAAAAAATATTTCAAAACTTAAATATTGGGAGAGCCAGAGTTTCTCAAATTCAAACTATTTTTTCACAATACTTCAATTTCTGGTTCAATTTCTTTAATTGCAAAGATTTCAAAGCATTTCTCCACAAACAGTAAGAAACGAATTTCATTAATTTAATACATTTCTAAAAGTAGACATAATTTCCGATACAATGATATTTAGTATGTCTAATTTAATTTTTCCATGTGTTAAAAACATCGATCGAAACATTACAGGTCTTAGTAAATCTTAGCATTTAAATATTACTATAAACCGAGGTGATCAATATGGACCGACCCCTGTTAGCTCTACAAAATCCAAACTCAAAGCTTAAACTTCCCTACTCTTCTGTTAATATAATATGAAATTTCACTCAATTCGGACTAGCCGTTCGGAAATACAGGTTTACTTTCACTTTTTTTCATTTGAGACGCAGTATAACGCGACGTATGTAGATTTTTCGCTAACTCTTGGTCAAAATTATATGTTGCTGATACTCGATGGTATATTGAAGAAAAATTTAAAGATCCAGAAGCAGAAAAATATTTCCAAAAAAGTTTTTGGTATATTAAAACTCTGAAATATTAAATAATTCTATGTTAATTCGACACAATTAAATTTCTGACTGTCTTAAAATATATGATATTTATTATATTGGTCGAGGCTTTGATATAGCTCCCGTATCTAACCTTTCCGGGAAAACGTTTTTGAGCCTATAAAACTGGTATATAAAGATCAATTCTATTAAATTCGACACAATTATTTTTCTAACTTTATTTAATATAAATTATTAATTGGATATCGCTTATACATATATTGCTTTAGCCCCCAAATAAGGATCTTTTTTTGAACTTATAATACTTGGTAATAATGACCAATTCTGTTAAAATTCGGATAAATAATTTTTCGTACTGTCCTGAATATATGTTGTTCTCGATGTCACTTAAAATAAATTATTGAAATTTTTTTGCTTTAAAATATAAAAAATAAAAAAAAAAAAACTATTCCGATTCCATGAAATTTATTAATCATGAAAACCTTAAATTAACCTTCCTTTATTATAATCTGATTTTTTTGTATATAACATATTCGTTTAAATCTTTTAGACTTGTTATCTCTACTTAATTAAGTAAACTTAATTTGTTTAAACTTTCGTTTTAACATTATTGTCATAATTAGCCTATTTTACGCCTTTTAAACTTTAAACTTTAATCCGTTTATTTGCATCATATTCTTTTCTTGTTTCATGAAAAATCTTTATTCTCTTCTTGGCATAATCTTAATTTTATGCAGTTGATTTTTATTCTCTTCACTCGTGTTTATTTTTAAATGGCGGTAGACTAGGTTTGTCATTGTATGTGTAACAATAAGAGACAATCATTAATAATGAAGTTTATGTTTATATAATCAAATCGATAAATACGTAAAATTAGAGATTACTCAAGAAAAAATAAAAATTATAGGTATTTTTAATCACCCCAGTATCGGTAAATCATATATGTCGCAATTTTTAAGAAAATTTTCTAAAATATGCTACATATATTTATTTTAGTATAAGTCTAAGCCCCAAAATATTAATTATGCTCCCATAAAAAGCTTCATTCCTGAATAAACTTTTAGTTTAAAAAATATGGACCAATTCCATAAAAATTCGGCATAATATTTTTCTATATTTTCTATTACATAATAATTATGCAACTAAATTTAGAAATATTGGTCATTACTGCTCTTATATTACGGTCTCTTCCGAAAAACGGCTTAAAGCTTATTAAACTACAATTTTTTACTAGATGCACTTTGCTGTTCAAAAATTCTCTTCAGTACTATATCTCAAAAGAAATGTTACAA
>PYHX02000467.1:32314929-32346003 GCA_004302925.2 Cochliomyia hominivorax | reverse complement strand
TGAAATAATTCTGAGGCAACCTATAAGTTCAATCGAAGAATTTTTTTTAAACTGTCTCTTAAAAATCGATAAATTGAATGTAAATTTGCCGTAATATTAAGTCATGTGTACCTCATTACATTCAAAAATTATCGAAATTGGTCAGTAGAAAAAAAATTATAGTCAAAAATATATTGCTTTTATGACTTTTGATGAAATTCGACTCAAATCAACATTAGGACCTTCTAACCCTTTACAACTGTTCCGCGGAGAATGAGCCTATAATCTCATAAAAGAACTGATTCGGCAAATAATATTTGTATGAATATTATGTGCCAAATTTTAAGAGGACGTATCGCACAATTCAGTAAACACATTAAACATTAAATGAAATCGATGCTCGAATGAATATGTGTTTGTTTTGTTAGTGGCTTATAGGTACCTAAACTACTAGATGATTTTTGTTAAAATCTTTACAGAATGATCCTAATGTATCCAAAATTAACATAGGCTATATAAATATCGATAGGATCAAGGGATAGATAGCTCCCATACAAAGAAAATATTAATTACTATATATATAAAGAACTATTACAGCTAAAGTTTTCAAATTTGGTTCCAATCTCTTTCTCAGTGAACTGTCTTACAGAACCAAATGTAGGACCATTAGGATAAAGGGATAGTTAATCCCCAGGCATAGCAAATATTAATTATCAAATATCTAAAGGACTATTACAGTGCAAGTTTAAAATTTATTTCACAAGAATATTGTGTTGAGTATTTCATAACGGTTTTTCTTACTTATTTATTCAAACATTATTACATTTATTCAAACATATTTTTGAAAAAAATAAGACAAAAGTATTTACTTCTATATTATGGATCTGGGTCATTTTCAAATTAAAGTAACATGGAGCAAATTTTCCCCAAAAACTGAGTATAATTCATCCGCTATAAAAGAAATAAGCAAAATTTTGCATTTGTTGCAAATGTATCTGTTGCAATGGTTTTTTAACTTAACGAAATATATCAAAAAATGTATGCAACAAAATTGGTCATGCTCAAATAGAAGACGCTAATGTAACTAATGCAAAAGCGATTGAAATAATTATTAAATACCTAATGGACCAGTTATTTCTTTCAGGTGATTTTTAAAATTATTAAAATTATAAAGCTTTTTTCATTTCACTCTTTATTTTCAAAAAAATCGATTTTAAATATTAAATGTATACAAATATTTAATGGAAATTATCCACCTTCTTCTACATTCATGTCCAACTATATCCATGACAAGCTTATTACATCCTCTACTATTTTTTAAAATAATATAAAATTTACATTAATTATTAAAATCATTTTGCTTGTATTTATACACCTGTTGTGGCAGTAGTTATATAGTTAGTTCCATGAAAATAATTTACACACACATATATACAGTTTGTCAAATATGTCATTGTAATCATTGAAAATATGAGAAAAATAACTTCATTAATAAATTCCACCTAAAAATCCTTTTAGTTATCCATTTAATCTGCACACATTTCGTCGCTATACCTGTTTACGACTATACGAAGACAACATTTTCCAAATTGATGGGCATATTACAACAACAGCATTAAAAGAAGAAATTTTGTTACCTTGAAAGTGTGCTTCTTCAATTTTCTTTTATAAATATTAAAGTGTACTTTTTGTGGAATAAGAATGTGTTCCTTGTAAAATTAATGTTTTTAAAGTCAGCAGTGATCTCATAGTTGTATGCAAAAAGCGCTTAAATGGCAAGTTTCAAAGCATAAGACTACTTTAGTTATTATAAGGTCCAATACGCAAAGGAAAACAATTCTATGTGATATTCCACAAATAAATTATGTACAATATCATACTCCATGACGATAAAATTCCGAGCTGAAACCATTCACAGTCCAGTTGAAGTAGGTAAACGTGCGAGTAATATTTTGAATCTTGTATTCTATACATACCAATGGAGGAGCATTTTCAGTTAAAAATTATTTGAATCCAACCCAATTTGTTACGAAACATCAAATATTCCACACAAATGTATAGGAATACGTTGCTGTTGTTGTAATCTGTTTTGTCTATTTGGAATTTTTTGACGTCCTGTAGTCCTTAGCAACGAAATGCGTACAGAAAAAATTGATATTTAAAGGACTTTTGTTTGGAATTCATTAATAAATTTTGATAATTTTTGATAACTTTTAATATTGCAAATATATATGTGACAACTGTACATCGAAAACTAACAATAAAAGGATCAATTATAGTCATTATTCTTGTATACAAAAAAAAGAAAATTGTGAAAAAAAAACTAAAACAAAATACAGAAAAAAGAAAAACTGCAATCAATACTATTTGATTTACCAATTTAATAAACCTTTTTTGTTATATAAACACAATATAACAAACACTTTGGTGTTTGCTGATGTACACGCAAACACCTTTACACCTACACGTAATGCAGGCATGAGTAAACAAATACAGATACGAATGTATGAGAAAAATAATATGTTTGCGGGCGAGAGAGCGTATGCGAACCTCGTCTACGTTGTGTGTTGTTGTGCTAATAGAAAAATAGCTTAAAGCCGCATAAAAGTTTATATTACTCGAAATATGAAAACAACAGCAACGACAACAAAATATTAAGTAAAGAAAATAAATTGAGAGAGCACATTATTTTTACATTTTGATATTTTCTGCTTCTTCGTTTCTTCAATTTTGTTTTGTTTTGTTCTATATTAAATGTGTGTAAAATGTACTAAAGCTGTTGGTATTGTGCTGAATTGTTTATTGTGTGTAGAATATTGAAACACTGAAAGAAATTTTTTATTTTAATAAAACAAAATTTTGAATATAATACGGGTATAATTATTTCAATTAAATTATATTTATCATACGCTATAGCACATGCAATGGGGCCATAAAAAAAGAAATATTTTCTAAAATGAAAATATTTTGCGTAGAAAGATATTTCAAAATCAGAAATTTCTATGAAGAGCGAAATTTCAAAAAAGTCTTCAGGTAGAAAAATATATCAATAGAATAAAAAATTAAAGGAAAAAATTCTCTTATATGGAAAGTTTCGCAGAAAGAAATTTCTCTAAAAAGAAACACTTCCTTGAGAAGGTACATTACTGTAAAGAGAAAATTTTCTCTAAATAGATATATTTTCGTAACAAATAGATTTCATTAAAAAGAAGGGTTCTCTTAAAAGAAAAATAGAAAAATTTAAAATTTATCTAAAAATAAAATTATCCTTATGGAGAAGAATGTGTCTCTAGAGATAAATATCTAAAAAACGATAATGTTTTCTTTATATAGAAAGGAAAAAATTCTCTAAGAAGCAAAAAATTATATTCTTAAAAGAAAAATTTTTGATAGTGATAAATTTCTCTTAAGATAAAAATTTCTCTAAAAATAAAATTTTCTCTATAGAGAAAAATGTCTCTATTAAGATAAATGTCTACAAGAGAATATTTTTTATATAGAAAAGCAAAAAATGTCTTTAAAGAGAATATTTCTCTAAAGTTTAAATATTTTGTTAAGAAAATATCTCTTAAGAAAAAGAGAAGATATCTTTAAAGAGAAAATTTTCTTTAAAGAAAAAAAGTTTCTGAATAAAAAAATAAAAAAGAGAAATTTTCTCTCTAAAGAAAATGTTTCTTAAAAGAAAAATGCCCCTAAAGAGAAACATTATCTAAAAAAAAAATAATTGTGTGAAGATAAATTTCTTAAAAGGGATTCAAATTTTTCAAATTTGGTAAACAAAAATATTTTCTTTCAGTGTATAAAGCATATTAATGTGTTCTCGTGTATTTATGTAAATGTGTGTTTATATGTATGTATATATTTTATGTACGTGTTTAAAATTTTATAAACACAAAACTCAACATGACGTTATTGTTGAAATTGCTTCTTCTCTTGTTATTGTTGTTGTTTGCTATTCGGTAGGTCGTTGGTTCGTTGCTGTCGTTTGTTGTTTATTTTTTATATTTTGTACTTGAAGTATCTAAAGAGTATATATAGAGAATTTTGGTCAGTAGTATGTTTTATATTGCAAACGTTTTACACTACCGTCAGTTGTCAAACAACCCTTGTGCAAAACGTTCTGTTATAATAAAAAAACATTGAAGAAAAAAACAAAAACACCTTGAGGAAATATTGAACAAAAAAAAAAATCATATATAACAATAAAATTCTAAATACTTTGGAAAAATTGTAAACAAAACTAAATTTAAGAATTAGAAAATTTTTCTTTATAGAATTTTTTTCAATTTAAGAGAATTTATTCATTTAGTAAACGTGAGAAAGTTTTAAAGTTACTTTAAGACAGAAAACAAAAAATCATAAAAAATTATTGCCGGGCAACAAGTGATTTAATAACAAAATTTCGAAAACAATTGTGAGAAACAAAATAAAAAAAATATTTGAAAAATACAAATCGTGTTGAAAACCCAAACCAAGAAAAAAATCCAAAGAAAATAAAGTGTCAAGTGGGTTGTTGTTGTCTAGAAAAATAATAAAACAAAAACAATTGAAGTAAGTAGAGAAAAATTCAAACTCACATTTATTTGATTTTATTTTTGTGGTTTGTTACCCCAGGCGTATAAGTACTTTTGTTTTTGTATTTTCACACCACAAAACGTTTTCGTATCATCATAAACTCAATGTTTTTAGTAGGAAAAATTGTATTCGAAATCTTTAATCTTAAAGTGATTTCTTTATCATTCTGGATTTTTGGGAAAAATTTAGTTTTCATATAATTTTTTTTTCTCGTGTTTTGCATCGTCATGTCATTAATATACCGATCGCTGAGCAAATGCGTATAGCATTAAGGTAAGTGTGTAATATACGGTAATTATAGAGTATTAGTGTCGAATATAAAGAAAATTTATTGAATGTGTGCGTGTGGCATTTACCCGCCAATTTAATGTTGTTTCGGGGTTTTATTGTTCTTTGACACCTCAATAATTTCTAACGAATTTCTAAGTTTCAAGTAGATGCTGATGATGTTGAGGGTTTCTATGGGAAATGTTTTTCACATACCATTGGCGAATGGTAAGATTTAGTATTATTGTAATTTTTATGTGATTCTTTAAGATGGTCGATAAATTTTGGTTAACTATAAGGATTAATACTTTTTAATGGTAGATTTATTTTTTTTTTAAATTTTAGTATTATAATTAGTGTGAAAGCTACACAAACCCATTACTTAAATGTCGTAGATCCGATAATAAAAATTCATAAAATGCTTCATAGCAGTGAAGTATTTAATAATTCCTTAGAAATTTGAAGGATTCTGTTTTAAAGGTCATATCTGCAAAATCCGATATATAAGACAACATCCTTTGAACATCGTTAATGTTAAACGGCTTAATAAAGTTTCATAACATGTGGCATGCTGATATATTTTAAACGTACGATGAAAATTTGGATAGGGCTATTGGGGAAAGAATTTTTCCTTACCAATGAAGTTTGGCACAAGAATAATGATTAGAAAATGCATCATTGTATACTACAAAATTTCGGATAGGGCATCGGGGTAATGGATTTAACTTAATTAATAGAAACATCTAATATCGCATTACTTCAAATTTTTACGTCCATTTTTTTGGAAAATCGGTAGGTGGTGTCACTTATAATATGTTACTACAATTATTTCTCATTTATCGTGGTCTTGGATATTAAAAATTCAGCATACATACAATCAACAAAAAACGGTTGAAGCATTTTTTACTGATCTAATTAAGCAATCATTAATTAAAGCAATAAAGCCAGTTGTATAAATCTTAAAAAAAAACAAAATATAATACACGTCTGTATGGAGTTAGTGTCATTTGTGAATAAATCTATTTGACATATTAATTTGGAATAATACAAAATTTGTGCAAAATCTGTAATTTTTATATCAGATCTGAACTTCATCCTTGGTCAAACCAAAAAAATTTCACCTCCAAAGTGTTGATTACTTTATGCGGGCCACGAGCCATCTGTTTTGGCCAAAAGTGATTCTGAGTTGACCGTTATTAAAAGGACCAAGTATGTTAGTGTTCAAAATTTTATTAGTAAAAACAAATTTCAAATCGGTAATATCAGTGACGGCATCCGCTAATATTAAGGATCACAACGTCAATATATCTGTTCTATATAACATTTTTAAGTGATTTAAACTACATTGAAAATTAATACTAAGAAGTGAGATCGAAAAATTTTTAACATACATATGTGTTAATAAAAGCAAAACCACTATACTTACTGTGTTAATTGAGGAAAAAATAGTATAGTTTTAATCACTAGTTTTTCGGAAACTTTTCCAATTACGCTTTCATTGTTCTAGCAACTTGGATTTTAATATCTGTTTAGAATCGTCCGCTCTTTTTTGTACTTTTTTAATTCTTAATTAACAAGAGTAATGTATATCGCAACTGGCTTTAATTTCGAACCGTTTGGAGGATTTGTCTCTCTTGGTTGAAGTACCACATTATTGTTCTTGTACCAATTAAAGGCTTGTTTACCATTATAACAAAAATAGGTGGACACAATATAAAACAAGAACAAACAAGAACTTTAGCAACTTAAGCATTTCTTCAACATTCTCTCGACAACAACAGCAACATAAAAATTGTTTACCCTAAAATTTGCGAAAAATCTGTAAGTATGTACTTTCGTCAAACATTATGCAGCAAGAATTTTTTCAGAAAACTTGACTTCAATTTCTGTGCTCTGTTCTTGGCCTAAAAATAAATTGTATACAGGTCTTTTGGCCTTGTGGGTTTTTAAACCTACATTAACATTAACTTTACGTACCAAGTAGTACGAGGACTGAACAAATCGGGATGTCCAAACTATGGACGTGTTGGGAGCTCTTTTGAAAATGCTTTATTTTTTGTCTGTAGAAAATTGTTAATAACTTTTTTGTTTGACATAATAACTGACATGTTTTATAAAGGTGAATGTAACTTAAGTTAAAATCTGTAGTAATAAATATGTGTTAATAATTTTTCGATCACAGTCCTTATATAATAGCTATATAAAAGTATGCACAAAAACCTCGTAAAATTTTTAGAGTGTTTTTTAATTGATAATTATTTGTATGAGAGCTAAAGATATTGAAAAAAATTACTTCAGAATATTATATCTTTTACAGCTTTAATATAATCTGTGAATGGATTTATTTACAAATCTCTTAATATATCCAAAAATAATAAATTAAAATTTTATTACATAATGATAAATTAAATCTTGTAGATTAAACAAAAATTTAATTAAAATTAAAAATTTAAAACTCTTCCGTAAACTTCATCACATGAATGTTTATTAAATTTATTTAATAACCCACTTAAATAATATGTCAAACTAATTAATGTTTTATATATTTAATACATATTAAATTAATTTTGCTTACGTTTGTATTAAATTTCAATAAATGTTTACTTAATTCAGGTGGAGAGTTAAAAAGAAAGTTTTAATGTTATATTTGTTAAACTGCACCTTCAGCACCACCTACTTTGTAGCAATTTTCAATAATTTTCTGTAATTTAAAACTTTTTATTCTTCTTCTTCAAACAACAAAATTTTTCAATTGACTTCTTACACCTTTGAAAAATGTGAAAAACGAAAATCTTACACCGAAACGAATTTTTGACACCCCTTTTAAGCACTGAAATTTGAAGACTTTATTGAAGTTAATACTTATTTTATTTAAACGAATAAATGATGATGAATCTGTGTAAAAGAAGAAAGAATTATATGCTGAATCTTCAATACCCTTCACCACAAATGCGTGTAAGTAAATAAGTTATATTTCGTTCATACACACTCACACATACCCTTACAAATGTATGTAACATATAACTGTTTTTCGAAAATACAACACAGAAACACTTAATGAGTCATAACATTTTTACCTATAACTCTTTTTCCTACTAAACCGATTTTGATAATTTTTAGAATGGTAATTAAGTACATATAACTTTAAATTATGTCTGAATCTTTTTTAATTTGTCAATTTCTAATTACAAATTAGAATTCATGAACTTATAGGTGGCTTGAAATATGGGTCTATATCTTTTGCTATACTGAATATACTTCTCAGGACTATAATAATTACTCGGGCCAAATTTCATTGATCTCTGTCAATTATTGTGGATGTGAGTGTACTCACAACAGATAGACGGACAGACAGTCGACATAGCTATATCGATTCAGATTTTTTTGATGCAAGAATGTATACACATTATGGGGGTCTGACATAATTCCTTCTTAGCATTACACACGAAATGAAAAAGATAATTTACCTCTTCACCACTTGTGTTGCTGGAGGGTTAAAAAATCTCAAACTTTTATGTTAATTGTTGTCAACGTGCACTTTTGTCACTCTCTTGTTTGCTTCGCTGTTTGTTTATTTGAAGTACTTTTGTGTTGTTAACCAAAATCAATCAATTGTAAACTGAGTGAGTAAATGAGTGAGTGAATGAGTGACTGACTGAATGAACGAATGAATGAGCACTGATGTTAAATAATTGATTTTCTTTGAAAATTACAAAAAGGTGTAATGCATGTAATGCGATACAACGCCAACAATTTATTTAACTTATAAATTAAAGATTCCCAGGAAGAACTTTAATTAAGGAAAATTTAAGACAGAGTTTTAAGAAAATTAATTTTATGAAAAAGTTTCCTCAAAAATAATAAAACAATTTTTTAATGTTTAAAATTGTAATTAAAAACTTTTTTGTTTATAATTTAATGTAAAGAAATATTTTTTGGCCTTTAACAATTTTGATAGAAATTTGTAAAAAAGCTTTAATTTAAAAGCATATTTTTAATTAGTAAGTAATACGAAAATTATTTTTAATTTTAACATTTGTTTGTGATTTACATTAACCTTCTATTATTAACTAGACACATTTATACCCTACACCGTAGGTGGTTGGAATATTATTTGTCTGTGTTGATGTTTGTAAAGGGTAGACAAAATGTTGTTACATTCACCTTTAAGTATATCATTCTCTCTCTGAGTTAATTCAATGATGTCGCTCTATCTGCCTGTCCGGCTGGTTGTCCATGTAAAAGCTTGTTGGCAAAGTACAGGTCGAAGTTTTAATGGCATCTAAATGAAATTTGACATGCACTAATATTTTGGTCCAACGTCAATGCTCATTGAAAGCCAGCTTTAATTTATGCGAAGGTCGATATACTATTTCTCATAGGTACCATACAACCACCCTTCCAAATATCACTTTGAAATGCATAAATCGTAGACGTTTGTTCTATTATAATTTTAGGTCAAATTAAGATAAATATAAGACGGGTTTGAAGAAATTTAAATAATGTTTGAAATCAATTTATATTTTTAAATAATTCCTTTATTGCTTTTATTGTCTTTTCGAACATAAAATATTAAAATGAATGGAATATAAATTTAGCCAAAAGTAACTTTAATTTTAATCTTAACTTTTAATCAATAAAATATGATCAATTATTTAAAAATAAACAATGTTGATAAATGCAAAAAATATTAAACATTTTAATAAAACTAAAATATTTTCTAAGATTATATGAAATACACTTTTCCGTAGTGATAATGAAATTTAAACTCCCAACTGTAAGTCTCGAAAAGTTAAGAATTGTTACGCACTGTAAACAAATGCATTACAGAAAGAGCAGCTACAAAGCCTATAAAATAAGAGGTTCACGAAAATTTTGAACCATTTGTGATTAATATTTAAAAAAATGAATAACAAGTCACTTTTACATGAGCTTATCATAAGCAATTATTTACCTTTATATCTATAGAATAATTTCCTAACCATCATCCACTACATGTGGATAAAGAAAATATTTTCATGCGCAATTCCACAAACAAATTTAATCATCTTAAATTTTTACGAATTTTTTTGTCATTGCACTTGTCTGTTAATTAAAATTTAGACGAAAAACTTTTCTTAAGTTGTAAAAAATTAAATAAGTTAAATTTAATCACATTATAAATTTTTAAGTAATACATTATCGAACTAAATATCAACAGAATCGGTTTAGCATAAATAATATTTTTAGGTTAAAAGTTCCTTGTGGACTTGGCATGAATATATATTACGTACAGGTCACATTTTTAGAGATATCTTAATGAAATTTAATGCATATTATTATTTAGAACAAAGTTTATTGTAATTGGTCGTTTCCGGTTAAATAAGTCAGGTAGCCCCACACAATTGTCCGGTTTCAACCTCATGAATATATATTAATTAAATATGACACAATGACATACCAAATTTCATGAAGATTGGACTTAAATTTTTGTAACAGGAAAACAACCTACCCAAATCTGTGATGATTGGTCTATAATTTCTTATAGGTCTTATATGAACATTATTTACGAAAAAAAAAAAATACAATAAAGTGTATTTATTACAAATTATAAAACAGATTCTATGGAGTTGGGTATTACATAGTCGGTTTATTTGACGAAAGCTGAAGCATTACAGAAACTTAGTATAACTATTTCTGTAAATAAATGAAATTTATTTCGTGAATATGGAATGTAGCTTTGACTGTAGCCCTTCTAGGAAATGGTAAAATTTGGTTTCGTCGCCATATTATAGGCGACAGTTTACTAACCATATAAATATGAGATATTTCTTTGCAATTTAAATAGAATACAAACTAATCTGTTATAACCTACGTATAGGGCCTTCCATTTGCCCATTTGTGAAAGAAGCAACACCCAATCCTCGATTTACGGAGGATTTCCACATAAAGAAGCGTCAAAAATTAGCTATGTATTCTTTCCTTTAAAGCTTTAATGGTAGCTAATCTATTGCAAAATACTTTTAGTGCAATATCTTTAAGGATTTGTCATTTATAAGTTAAATAATTAACTCATTTTAAGAATTTATTTAAGGAGTTGCATATTCTCTGTTCGCAAAAAATGCATACTTTTTTCTTTAATTTAAATCTAAATGTTTTTTACAATAAAGAGCAGTTTATTTGAGAAATAAGGAAGAAGAAAATTACGAGAAAAATTAGTTCCGTAATTTTGAAACAGACATTAAGTATTAAAGTTTATATGGTCCGGTGTTGCATTGTTATACCTACACCACCGAAGGTGGTTGGGGTATTATGGGTTTGTGCAGATGTTTGTAATATACAGAAAGAATGGTTTAATGACCATTTTTAAGTATACTTTTCTATTCAGAATCATTTTCTAAGTTTGTCCGGTTGTCCATGTAAACGTTGTTAACACTATACATGTCGCAATTTTTGAGATATCTTGATGAAATTCGATTTGTTTATATTATAGCTCAAGAATGTAGTCTTTCGTTCAATATCTTAGATAGCTTTCCTATTAAAAACAATTACACTTTAATTTTCTCCGTGAAGGGTAAGAAGTATCATATCAAAATATCTTTTAAGGTAGAACTTATCGCCATTGTTACCAGTTTTCAGGTATTTTGCAAATGTTGATCTATAACTGAATTGATTTAAACAAATACACCCTCACAAAGTCTTAAATTTCATTAAAGGAGTTCTACATTTTATACAGATTGAAAACTATGTGAAATTATTAAGAAAAGGTCTGTTCGTGGAACTAATAGATTTCGGAAGATTTACACATTTCACACCACTCCCCGTTATCGGAAAATTTTACACTGAACTTGACGTACTTAATTTTTATTCTCTTTTAATAATTGAAGGTCAACATTTCTCATGTGCTGGTATCAAACCGTAAGGAGTTACGTTAAATATGAGCAAATGACAATGCCATTATCAATTGTTTTAAGTGATAAGAACTCGAAGTTAAAGACCTGAAATAAAACTTTATAGTTTATTATTATCAGTGAAGAATATTCACTTTTTAGTTTAAATACATAAGTACCATAAACTTAACAATTTTGTACTAAAAATAGATTGATGTCTGCAAATATTAAAAGCGATTATAAAATTTTAATTTATAAATTTATTATCGGTGATTTTATACCCTCAACCACCACAAGTAGTAATGACGATATATTAACTTTGTCATTCCATGTGTAACGCTAAGAAGGAATCATATCAGGACCCATAATGTATATATGTTCTTGTATTAAATCGAAATCAGAGTTGACACACTCACATCCACAAATATTGACAGAGCTCAATTAAATTTGACCATAACATTCACAATAGTCCTTAGAAGTTTCCTATATAAAATCAACAAAATCCTCTAAGTTCTAAGATGAACTTCCATAATTAAAAGTTATGTAAACTTTATTACTATTCCAAAAATTATGAAAATAGGTTAAGTTATATCTAAATATATAACTAATTTTATCACTAACGTATTAACTCACACGAATGTTTGGTGGAGGGTATTGAAGATTCGACATACTTGTTCTTATTTTGCTTTAGCCATGATTTATTTTATTAATAGAAAATAAAATAAAATAAAATTTTTTAAAAATGTTAATTAAATTTTTAAACAATTAAATTTTGCTTGCATATGAATTTAACGTAGTGTAAATTATTTTTTAACACAATTATTATTAATTTTAAGCAGTTGAAGAAAAATTAATTATAAAAGTGGAGGGCTAATTAATTACAATTTGCATTTCAAGCACATTTGTTTATATTTAATTATGCGAAGTTGTGGTTGAAGTTTATAAATAATGAATAATAATATTGTTCAAATAAAATGATTCATTATAAAATAAAGATGCTGCTTTTAGATCGATTATATAGTAATCAACATCAATGTAGAGTAAAGTTAGAAATTGTTCAAATTTTCAAAATGATTTATATGAAATTGTATTTTGAAATTTACAGGGGCTAAGGAGTGTGGTCAGGAAGTTTTTAACATACATATATGTCAATAAAAATGAAATCACTAAACTTACACTTTTATTATTACTACAATCTACAAAATATATTTAAGGTTTAGATAGGTAACGATAGAATTTTAAAAACCCTTCGAGAACGCTTTATAATGTTTTTATAATGCTTCATGTTCCTTTGCTCGGCAGGTTGTTCATCTAAATCTTAAAATCTACCACACGTTTGAACACCTTTTTTGTGAGATCCGAATACCATTCCACTGGCTTTAGCTTGGCAGAGTTTGTTGGGATTTGACTCTCTTGATAGAAATCCCATATTATTGTTGTTGTAGCAAACAAGGAATGACAAATAATCTCTTGAGTGACTGGACGTCAAGTTATGTCAAAAATAAGTGGATTTTATGAAGCTAATGAATGGAAGCAGACTTTTTCGTCAACAATCATTGATGTAAATAAAATGATTTGCTTTTGCCATAACTGGATATTGCTTGACATACCAAGAACTATTTCCAAAAATTTTCCCTCTTTTCTTCAACATTCCCTCGATCATCACTAACATAAAATTTGTGACCAGGAAGTTGCGAAAAATCTGGGAGAACATCATTCATTATGTAACAAGAATAATTTTTTTAAACATGATTTCAATTTCAATGATATGTTTTTGGTCTCCGTGAGGAACTTGTTGAACTTTGCAAGCTTTTAAACTTTTATTGTCTTTAACTATTTGCACCAATGAGTCCGAGCACTAAGCTATCCGGGATACTTTCATACCAAATATTGTGAGGTATCTTTTGAAAATACTTTCCATTTTTTATCTCTAGAAATATTATGTGGACCATTCCATTTACCTGAACCGCGTTGTCTATCAACGGAAAAGGTTTGACGTCAGACCTTTAAATGCTTGGCTGTGCATCTGTGATCTTTAATTTAATGTACGTTTTCATCTCAAAAATATAATGTTTTAACTTCTTTATTAGTGCCAAAATTATTTTTTAAATCTTTTATAATTTAAAATAACAACATAAAATCGATTCTACTTTTAACACTAAATATAGATATCGCATACAAATGGGCTTGATTTACATATATTCAAAGCTGTCTGTTAGAGACCGGTTTGTACGAAATTTAGCTATAGTTTTTCAAGTATAACACTCGATTAAGAATCACTTAACTTAACGATTTCGTCAGTTTGGCTGAACTGAAAGTTTTATTTAATATATTTAAGATTAGTGCGCCCAGAAAATATCATACAAAATTTTACAAGAATCGGTCCAATAATTTCCAATATAATTCGCCCCTCAGAAAATCATCATAAACAAATTAATTTAATATCTGCATCTTGATGGAGAGTATTACATAGTCGATTTTATACTACAACTTCACTCTTATTTCTAATAGCAAAATAAAACGGCAACAACTTTTATAACACCCAATATTCACATCATTAAAATTCAATGTTATTTGCAAATAAATCATAAAATTATTCTACATCTCATTAATAAATTTTCGAAGTAGACAAATAAATCGAAATATTTTGAATTTAAGAAAAAACAAACATTTTAAATTCATTCTGAAGAGTAAAGAATCCATAATTTGTATAATTAAACTGTCTACAACAAACTACTTAAGAGTTCAGAAAAAATGTAATTTCCACTCCCCCAAACATAAGAATCGCCTCCATTTAAAATAACTGATAATAAAAATCAAGACAATGTTGATAAAGTCTATTTGAAAAAAATATATATAAAATGTGTCGCTCTTGTGCATCATACAAACATTCCAATCATAATGATTCAATAACAAATCATTAATTTTAAACGCATCACATAAAGACAAACTCATTTTCTGTTCATATAATTTAGTTGTGTGTTTAGTTAAGCATACGTAAAGATAGAATAGATTTCTGTATGTATGTCTGTCCATCTTTAGGTCTGTCTGCCAGTCAATCAGTCAGTCAGTCAAAGATAGTGTTAATAACAATAAACCGGATTTTGTATTTCTATAATCTATTTGTAGAAAAAAATTAGTATTCCATTTGTTATGATAAGCTTAATGATTTTATTATGTGTATTTGTAGTTTATTTTATATAAAGAAGCATTTTAATATGAATTAAATTAAATTAAAATACAATATAAAATATATAGTTATTTTTTTAGTTTCGATATATATGTGTATATAATTATTATAACATGACTGGAAGAAAGTGTAGAGAATAGTATATAATAATAATATAAACTTATTATAAGAAAGAATTTGGACAGAGTTTGAAAGAATGCAAAATATATAAATATAGCTTTAAAATTTTGGGTCAAAATAAGTAAGAATGTCATATTCGGCTATGCCCAATTTTAAATATCCTCCTCCAAATGCTGGTGAAATCATAAAAATCAGATAAATTTTTGGCTATAACCGATTTTAATACATTTTAAACTGATATCTAAATATATAGATATAGTCAGTATATATGAATGTATGTATGTATGTATGTATGTATGTATGTATGTATGTACGTATGTATGGATATACGTATAGATGTATGTATGTATGTATGTATGTATGTATGTATGTATGTAGCGTATAAACTTCAAAGTGTTTGGGCCAATTTTGATGACATTTTCACAGAATGATCCCTACACAACCAAAAGTAACATAGGCAGGATCCGACAGGACCTGGGGAAGGGGTACGCCTCATACAAATCAAATATTAAATATCGAATATCTAAAGAACTATAACAACAAGGAACAAGGATTTTCGAATACCTAAAGAACATTAAGAGTTAGAGTTCTCAAATTTGGCCCCAAATACTTTATCAATGAACTTCGAATATATGAGACATCATCAGAATCAGAAGTTTGCGAATTATGTTTGTTACATATTATTAAATGACAATTTTACAAAAGACTTAAAAAGTAATCCCTATATATAGTGGTCTTAAGTGGGCTTAAACACGGCATAACAAAGTAAATCTACCCTCTTCAGCACTTGTGCTGGCGGAGGGCATAAAAAGTAATCCTTTCTCTCTACTTATGGCGAACAATTTAACTTTCTCTCAATTTTAAGAGGAAATTGAATGAATAGAAAAATTGCTACAGGTAAAATTTTGATACACTCCAAAATCAGTTTGTCATATAGATCGCAGTTTTAAAGAAATTTACCACAAAATTTTCTTATGTAATAATAAACATCAAATTTTAAATATTCCATCCCAGAATATGGTTAAAAACTCGTGAAATTTTTCAGATAGACAGATTTTATTGGAGTTCGACATAATTATATTTTAAATCACCTCGACTATATGTTAATAATTTAACCCATATAGGGTCATATTCTACGATAGCTCCTATGTAAGGCGCCTTCACAGAAAACGGATTTGAGGTTTAATAAAGAAGAAATAATTCCTTTGAATAAATTCCATTGAAATTTCTTTCTTTTATTTTGGCCCCAGTTGAATCCAACTATGCACATCCATTTGTAATTCTAAATAGAAATATTAAATAAAATTATAGAAAAGAATATCATCTGTATGCAAATGATCCATAAAATAAACACTAGTTGAATTATACTCTTCTACGCATTATGCTTTAATTTAATGATTTTATTGATATTTTTGTTTTTCTATATTAATTCTATAAAAGAAAACATCTGCTTAATATGACATTTATTCTAGGAAGTGAATCAACAGAGACGATTCGAAAAATAGCACTTTATCAGTTAAATAAAAAGTAGCGATTTGAAATATGAATATCATTTTGAGTTCAAAATGTCACAGAAGAAAATACAGAAGAAGATTTCAACAAATTACTTATCGCTGTTCATTTTTTTATTGGCAAAATGATGGATTGTATTCGTCTTTGTTATCAGTTTTGTGTGTCATTAATACCTACGACGGACCTATATTTATGTAGTTATATTGTGACGTATAAGACAGATCATTAAATAAATATTTTTAAGATTATTAAACAAATATGAGATATTTGTATTATAGTCCAAATTTCATTTGATTGAAACCTGTAATGTTGTTATATATTTTAAATGAGATTAAACAAGTAAGAACACTATATTCGGCTATGTCGAATCTTCAATACCCTCCACCGCACATTCGTGTAAAGTTAATACGTTAGGTTCCGTAGATATACATATACACACATACATTCACAAATGTATATAACACAGAAACACTTAATGAGTAATAATATAAGTTATAATTTTGGCTATAACCTTTTCTATTGGACTGATTTTGGTAATTTTTGAATAGTAATGAAGTTCACATAACATAATATTATGGCAAAATTTCATTCCAATTTAACTCTTTTACTCTTTTAAAATACTGAAGCGATTTTGCTATAGCAAATTATGGACCAAGATTTTTCATATTTATAATATATTTTGATTATAGTTAGAAAAATCATTGTGCTAAATTTCAATGGAATTGATCTTTATTTAAATGTTTTATAACCCAAACCCGTTTTACGGGAAAGCGCGTTATAAGGGAGCTGTAGAAAAAATAGGGACCGATATAAGGCAAATTAATATAATATCTATAGAACAAATAGAAAAATATTTGTGTCGAATTTCAATAGAAATGATCTTTATATACTCGTTTTATTAGCTGTAAACTGTATTCGGTGAGAGGCCTGATATGGGAGCTACATCAAAATATCGACCGAAATTGTTCTAATTAAGAATATACATTAAAAATAGTTAAAAAAATCATCGTATTGAATTTGTCTAAATTTAATTGTTTAATAAGCTCAAAACCGTTATCCGGAAAGGGGCGTTATATGGGAATTATACCAAAATATGGACCATGTTAATTAAAATAGTTAAAAAATAAATGCGCCAAATTTCAATAGAATTAGTTCAAATTTAAAAGTTTTATAAGCTATAAATCATATTCCTGGAGGGGCCGTATATGGGTTCGTTATTATTTTTTTAAAATAAATATGTGTGACAAATTTTAGTAAATTATTCTAAAAATTACAGCCCATATGACACACAGAGTTTGGGTTTGATACAAAATATTGCATATTAAAGCCTATAACTTTTTTCCTGTTATTCAATAATTGTTTCAGATATCGGTCTATAATTTCCTTTCCTATAAACCGATATAGCTGATTTTAAATAGGAAACTGCTTAGGACAATAACAAACGATGTGGACAAATTTCATTGAATCGGACAATTATTCTATATACCCTCATCACCACTTGTGTTGGTGGAGGGTATACAAATAATCTAGAATTTTTGCCACATTTAAAAATAAAATATAATCATTTCTTTGTAAAGGTCAGTGGGTTCAAAATCAAATTAAAAAGTAAGAAAATTATAAATAAAACAAAAAACAAGTTGAAAACCTACATTCGGCATTAATCATCACAATAACTTTTGGTGTAACTCCTCAGAAAATTACAAATATAATTCTCAAATAACACAAAGTTCATTAAGTTTAATAGTAAAATGGAACAATAATTGACGTCACTTTTACTATAAAAATGAAATTAGCTAACGGTATTGTACAAATACTTTTGGACAAACATATCATAAAACGACCCAGTTCCAAGAAATACTTCGAATTTCAACGCCAACCATTTTACTTGGTTAAGAGAAAAATATTGTGGCTCACAAAATTTTCCACCAAAACATTTCATAAAAATCAGTATACTATACCATACTATACCATACTATACTATACTATACTATACTATACTATACTATACTATACTATACTATACTATACTATACTATACTATACTTACTATACTATACTACTATACTATAAAAATTAGGATATATACTATATTTAAATCTTTCCCAAAAGGTATTACTTTAGCCGAAAGTTCTTTAAATTTATTAAAGTTCACCAGAAAAGTGTTGAACTAAAATAAGCATAATTTAGATACAGCCCAATATCAGTCTGACATGTTGCCCAAAATTTTTTTTGTTACAGATATTAATTTTTGTATAAGAATATATTTCAAAACTTTGATAAAGCTGAACCCATTATTCGATCAAAGCTCCATATTATACCCCTTCCTGGAATAAGTTTTAAAGGCTGGTAAACACTTAAATACCAATACTATTGAAATTTGTCAAAGTTAATTTTATGACTTTAGTAAATATATAGAATATATTTGATTATAACTCCCACAAAAGGCTCTTTCAGAAATAACTTTTTTAATTTCGAGTATATGGAAACTGCTTTTAAACTAATTTGTCGAATATAGGCCCATATTTAGTTTTAGTGCACACATGTGGAATATGGATTTAATCTTAAAGGCTCTTATATATAAAATTTAGCACAACGGTTTTCCTATCTGTTCTTAATATATGTAAATAATCTGAACAGTATAAGTTCTCACATATAGTGCCTTTTTAAGGGTCATTTAAGGAATATGTTTTTTTTGCTTCTAATAATAATTTTAGCTTTGGATTTGTTGTTGATATATCTGGAAATTTAAGGAATATAAGCCATCTACTATTGTAGTCATATCCTCCAATATTGGGCTTCTTCCATTAAATTTAATTTTATACCGTGAAAAAATTTTCTAAGATATGGTGGAAGTATATGTATTCCTGTATAGTTGAATAGTACGGAATTAAGGATTTTAAATATAATAAGATATCCAAAGAGGGAATTGAAAAGTGTTATCCTTTTTACCAATTAAATCGCATTTTTCTGAATTTGTTGTATTAAATCTCATTCATAATCTCTAAAACAAAAAATCTAATAATGTTTTTTCATACAATTTCTTTAGGAATCGGTCCTTTTGTCGAACGGACATCGCTAGTCGGAAAGACAGATGGACATCGTAAAATCGACTAAGAAAATTATGTAGGAATGCTTTCCGAATGTTATAAACATCAGTATGCACAAAATCGCAACCACTGACGCATAGTGTGTCAAAATCGATTTTTAAATAATTCTGAAACTTTTAAACCATTAGGGACATATAAATGAAAATTCACATTGGCAGAGCTGAGATATTTTTGAGTCGATCTGATCGAATATGGGTTTCAATGTATTCGACGACCCTCGAAACTTGGCAACATCGAGTATGTTGATTTTGCCAAAAATGTATTTATGATTTGATTGACAAAGTAAATTCATTAGATTTTAATAAAATTGATTGGTCTAGTGATATTTATTTGAGATTGCAGCATGATGTATATAAACTTGTTATCGGAATTTAAAAGATTCCCATTTTTACATACGAAAATGCCCAAAATATGAATTGGTGCTTAAAAATCATACTTTATTCACTTAATCGCCTTTTTAATCGTTCGGTAGAAAATACTTCTTGTATGATTACCTGATATATAATTTCATTAATAATTCTTTATTAAACAATAAAGCACTAAACATCAAAATGGTTTTATATGTAAAGTAACATTGCCACCTTTTTGAAAAAATCCCAAAAAAGTAATTTTTGGAAAGTTCTAACTTAGATTAATATAACTTTTTAACGGATTCAAATCTGGCACATATTTTGAAAGAATAGGGCCGCTATTTTAATGAAACTAAAAAAACCGGGTTAAAAATGGGTTAAAAACTTATTTCGGCTTGAAGATCTCTGAAATTCTAAAACCCAAATTAAAGACGCACTTCCTTTTAGATATTTCAAGTGCTACGCACAATTTAATAAACCCTCATTCAACACTTTTTACAGTGTAGCGTATAAAAAATATATTAAATTAAAATCAAACACAAATATTGTTCATATTCTCATGAATACATATTAATACTCCCACCAAAGAATAAACGATTTTGTCTCCATTTTCTCATTCTCTTAAAATTTTCTTTACAGTTACGTCAAATTCAAAACAAAACAAAAACGTTTACGTACAGATGAAAAGGTCATTGTCGATACAACATATGGCAAAATTAAAGGTGTTAAATGGCGTTCAGTCTATGGTCGTACCACATATTATAGTTTTGAAGGTATACCATTCGCCAAGCCCCCATTGGGGGAGTTGCGTTTTAAGGCGCCTGTAGAACCGGAACCCTGGACGGGTGTTAAACGTTGTACACGTGTTCGTGCTAAACCCTGCCAATATAATATCATTATGAAACAAGTTCAAGGACGTGAAGATTGTTTGTATTTAAATGTCTACACCAAAAAGGTGGGTTTTATTTGATGTTTGAATTTCATCCTTTTTTGTTTTTTGTTTTTGTTTTTGTACAACAGGTTTATTAAAAAATTATTGATTAATATTTTGTTTATTTTTATATTTTTCATCATTTATATATGTGTAGTTAAAGCCTACAAGACCAATGCCTGTGTTGGTGTGGGTTTATGGTGGTGGTTTTCAAATGGGTGAAGCCTCTAGAGATTTATATAGCCCAGATTACATAATGATGGAAAATGTTGTATTGGTGACAATTGCATACAGATTGGGTCCATTAGGTAAGTTTGTGATTTTTAATTAATATTTCTCTTGTACAGTTAAATATCTGAAATTAAAAAATTCATTAAAACCAAAATATATAAGAAACACTAAAATGAGCCACTTTCCCTTTGCAGGTTTTCTAAGTCTTGGAGATGAAGGCTGTGATATACCCGGCAATGCTGGTTTAAAGGATCAAGTTATGGCTTTAAAATGGATCAAAAATAATTGTCATTTCTTTGGTGGAGATTCCGAAAATATCACCGTTTTCGGTGAAAGTGCTGGAGCTGCATCGACGCACTATTTAACCATGACCGAACAAACAAGAAATATATTTCATAAAGCTGTTGTCATGTCAGGCTGTGCAATGGTGCCTTGGGCTAATATACCACATTTAGATTGGGCTTATAGGTTGGCCAAAGCAACCGGTTACAAAGGTGAAAATAAAGATACAGAAGTATTGGCTTATTTGAAACAATTAAAACCAAGTGTTATGTTAAAAGTCTGTGATGATTTATTGACAATTGATGAACGTCAACATAGTAGATTGAATTTTAGTTTGGACCCTGTGTGGAACCATATAAAACGGAACATTGTGTTATAGATAGAGAACCTCTGGAAATGTTAAGAAATTGTTGGGGCAATAGTATACCGCTGCTAATAGGCGGTAATTCCTTTGAGGGTTTATTGGCATTTTCAGAAGTTAGGAAATATCCTTATTTATTGAATGATATAGGAGAGGGTGATTGTTTGCCACCACATGATGCTAATTTATCAGCAGAAAAACGTAAAGAGTATGGTCGCATGTTAAAACAGGCCTATTTTGGAGATCAACAATCTTCGTGGGATACTATTCTACAATATAGTGATGTAAGTTGTTTAAAGAAATTTTATAATTTTAAATTAATGTTTTTTTCTTTTTTGTATTGATTTCATTCACACAGTTGATGTCATATAAATGCTTCTGGCATGGCATACATCGTACTGTATTAGCTAGACGCAAATATGCAAGAGCACCCACTTATTTGTATCGTTTCGATTTTGATTCCAAACATTTCAATTTAATGCGCATTATCACATGTGGTCGCAAAGTACGTGGTACCTGTCATGCCGATGATCTATCATATCTTTTTTACAATGCGGGAGCAAAAAAACTGAAATATCGTACCGCAGAATATACAACAATACGTCGTATGGTGGCAATATTAGTGAAATTTGCAGAATGTGGTGATCCCAATATACCGCTAACCGATGCGGTTTGTTGGCCTTCATTAAATGGCTGTGCGAGCAATGGAAATCATCATAAACAACTAAAGCAACAGGCTCAGTCCAGTGAAAAGGATACTACTACTGCTGTTTCTGCTGCTGCAGCTATTCAAAATGACAAACAACATAATGATGAAACAAATGCCAACAATGATAATGATGGTAATGAAGTTTCTCCCGCAAATCCAGAGGATGATATTTATATCAATAGTGAAACTGAAGGTGATGATGATGATGTAACAATAGATGACGCTTTAGTTGGTGATGGTAGCAATAGTGATAACAATAGAGATATTTTGTTGCAACAGGATGAACTGCAAGAAGAAGAAGAACAACAACATAATCATCATTATTGGCCACCAATTTCATGTAACGATGATACAACAACTTTCAAATGTTTAAATATTTCTGATGAACTGGAAGTGATTGATTTACCAGAAGCTGAAAAATTAAAACTCTGGGACAGAATGTACGAAGATAAATCTTTATTATATTAAATTAAATAGTTTATAGTATTTAAAATAAAATAATAAACAAAAAACATTTTTATATAAAAATATATATATTACATTCTTTTATACCAAAACATCCCAAATATTTTAAGAGAAATCAAAATTATTAAACATTTTTAGCATTTATGGAACCAAAAACAAAAAAAAATAATAATAAATTTTAAATTTGTTGATATTATTATAGAATTTATTATAAAAAAATGTTGTTAGTTTTTAATTTTGTTATTAAAAATTCAAAATTTATGTAAATTATTTATGTTTCCAATTTTTTTTATTATTGTTCTTTGAAAGAACTATTTTATTTCACGTTGAATAAAATTATTGAAATAGTTTTAGTCAATTTAAAAATATCTAATAAAAATATATTTTATTAAAATTATTTAATATTTACTTTGGATAATTGAAATTTTATTTTGTATTAGGTGAACATATAAGTTTCAAATCTGTTACGGAATATCTAGAGAATTGAAATTATATTCATATTTGTGGAAATAATTCTGTTGATTTGGAATTGTTGAATATTTTTAATGACATTTCAAATGGACATTCTTGGGGTGTTTCCCAATTAATTTGAAGATGGAAAGCACTCAACTGGATGTTTCTAGTAGGTGCCGGATAGGAAAGTGAATCTTTTAAAAAATCGCCAAAATTGTATTTATGATTTCATTGAAAAACTAATTTACATTTCCTCTTATAACTTGATTATAAGAGGATTTTCTGATTTATTCTAAAGTGTGTAATGCATTATTATGACACTAAGATTTATGATTAATTAAGAGTTTTAAAATTAACTTTTCCGGGATTTTATGAGGGTCGCAGGAAACTATAATAAATATAATATTTTTTTCTTACATAAAACTTAATATTTCCAATTATTATTACAATACTAACGTATATATGAGATTTTTTCCCTTAAAAGTGATATTTGGAAAGGGTTTGTATGGGGTCTATGAGAAATAATAGGCCGGCCCTAGCATATTTTGGCACATCGTTTTAGATTATTATAGGACTAATTTGTGCCAAATGGGTATTTAGAACATTTATGACCTCAAAACCTCATTCCGGGAAGAAAATTTTAAATATTGGAATGAACAATATCCAAAGGCTTCGTTCTGAGGTCAAAATACTAAGTTCTACCAAATTTCATCCAGACTGCCGGACAGAAGGACGGACATCGTTAAATCGACTCAGAAAGTGATTAAGAGTCGAGCGGTATACTTAAAGGCAATTTTTTCCTGTTACATACAAACATTAGCACAAACGCATAATATCCCAACTACCTTCGGTGGTGCAGGGTATAATGGTACCCATTTCTGTACATGTCTTATCTTAGTTTTTTGAACTTGATGCATTTTGTTTGGGTCCAAAAAATATACAGTGTCTTCCTATTAAAATTTCGTTACTTTTCGAAAAAAAATCTTTAGTTTTTTAATAAAAAAGGATCAAAGCAAAAATTGTCAAAAATTTCTTAATGTGAGAGCAAGATTTGCAGAGATAAGCGATTTACTGAAAAAAACTAAATTTGTAAACAAGTTTTTTCCCGGATCGGAATTTAGATATTTTAGAACGAGAAAGTGGTGTTTTATGCGTTTGTGCTGATGTTTGTAACATTCAGAATTAATAGTGTTGCATCCACCTTTAAGTATGCCGTTCGACTCAGAATCACTTTTTGATTCGATTTAACGATGCCTGAATGTCTATCTATCCGTACGTCTTGCTGCTAATGTAATCATTATAAACACTCTACAAGTTAGAGATTTTTAGATATTTTGATGACATATAATCCTGAAAAACCAAAACATCCTTTTGAAACGCAAAAAATTCTCAAAAATGTGTGTGTCATAATAATGTATTGTTTACTTAAGAAATAAAAAAAATCAATAAATCAAATTAAACGAGAGTCGTTCATTAATTTTTCGAAACTACCATTTACAAGCAATATTGTGGTGTTGGGTATAACATTGTCGGACTTGTGCCGAGTTGCAATAGAATTGGTCAATATTTAAGACTTTTACAAACTAAAACCTTAATCCGGTAAGGAATTTGTATGTGAGCTATAACCTAGTAAGTACTTCTTTTAATCAAATTAGTTAAGGACAGTTAGAGAAATAGTTATGCCGAATTTCACTTAAACCGAGTTCCGGGAAGAGACTTTAAATGGCAACTTGGTCAAAGTATGGGGTAAGACAAAATGAAAACTTCGAATGTTTACATTAAAGTTTTATACTTACAAAAATACTTCAAAGTACAGTGATCCAAATGTCGTTGGTCATATTAACGAAACATTTTCGTAGAACTTTAACAAAAAAAATGGTGTTAAATGAACACATTTTATTCTTATTAATAAAATTTTTCTTAAAATTGAAGAATTTGGTTTCTAGCTAAAATTCAATTTTCAAGTGTACTTCAACTTTAGACTTTATTTCATAAACATACTCCAATGAAAAGGCAATTCGAATTCAAGCAGAAAATAACATAATAATTTTAACCATTATATTAAAGTACTGTATATTTCGTATTTTAATTGAATACAACCTTTCAGTAACAGTATTATTCAAGTATTAAAAATAATGAAATTCAAGTCATTCTTACCTCTAATAAAATATTTTTTTATTTAAATCATTCCAAATTACTTCATTCCATATTAAATCTAAACCTGGAAACTTATTTCAGAAAAGCGTCTTTAATTCTTGAATTTCTAAAACAAAATGGATGTTACTTGTATTATCCAATTTATTCTGCTTTCCCAAGTAATATCGTTTTATTATTCATTCAATTCATTTTATGACAAAAAATAATAATAAAATATTTGAATAAACATTTAAAAGGCACTTAAAAAATACTAGGAAATTAAACTGGAATTTTAGTTGAATTTTAACAAAATTTACAGTACTTGAAATTTAATTTTTTGAAGTGCTTATTGGATATATTAAACAATTTTGGTAAAAATAATTATTTTAGTAGAAGATGTTAAATTGAATAAAATTTTGTTAAAAAACTTAACGAAAAATATGTCATATCAACAGATATAGAGTAAAACGGCAGTAACGCATCGCAAATAAAATAACAATAATTATTTTCCTGGACTCTTTATTAATCACTTTTATAGATATGCAGTCCGCTATAGAATCCCCTCTAGGATGGTTATTATAGTTATTCTACCATAATAACCATTCTTCAAATATTTATATATTTTATATAACCATAACAACCTTCAAAAATAGAATGCCTGAAAGAACATCTTAGTTCTCTCACTCTCTCTCTCTCTCAATATTTTAATTCCATCTAATTAAACATTATTAAAATTACAATTGTTGTTTTATTTGGCCCACATTTTGTTCCCCTATATAATGTACTCACCAATACTGTTAAGAACTAATTACTAACACACACATACATATATTTAAAACAACAATTAGAGTAAAAAATAAAACATAGAAATTTTGTTGTTATTTTTTTATTAGTTCATTTCAATTCAACAGCCTTAAGTTATACAATACAAATACATTAGAAATATATATGTAAATGTATTTGTTTATATTTACATATATTTAGGTAAATGAAATAATAAGGAAACTAATGATGGTACGGTACATCTGAGACTCGAATGGCGGATGATAAGAATTAATATCTCGAAGGTGGAAGAAAAAGGTTAGAACTTGCGAAGAGTAAAAACTAAAATAATTATGCATTAGTTAAGTGTTTTTAATCTCCACATTCAATTATTTTCAATGATCGTTAAAAATGTATAAAGTGTATAAATCTAACGAATATCCCTTTACATACATCCCTATTTATATATTATTCTTATAATTATACAACATATAAATGTACATACATATGTAAACAAATTAAAAAAGCTTCCAGCTTTGGCCTTAAATAAGCAAGTGATAAATGATATATAAGAAGTATCCGAATTTTTGATTCGCTGCAATAATGTGAATACATTTGAATTAGAATGAAAATTTGAAAGAGATTCATTGTAAAAAATGTAGAAAGAGAACGGATCCTAACTAACAAGTAGTTTAGTATGAAACAAATTCACAGAAATCCAGAAAAATAGTTATAGTCGGTTAAGGGCGACTATATAATAACCTAACTGATATTCTTTATTGAATATCGTATCCACAAACGACCATCACAAAATTAAACTTCCTGATTTACGGTTAAATGTGTATTATATTATTGAAATCCCAACATTAATGTAAGATTTTTGCGTGTCAAAGTTATTATTTTTGGAAGGGCTTTGGAAAATTATGGACCAAAAACAAAACAATCAAAAAATTTCAGTCATTGTGTTTTGCTTATATTTTTCTTAATTGGATCATATATTATTAGAATGTCAAAGTAAATGTGAGAAGTGATAACTGGAAGGGGATTTAGAATGATACCATAAGAAATAGGGAACCGACCATCGTAAATTTTATATATATATATTTTTTTAATTTTGAAAGAAATCTTTTGATATTTAATCCCGGAGGACGTTCGTTTGTGGATTAGGTAAAATCATCGCCAGTTTTAATACGCGTCGTACTTCTTTAACAAAATACTGGACTACTATTGTTTCTGCCTCTTATAAATGTCGCCCAAACACATAGTACGCAAAACATCTAAGTGTGTACAAATGTCACTACTGATAGGATCAGCAGTGACATTTCGCCCTATATGAAGTAAATAATAATTATCGGATATCACATATAAAACATATCACCTGAATAAAATGTAGATCAATTAGAACAGAGGAAGGTTTACTCCTCCATGCGAACTTTCCATTTGGCGGGAATGGAAAGTTTTTACATGCAGCTGAGCCAATTATATCAAACTTTTGTATATCAAATTGTGATCACTCATACTCTTGACATATTCAATTTTTGACCATCATGACTAGTTAAAATAAGCGGCGCTTTTGTCACATTACACAGTATTAACACATACAGACTAATAACATAAGTGCGTTTATTGCACGCTTTTTAATATATCTTGATGTTTTTATCGGATGTATAAAATTTAACATAATGATAATGAAAGGAATCTTTACATAGAATGTTTTTGTTTAAATTCTGTATTTTTGAAATACCAAAATTAATATCAAAGAATATTTAAAACTGCATGTGTCCACTTATTTTTGGCCTGACTATGGTCAACACGCCTTTGAGTGATACAAGAAAAATAATGTGGTATATGTATCAAGAGAGGCAAATTTTCCTAATTATTCGTAGCTAAGGTCAGTGATGAGATATTAGATTCTGGAAGAACACAAAGACGGTGTCCAGAAGTGTGCTAGATTTTAAACAGAGATTGAAAACATATTTGAGCAAACCAAAAATACGCACTATAAAAACGTTAATGAAAGGGTTTCCGGTAAAAATTAAAAAAATTTCATCGCTAGTAATTTTAACTACAAAAATATTATTTTTTGCAAATTATATTTATAAATTCCATCAAATAAAAAATATTAAAACTGTTAGTTTAGTGGTTTCGTTTTTATTAACACATATTAAATGTTACCATAATTATATTAAAGTAAAAGTAATAACTTATAGTTCCATTTAGTTATATACCTTCCCCATTTTCCCACTCTATATGTTACACACCTCATGACAAATTTGAAATAATGCTCTTTTACCATTAATGCTGGTAAAACTTATAAAAAATACAAAAATTATAAACATACAAATTATAAACTTGAAGACAAATTACAAATTGGGGTTCACTTAAGATACGATAGGACTATTTGAATAAAATGTTAAAAACTAAAATTTATTACAATATATATATACTTGAAAATATGTATGTAACACACCCAATAAGGTTGCTAATAGACCACTGGCAGGAAGTGGTATAGAAAAACCAAAATGAATATAGAGGAACAAAAAAAAGTACTAAAAACTGTTGCTAATTAAACATTAACAAGAACAACTTAATTAAATTGCTACTAAAAATAAAATAATATAATAAAAGATGTACTATTTATACAATAGACTAAATTATTTGTAAGCATGAATTATTCATATTTAACCCTGCAGTTCTGTTAACAACTAAATGCTCACAAGGTGGTTAATAATGATCCTTTTAATAAAAGTATTTAAATTACACAGAACTGTCGGAAAATAAATTAATTTTGCATTTTATGTATATTTCTTACGAAAATTAAGGTATATTTTTAATTTTTATTCTTTAATGGCAACAATTTTTTAAAATTTATTGTAAAATGTAAGACTTTTTGCCACGTTAATGCGATAATTAAAATATATTATAAAATTAATTCCAAGAAATTTAAACTCACTCTCCACCTTTCACTAACACCTCCATTTTTTGAGGAATTTTTATACACTGCATTCCTTATACACTGCTGGCACATTTCTATAAACGTTTAAATGCACTATGCAGCACTGTATTTGGGGTCTTATGTGTTTGTAACAAATTGGCGTTACACTCTCCTATAAGTGTACTGTACTATAGGTCGCAATATTTGAGGTATCTTAATGAAATTTGGTACATATAATTATTTTGACTCCAAGACGTAGTCTGTTAATTTGGTCATGTTCAGTTTAATATTTCAGGTACCGATTACAAATATCCTCACGCAATAAAGTATTAAGCTCATAAAAGCATTAACGAAATTTGACAGAAACGGGTCTTGTAATATTCTTAAGCTATGTGTCAATCAGAAAATAAAAATAAACGAGGGTCGTTCAATTTTTTGCAACTATCATTTGTAACAAACCTTGTGGTGTAGGGTGTTACATAGTCGTCCACATTACCACAGGATATTTATGTGATTTTGCAAAAATTGTAACGAACAGAAAAAATTGCGCTACCACTTCTTTAAATATACCCTTAGATTCAGGATTACTTTCTGTGTCGCTTACACGATGTCCGTCCGTCTGACCGGTTGGCCATGTAAACCTAATGAACAAAATGCACGGCACAGTTTTAAAGATATCTTAATGAAATTTTGAATGTGTCATAAATTTAGCCAAAGGATGTTGTCTATTGAAAATTCCTAAATAAAAAGTGACTTTAAAGAAATTTGGCACAATTTGTTTTATGAAGGGCTAAAATCTTATATCTCTGTTGTTATTGTAAATAGAATCCTTTTAGATCGCAATAATCCCACATGGAGTTTAGGTCCAGCAAATTATACTGTACGCTTAAGCATGAGTAAAAAACCGTTATACAAGTGTATTTCATTAACTTTTGGTAGCGACATCACTAACAATGTGATGTAGCATATTGAGAAGTTTGGCTTGGCCGACTATAACTTCTTCCTTTTTTTGTTTTATCTTTGTTGTTCTCATCCAAAAGAACTACTTTTAAGTAAACAGGATTTTTTCTCGTTTACTTAATAAGTCTATTAATAAATTCACTTACTTTCGCTGGTACAACCTAATTGTGGTAACGTAGCTTCTGTATAAAGACCAAGTTCCGTCTTATCTCTATGTTTGAGTCATCCGTGTAGAAGCAAAGCCCTAAGAGCATACATGCCATAGTTGTTCTCGATCAGGAGTCACGATCTGGAATCAACAAATCATAACTAATATCAACCCGACTCTTGTGTATCTTGTCTTATGTTTCAGCTGTCTGAAATTGTTCACACAGAGTTTATTCTATGTTATGGTGATATAATTTTTTCTCTTTTTCTATTGCCTGGAATGATTAAGTGTAATTTCATGTCTAACCGAACTTCCATCGGTTAAATAGAGAGTGTTGTTTCTAAGTCTCTAGTATTATTGGTTCTCATGTCGCCGCTCCATCCATCTCCATTTAAAATCTACCACTCTTTTTGACATCAGTTTCTTCAATGACCTTAACTCCGGGCAGTTTGGAGGAATTATATCTCTTGGTACAAATACCATATTATTGTTCTTGTACCACTCAGGGGCTTGTTCACTATAGTAGTAGGATGACAAGTCGGCCTCGTTTGTAAACACTTCTTGATGTAAATTTCAATATTTATTGCAAGAAATGATTGGCTTATTTGGCCGCAACTACATATTTCTGCCATAAATTTTTGAAAAATTTTGACTGCTCTTTGGTCATAAACTTTGCTTTAACATTCCCTCGAGCATCAGCATATAAAATTTGTAAACAGAAATTGGCGGAAA